>CM033276.1:10202634-10270134 GCA_019343175.1 Oedothorax gibbosus | reverse complement strand
AGGTTCCTAACAGTAAATATCATCAACGGCCGTTCCTACACTAGATTGATACACATTAGAAAAAAAAATCGAAACACAGCATCCAGCTATAATTTAAACTTCGAAAAGCCAAAATCAACTATTTTCCTTAATATACTTTCGCAAATTAATTAAATATTATTTATCGTCTGCTCGCGATTTATTTGTAGTTCGAAGAATAATTAAATATTTATTAATAACAAAAGTAATGAAACAACTCCAAACTGCATTAAAAAATAATAAATGTAAATTAAAACTAAGCATAATTGTATGCAAAAGTATGCCTTGCCGCTTTCTTGGTACATAATTAATGACAATCAAAGAATCAAATTGCGCTACATTTTATGACGTCATTCCAAACTGATTCATGAAAATATTATTTTGCTTCAAATATGTTTAAATAAATAAAGTTTCTCATGCCATTGTTGATTTGGCAACAGTGATTTAAATGACTCAAAATTGAATTTCAATGCTAATTCAATGGGAAATTCGCCGACAGATAGTAGATTTATGTCCGTCCGGACGTACAGACAGACGGACAAAAAGTATGAAATTTGGGTATCTGAGGTCATAGCTTTCTAACAAAAAAGAATTTTAAGATCCGATGATTAGAACCGATTTTGGAAGGGGGGTACAGACAGACAGACAAACGGACAGACAGGCGGACAGACAGACGGACAGACAGACGAACAGACAGACATACGAACAGACAGACAGACAGATGGACATCAACCGCATTTCAATACCTTCAGTGATTTAAATGACTCAAAATTGAATTTCAATGCTAATTCAATGGGAAATTCGCCGACAGATAGTAGATTTATGTCCGTCCGGACGTACAGACAGACGGACAAAAAGTATGAAAGTTGGGTATCTGAGGTTATAGCTTTCTAACAAAAAAAGAATTTTTAAGATCCGATGATTAGAACCGATTTTGGAAGGGGGGTACAGACGGACAGACAGGCGGACAGACAGACGGACAGACATACGAACAGACAGACATACGAACAGACAGACAGACAGATGGACATCAACCGCATTTCAATACCTACAGTGATTTAAATGACTCAAAATTGAATTTCAATGCTAATTCAATGGGAAATTCGCCGACAGATAGTAGATTTATGTCCGTCCGGACGTACAGACAGACGGACAAAAAGTATGAAAGTTGGGTATCTGAGGTCTTAGCTTTCTAACAAAAAAAGAATTTTTAAGATCCGATGATTAGAACCGATTTTGGAAGGGGGGTACAGACAGACAGACAAACGGACAGACAGGCGGACAGACAGACGGACAGACATACGAACAGACAGACATACGAACAGACAGACAGGTGGACAGACAGACAGTTGGACATCAACCGCATTTCAATACCTACAGTGATTTAAATGACTCAAAATTGAATTTCAATGCTAATTCAATGGGAAATTCGCCGACAGATAGTAGATTTATGTCCGTCCGGACGTACAGACAGACGGACAAAAAGTATGAAAGTTGGGTATCTGAGGTTATAGCTTTCTAACAAAAAAAGAATTTTTAAGATCCGATGATTAGAACCGATTTTGGAAGGGGGGTACGGACAGACGGACATCGACCGCATGTCAATACCTACTTTTTCATTTTTTTAATTCTTTCGAATTAAAAAAGAAAAAGTAGGCTAACAAGAAGTTTGAGCTAAAATGGCTAACTTTCCTGTTACTTAAATACTCACTGAAATTCTTGTGAAAAAACAAGTATATTTATATCAGCAACTCTCACCTAGAACCGCTTCCACACCAGATTTATACAGCTTAGAAACAAAATCTCCAAACACACTATTTAGTTGCAGTTTAAACGTTTAAAAGCCAAAATTGGCTATTTTCTTTTTCTTCAGCAAATTCAATTCATGTTCTTTATCATGTGTTAAATTGCAGTTTAAGAGGGATTGTCAGTCCCATAGAGATAATGCGTTAGTTTTGGAATCACAACTTCCGCAGAAGTATTGCTTTGCCATGTTAGCCCTTTTTCCCCAGATATGGGAATCTAACATAACCTTGAAGTGAAACAAATTTGAAACGAAAACGTTATCTAGTTATTCAATTATATATTTTTGAAATTTTAAAATGCCAAAAATATACAAAAGATGGCAACATTATTTTAAAACTTTATCAATCAATAATTAAATAACTGAATGATATTTTCTTTTCAATTTTGTTTTAAATTGACGTCATGATGATTCCCATGCCTGGTGAAAATGGGATAACATGGCAAAGCAATTCTTTTGCAAAAGTTGTGATTTCAAAACTAATGCATTAGCTCTATAGGACTGACAGTCCCTCTTAAAAATACGTAAATTTGCTTGGGTCAAATCCTAGCAACCATTCCTAGGGATTTCCATTTGGCAATTTTAGAAAATATGAGCAAGGCTTTGAATGATGCAAACTTCTTATTCTTAAATGAGTATCAACATAATAATTTATAACAACCCTATATTTTCGAAATATTGCATAATAGCTATACATAAAATTACTCTAAGCAGACAGGCGGGAATCTTCAGCATGCTATAACCTACTTTTCCATTTAAACAAATTTTAAATTTAAAAAAAAAGAAAGTAATCTAAAAGTGAAACAATTAAAGTTTTTGTTTCACAGGACAAAATTTGCAGTAAAGCAGTCTATGGACCATCTGGGAAAACCTCGTCATTTTGAACCCCAATCATGGGTCAAAGCAAACACGTAAGCTACATATTTTACAAATTAAGGAAACAAAAGTGGTTAAACAGCAAAAAAACTAGGTTCTTTCTTAATTTGGTCCAGTTCTTTTGCCTACCAGGATTGCGCAGATCAAATATTTCATAAATATATCTTACGTTGTTCATTTATACATCGACAGATTTCATTAAAAATCTCCTACCACAAAAGCTCAACATTCAAGCACTAAAAGCCCAAAGCCATTCGAATACAGGGCGGAAATTTTAATTAAAGAGGACCCAAAACGAATAATGGATTTTTGTGACTAGGCCCTTTTTTAAAATTACCACCCTAAAATTCTTTAAGCGAACATTAACAATATTTTCACAAAATTAAAAATATATATAATGCATGTGCTAGGAAAATATATTTTTTTAGAAGAAATTTTACCTGAAATTTTATGAAGGGGCATTGTGGAAAGAATGTGTCAAGTGTGAGATAATGTGTAGCCAGTAAAATATGGGGAGAATTTCCCTTCCTTTCAATCCAGTATTGTAGGCTAGAGGCCAGGAGAAATAATCCGCTTTTCTAAAAAAAGAATAAGGTATAGATTGTTTAAAAAATATTAGATGTTCTTTTAAACAAAAAACAGTTAAATTTAAAAATATTCCAACGAGGCTCCGAAATTCCTTAGATTGTTTACATTTCATTTTTTTTATATTAATTCATTGATTTCCATTGATTTTTCATATTAATTAAATATAAGTAATTACAATAAAAACAATCTCAAATTAACTCATCCCAGAGTTTTAAAGTCGTGTTTTAATTTTCAAATAATAGTCATGCAGGTATAGGCTATTGAAATTTAACTGATAATTTTTTTACGAGAATATAATCAGCATTTCTTTTATCAATAATCTTTAGCGTTTTCCTCAAACTCTAGAGTTTTCTTACAAAAATATAAATTGAGGTTACATGCACCAGTACCATTATAATTTGAGGAACTGTTATAAAACATAATTTTAGATTCTATTATAAATTTTTAATCTAGAGCTATTGTTTTTGTTTGTTTAATCTAAAACTCTACATTCATGTCACAAATTTGGGTCATTTTAAATCAGCCAAATTGGTTACATAACTAATTACTCACCACTTCAGTATCTTTTCCAAACTCATCAATGACCACAAACGACTTTTCAGTAGCCCCATTCAATGCAGTACAGAACTAGAAAAAAAAAGCTTTTAAAACATGATAATGCAAGAAACTACAGTTATGAGAGAATAATGAGTAATAAAGAAAATAACTAATTCATGACAGAATAATGATAAGAAAATAAGTAATAAGGGAAAAATAGGAGAGGGATAATGAAGAATAAGAAAATAATATAATTAGTAGAAGTAGGAGAGTAATAATAAAATTATGATACAACATTTTTAATCCTGATTCTTTTTAAAATAAAAAAAGCAGAAAATTTAATTATAAAATAATTTTAAAAAAACATGTAAAACAAGTTTATTTTATATTTAATCTAATCTTAACACTAATTTATTTGCTAGCACGATGTACATTAACCAAAACTAACATGCGTTCCAATATCATCATCGAAGCATAATATTTTGTGTTATTTTTAAAGATATTCTACCTGATTCAGCGAAATAAGGAATCCAGATAAATTCAATGATACAGACTCCACAACATGCATGCAGGTAAAAATCTTGTCTACCATTGGGATTTTTGCAGTTTGGGCTGGTACAAAGCTTCCCAGGTGGGTCATGAATACAATGAGAGCAATCTGGATGAAAAGAAACCACAATACAATAGTAGACCTTTATCACCATATTACAATAGTAGAACCTTTATCACCACATTACAATAGTAGAACCTTTATCACCACATTACAATAGTAGAACCTTTATCACCACATTACAATAGTAGAACCTTTATCACCACATTACAATAGTAGAACCTTTATCACCACATTACAATAATAGAACTTTATCACCACATTACAATAGTAGAACCTTTATCACCACATTACAATAGTAGAACCTTTATCACCACATTACAATAATAGAACCTTTATCACCACATTACAATAGTAGAACCCTTATCACCACATTACAATAGTAGAACCTTTATCACCACATTACAATAGTAGAACCTTTATCACCACATTACAATAGTAGAACCTTTATCACCACATTACAATAATAGAACCTTTATCACCACATTACAATAGTAGAACCCTTATCACCACATTACAATAGTAGAACCTTATCACCACATTACAATAGTAGAACCTTTATCACCACATTACAATAGTAGAACCTTTATCACCACATTACAATAGTAGAACTTTAAAATATCAAAATAAAACATTTTGAAAGCAAAATAAATTTGTGTAAATAAAATATCATAGTTAAACATTAAAACATAATAAATAGTAAAAAAACAACCTCCTAATACTACCGAGTACTTTTGATACGGGAAAAAGTATAACTTTAAAATAAAGCCAAATTTAGTGTTTATTTATCTTGTTTCTGGAATAATAAGGTGTTCATGTCTTTATGTGTATGGATGCTATTTAAAGAATTATTTTCAGATTCTATTGCGGCCAGGTGACCGGTGTATTGTAGAGAATTAATGTTGGAATGATCGGAAGGTTTTTTTTACATTTAATTTAACTAACCACAGGACCAACTACATAACATTAACAATGAAAAAATATCGTGCTCAGGACATCACAGGTCTTTTGGCTCGAGAGTAGGAGCAAAAGTTATGTCTCGTTCGGTTTGAATCTCACTGGGAATGAATTTGTCCTGCCTTTATGATGCAGGGATTAGTTAAAAGAATATATAAGTATTTATGTGATATATCGTACAAATCTCTATAAAGTTATATTATTAACCTCACGAATCTCTATAATATTCTAATATTCAGTTCTTAACTCACAGTTAATGTCTTACCGATCCATCGAACAGTTCCCACGTTTTAATAGGCGTCAATACATTCTTTCCCAGAGAAATTGCAGACCCAGCAGACTTTGTTTTGACTTCTAATCCACTCTTCTCACAACCATTAAAAATAGTGTCACTTTTTAACTAGACTCCGACATGTAAAGTTGTGTGCTTTTGGCGGGCCGAGCTACGGCTCTGACTCCGTCCCGTTAAATACTCTAAATGATCTCTACAATAAATTATCTTGCACGTCCAAGCTATCTCCTTTTATTAAAATGAACTAAATAATAGTAATGTTATATTAATAATTATATATTATTATAATTAAATAATAGTAAATGTTATACTATTACATTTATATTATTGGGTGAGAAATTTGATTGACAGATCTTTGGTTTCGGTTCGTAATTTTACAAGATTCGAGTGCAAAGAGAAGTACGGTGTGCAAAAGTTTTACTTCCCAAAATGGAGTGCCGAAACAAAGAAAGTTAATAGAAATTAAATTAAATAATATTCACCACACTATATTAAAATTTAGAAATTAAATCAATAATGTTAATAGTCATCTATATTTTACAGATTTCTTTAGAATTTTCAATTTTTGTTTAAATATTATAACTAAGTATTTTTTTATTTATAAGATTATTTTTTTCGCTTCATCTTGCTGTATTAACTAATTGTCGTAAATTAATTACTAAGATATAAAAATTTATATTGAATTATATATTTACTTGTTTCAGATAAATGCTTTTCCCACTGGAATTAGGCCCGGTTATAACTTTTATTTTGCTTTCACTTCCACCACTGAATGCATCATTGGCAACATACGAGGATACACACATTTCTTGCAATGGGTGCCTAAAAAGTTATTTTGAAGTGTTAGACTAGAACAGTGGTTCCCAACCTTTTCTGGACCATAGCCTCGTATTTTAGGTTGATTAACATCCATCGCCCCCTTTTAATTTTCATGTTATGTCTAATCATAATTTGAGTTGAAGTGTAACTATAAAACAGTTTTATAACACTTACAACCGTTTATAAAAACAACCAAAGAAGCTTTATCCGGTCACTTTTAAATAAACTAGAAAAAACATAACACATATTTTTAAAGAACAAAAGTGAACTAATTAACAGATATTTTTACTGGTTTCTAGAAAATTTAAGAGAGTTTAAAGTCAAAATTGGCTGGTTTGGTTATGGTTGGAGAATGGTTTTACTGTACAACGGTACAACATTATTTAAATTTTCCCCCTTTGAATACTAATCGCCCCCTGATCCCCCCTCAAGTATTTTTTGCCCCCTTGATAACACAAATCGCCCACTTGGGGGGATCACCCCCAGGTTGGTAACTGCTGGACTAGAACTTCAAAAATAATACTAGAAATAATTTTGATGAACTATAGAGTCAATAACCTGAAATAAACTAATCAAAATGTTTCGGAAGTTGAAATTTCCTTTACCTGCTATTGTTTCATACTCTACTAAATGTTTACCACGTTCTTTAATAAATAATCACCAATTTTATAGAATCAGCACCCTCGAACACATGAAGAAAACACACAAAATCTTCCATTCAGATTTTCGACCCCATCGCTACACTTTCATTACCTTGCATTTCACATTAGCTTATCAAAAGTAAAAAGTGACTACACATTGAAATTTTATTTATAATGGTAGAAAAACCGAGTAAAAATATTATTTCTTTAGAATTCAGTAAGTACAGTCCCTGGACAAATTATTAGATGCACTGTATTTTTTTAAAGTAATTTTATGTTTCTTAAGAGTTTTTATGCAATAATGGTATATTTAAACTATTTTTGATTTTTATTTAAAAGAATTGTTGTAGACTATATATTTGTATTTATTTTAAGATAATTATGATTAAGATTAATTTATATTAATTATTTATTATAAGATTATTTATGTGTGGAATCATCATCCTCAAATGCAGGAGACGTAGTACAATCTTGCATTGATAGCATGCTGAGCAGAATTAAAGCTTTGATAGCAGCTAAAGGTGGCTCAACTAAATATTGACTTTTACTAACATTCTTTTCTTTAAAACTTAATAAATTTATGCTTTTCTAAATTAATGCTGTTTTATTTATGTAAAATAAATCGATAATTAATTGGATAATTTAAAAATAAAAAACAAATCTATTGAAAATAATAAAACGGTACAATATCACACGGTAATTAATATTATACATGAAATCTTGCCGTGCGTCTCATAATTTGTCCAGGGACTCTATATAATATAATTGTAAAATTGTAAAAAAATAAATATTAAAGAATTATTTGTTTCACAAAATGAATCAGAAATAGAAATGCTAATTATCTTTACACCTCGAAAATAAATTTCGTTATCTCACCTTCCTTTGATAATAGCCATTTGTCCATCTGTAGAAATTTCTGGCTGAATCCAGTTGCACTCTTTGGCAGTCACAGCGAGAGAAATTAAACTAAAGAACAGTTTATTATATATTTAGAAATACATTTTTAATAATTTTCATTTTATATTCACTACTTGATAAAATTTATTAGTTGAAAAAGATACAACTGTTACATAACAGTCTATTATTTTTTGGTTCCAATTCATATAATAAAATATATTGAATGAAAACTATTTGATGTTTCTTAGCTGGTAATATATGGGTAATTACATTTTGAAAATGTACTATTTGAAAATAAATACCACAATTAATTTGACAAGATGATCTTATGATTTATAATAATAGTATAAGTTGTAGGTACTTATCTATTCAACTTTATTGAAGCATCACTTAAATACTCTCTATACCTATACAACTTTTTTTTATGAGAATAATAGTTTAAATATTGAAGATTATTAAATAACTATTACAGGATGTCCGTAGAGAATCACTTTTAAAATGCACAGGCTTTTCCCTGTAAGCTGAAATTTTTATGGCAGATGGGGTTTGTTTTGTTTCAGGGATAAAATAATATGTATGAAATGAAACATAACATTAGTTGAAGAGCTTAGTGGAAGAACGTGCTAAGTGACAAAAAGTGAAAACGAGAAAATGAGCTTTAAAGTTTCTCGTTTGCACTCAGATCTGTTGAAAACGGTACTTGCAAACCGTAAAAAATATTCTAAACTTAAAGTTTATAAAAAAAGGTTGAACTTGTTATCGTTAAAGAAGTTAATAATATGTTGATCGACACAAAAATCTCAATATTTTCAAAAATGTCACTTAGCACGTTCTTCCACTAAGCTCTTCAATTGAATTCAAATATCAACATGAAAAGGCTATTGAATATTACTTTAGTATTAATTAGAAGAAGTTTAACACAAAATACCAATCCAATTTAGCTGAGTACTCCATAACATCAAACAGTACATGTCGCATTTCCAAAATTACATTCTGCAATTTGTGCATTATTTGAGTTTCTTTATCTAACAAATTAGAAAATTTTTATATAAAATTTTATTTATATGAAATTAATTGTTATTTTAATCTTAGGACACGGTAATCTTAAATAACTTTATTCTTTTTATAAAAAAAATATCCAATTTATTTAATACACATAAATTATAAATTATGTTATCAATAAAAATACTAAATATGTACGAATAGTAATGGTACAAGTAACGAACAAATAGGAATAATTTTTTTAATGAAATATTAATGTAGTTTATTCAATACTGAGTTATTTTAAGTAAAAATTAAAATATGGTTACAAAAGTAGTAAGAAAGTAACTTTGTACTATAAAAAAGAGGTCGTTTTCTGATTACAAAGCAAGCAATACAAATTTCATAAAAATTTGATTTTGTTTGAACAGAGGAATAAATACAGAATTAAAGGTATCAAAAAAATTATCTAACAATAAGTTTAAACAAAACAAATTACCGTAAATATCACAAAGAGTATCTCCTAGGATAGAATCCAATTCTAAAATGAAGAAGAAAATTAATGTTTATTCAACATTTTATTATATTTTTTTAAAACTCTATACAATTATGCGTACTATTTTGCATTTTTTTAAAAAACGAACATGATCATTATAAAATTTTTTGTCATAATGAAGAATAAAAAAGTAACTTTCTGATAAATCCTAAATAACTTCCTGAGTTATTTCTGCATTTTTTGTGATTTTTTTTATTAAATACTATAAAAAAAATGTGAGAGGCTTTTGTCCAAAGGAAAAAAATAAGAATTTATTTCTGTTGCAAATTTAGTATAATTTTTTTTTAATTTAGTATACTCACTTCTAGTGTTAGCACTTTTATAATGCACAATGTCATTTACTATAAACTAGAAAGAAAGAAATTGGGAAAGTAGAAAGATTAATTCTAAAATTTTTAAAAAGCAAAATATTATTTTTGAAGCTAAAAATATATAGTTACAAAATATATTTACGACACAATAACTAAATATTGTACACAATAACTTAATCCAAAAAGTTAATATCTGCTTATTGTCTATGTTAATAAGAAATTCAAAGAGATGATACATTTAATTAACATAATAGACTTAAGAAGTTGCGAAGTTTGAAGAAATGAGTTATTTGAACAATATTAAAATGCTTTTGAATAATTAAATAAATATGGATTAGGTGTTTATATTGAAATCCAATTGAGTACAGAATTATTGACACATGAAAATATTAACATTAAAGTAGGGACACACGAAACAATTAATAATTTAAATTACTATACACAGCGCCCCTTTAAGGAAAATATTGTGAGTAGTTGCTTGCAATAATGGTGCCATTTGGCCGATGTATCATATCTTTTGCTACCATTTCATAGGCTTCCTTTTAACATCAATCGAACCAATCACGTTACGTAAATGACCGAGTCTAAGTCAAGGTAGGTTTGAATTATCGTCGCACTAGAGCTACACTCTATTGGCGACGGGCGTCGTAATTTAGAACCACAGTCAAGTGACGAGCCGACACCTGAGTAGGCACCCAACGCAACAGTTAAGGGTGACATTGTACGCAGCGTTGGGACTTTGGAGCGTATTTAACGTGCACTCCCTCTACATGGGGTATTATTCGTCGGACATTTTTGGCTGCACGAGACGTTTATAGGTCGGCAGTTATTTTGGCGATGCCCAGTCCCCGAACCTGGGACGCATGCTAGGCGAATGCCTAACCGACTGGGCTCCCAAGCCCCCCCCCCTTTAAGGAAAATACTATGTGTAGTCGCTTGCAATAATGGTGCAAGTTGGCCGATGTATCATATTTTTTGCTACCATTTTATAGGCTTCCTTAGGCTGTGTCCTGACTACGACATCAAATGCCACAAATGCAACAAAACTTGGCGACTTGGCAGAGTCAGCCACATGCTATTGCATGGCTTGGCGCCCTTGGCGGTCGCCAAATTTTGTTGCATTTGTGGCATTTGAAGTCGTAGTCAGGACACAGCCTTATAACATCAATTCAATCAAACCAATCACGTTAGGTAAATGATCGAGTCAAGGCCAAGATAAAAAGAAAGGGTGTCTCAGAAAATGTATAGACATTTTGGGGGGTCCACAGCAATTAGTAATACCAATCAGCATAATAGAAATTTAGCGGCCATAAGCTTGATCCCAACAGGCCTTATGGTAGATAAGGCTCTGACTATACAGATAAATGCACTTCAAATTACTTAAGAAGCATTTTACGTAACTTACCATAAATCTTAAATTTGGTATTGAATAATCTTTACTCTCTTTCATTGCCTCAGTGGCAGGGACAGATAACAAATAGCCTAGCTAAAAAAATATGAATATTTAATTAAGCTACACAAAAAAAATAAGTAAAAATGTATCAAAGATAATATTTATACCCATCTTCATACGATTGGCTAGGAAAGGTGTCATTAACTGATTTGTAAAGGCAAGTTAAATATATTTCCATTCGATGAAATTGAACCTTTGATCATCAATTTCAAATGTTGAAATAATTTGTTGATGTTATTGATTATTTTAATACATCAATAAACTACTTTTAATGAAAGAACACAAACAAAACTCAGGAATTGTGTTTGATCTAATCTAAATGGACTTTAATGTTTTAAAAAGATTTTTTAAAAAATGATTTCTCTTTTATTTTATAATACAAATGCATGAAGCCAACAGATTTTACCCATAGGTTTCATGCCCTTAACGCAAAATGGGAGAGTAGCCGGGTATCTGAAGTCTTCTCTCTAAATTTATGGAATGGGGGAAAAATAATTTCTAAGATAATTTCCTCTGTCTGCAATGAATATTTTTACCAAAATTTCATTTTTCATTCTCATTTTTTCCCTTTCGTGTTGCCATTCGACAGAAGAAAATAAAATAGAAAAAATTAAAAGAATAAAAAAATTAATTAAAATGGCTTTTATTATCTTGCCATTACCTTCAGAAACTAAATTAATGATTTGAAAAATAATTGAACGTGCCAATGAGCTAAATGTTTTTTTTTTTTTTTTTTTAAACCCAGAATGGAGGTTTTGACGTGAAATAACATTGTTATACAATTATGGTTAATTTTGAATTTATCAGGAAAATTGCGATGACAGTAAGTTCAAATTGAGGAAGATTTTTGTGATATGAGGATGTGCATTTTATAGTGATGTAATTTTAATTTGGAATTTTAAAGCAATATAAGTAACGGGATTTTATTCTTTATAATGAACGGGAACAAAGGCAAAGCTTATTATCCTACAGCAAATTAAATGACACATATACTTGGATCGGTTTGATATTCTTTTAGCCGTGCGCAGAACGGGTATTTATTTGCTAGTTTATCATATAAAAACACCTGTTTATAAACATATTCAATTCAGCCAGAGTAATTTGGCTCAGAAAATTATATTTTTCATTGGGTTAACAGACTCTGGTATGGACACCCGACTATCGCTCTCATTCCCCTAATTTAATGACCTGCATCCAAAACTTACCTGGGGAAGGTAAATGACACTGCACTGTTGCACATCCACACTGAGATCTTGAAGCTCTTGATATGCGACTTGGGTCATGAAATCGGGTAGGCCATTGTAAGTTCGCTTCACTGAAAAAACACAGTTTAACTTGTAAATGTTGAGTAAAAAGCACATTCCAAATTAACATTAGACGATGCATGTTGATAAAATCTATAATAGATATTAAGTGTGTACGTTTCAATACGAACCAGTGGCAGGGCTATTATACTTCATGTCAGACAGGAAAATAAATGTCAAAAAATTTAATTCTTTTAGAGTAAAATGTAAAGAACCCTTATAACATTTCCATGTTTTCCACGATAATATAAAAAAATCATATTAAGTTACATTAGTAATATATCATCTAAGTAATATTATTTATTTTTTTAAGTCATACATTTCAATAAATTTACTGAAAAGATAACAAAAATAGGTTATAATAATCCTCCAGCAAATTTAATACAACTTCTATTTTTCCCTTGCTCACAACTAAAGCACATTGTTTCTTCAAATCAGATAAAAAGAGGTTTAAGTCACTAGATCACTTAGTTTTTTTAACTACTATGATTATTAATTATGTTTGCCAAGTTTTCAAATTAACTTGAACAAATAAGGACTGTTAGTGCAATGGTACGCATGAATTCTATCAGAATGGGCTGATATTGATGAATCGAAATTCAGGATGAAAAATATCTTGTGGCTGTCAGTGTGTTAATGTTATAATTCATAGCAGACTAAATAATTATTACTAAGCTTCAATAATAATTATTATTTATTCTATAAAATATATATTTTTTAATTGTCAGTAACTACACTAACAAATCTAAAGTAAGACCTTAACTGTCTTCATAGCTATTTGCAAATTTACTGGTTTAGTGAAAATAGCTTGCATGCTTTCTTTTTATAAAAAATACTCTGCGTTATAAATTTAGATATATTTTTATATTTAAATATTAGAATGACACAAAAGAACAAATTCTCTTACTCTTATCCAACTCACTATCCACCCCAGGTTTGACAATGAAATGGTTTTGTTTAGCATACTCGTCAAAGTCAATCTAAAAATTTATAATGAACTCATAAGAAAACATACAAAAAATATGGTGTATTATGGTGCTATACATTGGTAAAAACATAAATAAATGAAGAGTAAGTAGCAGTTCTAAATCACAAGAATCAAGAAAATACCATTGAATTTAAAATAGGATTTTTAACATAATATTTGTTTTGCTATTCAGTAGATTCTTATTTTTCACATGAATCGCTAATTGCAAATAAAACAACGTCAAGTCAACACAAAGATTTCTATACAAACATCTTTTTATACAAAACTGTTGAAAGGAAGAAGGGCAGTGGGAAATTCTCCAAAGGAATCGGCTCCTTTTTTGCATTGAGCAATTCATATGAAGTGAATATTTTAAAAGTTGTGATTTAACCATGCAATATTTTTGTTCCACAGATATTTTTTTAGCCAGATTATCTTGTTGATTGCAATGTGCCTTCAAGAAACAATTTATAAAGGCATATTTTAAATAAGAAACAAAATAACAAACGAAATAATATTATATTGTACCCTAATTTGGTGGACTATCAAAATATTAGAGTGCAAGCAATAAACCATGAATGTAAAAGAGTTGCAAACATTCCATTCGTTATTTATTCGATTAAGTTGTATCGTTTATAAAAAGTTTGAGTCATTTTCAGATGTGTGCTTATGAAATGCAAGAATACCAATTATCATAAGGGTGTAAGTTTAATCATGTAGCATTACTTAAAAATCCTGACTAAAGACTGCATTTATTTCTTATTGATACTTTGGGGAGGGATTCTAGATACTGTATAGCTAGCTGAGAATTGTTAATCAACTATTTTGTAAGATGACTAGGTATTAACTCATTCACGACGGTTGGCAGAAAATTTGCCACATTAAAAATAAGCTTTTAAGTTCATCTAAATAAACAAAATATAAGAGAAGCAAAGACCATTGTCCTTAACAAGTTAGATAGGACAAACTAAGTAACACAAAAAACAAATTTAAAAAACTTAAAATTAACATTTCTATTCAGAAATGAAATTGTTTAGTAATCTAATGCAGGGTTGCCACCCTTTTTGGTAAAAAAAAATTAAGGACTATTTAAGGACTTTTCAGAGATATATTTCTTCATTTTCAAGGACTGAAAATTCGAACATACAACACCTAAATTTCACGATAGTTTTTAAAAACTCATTTAGAAGACGACTAAGAGCTAATTGCAAATAAAATAATGTCAAGTCAACACAAAGATTTCTATACAGACATCTTTTTATACAAAACTGTTGAAAGGAAGAAGGGCAGTGGAAATTCTCCAAAGGAATCGGCTCCTTTTTTGCATTGAGCAATTCATATGAAGTGAATATTTTAAAAGTTGTGATTTAACCATGCAATATTTTTGTTCCACAGATATTTTTTTTAGCCAGATTTTCCTGTTGATTGCAAATGTGCCTTCAAGAAACAAGTCAAAGGCATATTTTAAATAAGAAACAAAATAACAAACGAAAATACTTATTTATATTGTACCCTAATTTGGTGGACTATCAAAATATTAGAGTGCAAGCAATAAACCATGAATGTAAAAGAGTTGCAAACATTCCATTCGTTATTTATTCGATTAAGTTGTATCGTTTATAAAAAGTTTGAGTCATTTTCAGATGTGTGCTTATGAAATGCAAGAATACCAATTATCATAAGGGTGTAAGTTTAATCATATAACATTACTTAAAAATCCTGACTAAAGACTGCATTTATTTCTTATTGATACTTTGAGTCATTTTCAAATGTGTGCTTATGAAATGCAAGAATACCAATTATCATAAGGGTGTAAGTTTAATCATATAGCATTACTTAAAAATCCTGACTAAAGACTGCATTTATTTCTTATTGATACTTTGGGGAGGGATTCTAGATACTCTATAGCTAGCTGAGAATTGTTAATCAACTATTTTGTAAGATGACTAGGTATTAACTCATTCACGACGGTTGGCAGAAAATTTGCCACATTAAAAATAAGCTTTTAAGTTTATCTAAATAAACAAAATATAAGAGAAGCAAAGACCATTGTCCTGAACAAGTTAGATAGGACAAACTAAGTAACACTAACTAAAAACAAATTTTAAAAACTTAAAGTTAACATTTCTATTCAGAAATGAAATTGTTTAGTAATCTAATGCAGGGTTGCCACACTTTTTGGTAAAAAAAAATTAAGGACTATTTAAGGACTTTTCAGGGATATATTTCTCCATTTTCAAGGACTGAAAATTCGAACATGCAACACCTAAATTTCACGATAGTTTTTAAAAACTCATTTAGAAGACGACTAAGAGCTCTCCAACTTTCAAATAAACTTAAATATGTGTTATAAAAAAAACATTTAGTTATTAAAAAAATCAACCTAAAATCACTTGCTCTGCCTTCTTGGATTATACAAACAATAAATCAAAAAATAAAATAGAAACTGATTCACATTGAAAAAGTGTTTTTAATAAAGCCAAAATTAACATTTGCAACACTTCAAGATAAATTCGTCAGCCCAAAAAATGAAGGACTTTTCAAGGTGGATAATGTTTTTCAAGCACTTTCAAGACCTTGAAAATCAATGTTTTTTTTAAAGCACTTTTCAAGGTTTTCAAGGACCGTGGCAACCTTGCTAATGTGTTCACAAAGTGCTCGTAATGGGTTAATGGAGCACATGTAAAACTTTTATATTAAATTATTTTGAAAGAGTCTCTTAAAAGCTACTTACTATTTTATTAAGAAGGCTTGTAATTCTAAATAAATCGGATGAAAATGTAGCATCTATCTAAAAAAAAAAACACAGTGACATGCACTGTAATGTAAATGAAACAAAATTACAAAATGTTAATGGAAATGTAAAGTAATATTCTATTACTTGCTTGAAAATGTCTAAGCTTGATGAGCGGGAACGACAGGTCTCGCCAATCAACATAGCATAGTAAGCTGTCTAAATAAAAAAATTCAAATTAATTTAACTTTTTTAATTTCCCACATAAAAAATATTTTTGAATGCAGTAAAGTTTAGTTGGAGTAATTAGGACCACATAGTAATTATTTTTATGAACAGTGTCATTTAAAAGTATATATATGAACTACTTAAAGAGATTCATTAGAAATCTTACAAATGTAAACAATTAAATATTCGTAAACAATAGGCCTTACATACTATAGGAATTGACATTTAACGATACATTAACAATTCAATTTTTGATTACTTATATAAAACATGTCTAATTAAGGCAAATAGGTTATATTTATCTATTAACAACTATTTTTTTTAATTTCAAACCTTGTACAAGGATTGCCAATCATTCATTGATGCTTGAGCTGTTTTCATTCTGCTCAAAATTCTCTAGAAGAATAAGAAATAGAATACAAATTTGTAATTAACAAAGTAATAGGAATAACTGAATTTTAGAACAAATAAAGACTGCTTTAAAATGTGAAAAATGCAATTTGTATTTAACAATTTATAAAGAAAAATCATAACTACATGTAATATTTACAAGTAGAGAATACAGTTAAAATATCAAATTATGTACATTACATAGTTGTATGCTTCAAATAAAATATAGTACTATTTACATAATACATATAAAATATGTAAGTTATAGTGTCAAAATTATGTAACGTTAGGTAGATAAAATTATAAATGTACTATTATTTAAAATAAATTTTAATGTTCTATAACTATCGGAAACATATTTAAATAATAGTACATAGTTTTCAATGGTTTGATGACATGTATTAAATTCTAGTCAATAAACTAACGTATTATAAATATGTTAGTACTTTCTAATTATTGTTTCACGAAAAAACTTAAATACAGACTATTTTCCTTATTATTGAATAGATGATAGACTTACAGGCAAAAACTTGATGTGCTTTAAAGATCCTTGTAATATCACCCTGACATCATCATTTTTAGGAGACGAAAAATACTTCACAGCAGCTTGTCTTTCTAGAAGCAGCTTTGGATCATTACTGGGAAACAAGAACCAACGTCTGAAATAAAGGGACAATTTATAAAATACAAAAAAAATCAGCACACAATTTAGGAAAAAATTATTAAGAGTTCAGAATTTATCTATACTTAAAAAACTTAATATATTTGGTAAACTAACTGGTGTCTACACCTTAAATTTTAACACACACAAGCTGCGAAATAATTAAAAACATGGGTTGATTCATATGACATAGAATCATTGCTGCTTTCATTCCTGGTGGTAATTGATTAACTAATAAAGACCTTATTTTAGTGCCTATGAAACTGTTACCACTCAAGACACGAAACATTCCCATTAAAGTGTACAACAAAAGTGCAGATACACAGTGAAAGATCAGCAGACATATGAATTGTATACTATAATGATTTAACATATACCAGCTACATCATCACAACATTTATAATCGCATGGGATAGATAGAACAGTGCAGAGGTATAACATAAAAATATCATGTTGCAACTTAAGGGGAGACGGATGGTTCTACCTTGCCCATGTTAATTTTGATAAATTTAGGAACATTTTTCTCAGGAACTATACGAGATATCATTATGAACTTTTTTATAGTTTATTCCTTATATATAGCTCTTTAAGTTAAAATGAGGATATTTCACAGTTAAAAAAAATACTTTTACAGTGATTTTTTAAAAACATCTATTAAAAAATCCCAAAAATCCGATTTAAAATTATATAACTTTTTTTTTTAGCAGAGATATTTAAAATTCCTCAGTTTAAATCAAAATCTATTAATGTGGAAGAAATAATAAAACAAAACATGTTGATATTTTTTATAGTTCCTGAGAAAAATGTTCCTAACTGTTGAAAAACTTTTTATTTCAGGAAACACAAAAGAAAATTAATTTATAGGTACGAACTGATAAACAGAGTTTCTGAAAAATGTGTATAAAAAGAAAAATACTAAACAGAAATTGATAATCTTGGTCTTGAATAAAAGCTATGGATATGCAGATTAAAAATAAAATAAAATCAGAAAATCAGGTCTTTGACCCTTACACCCATCCGACTCCCCTTAATATGGCATGCAAAGGAACTGAACTATGTTCAAATTGTTTAAGAAAATCTCACCTCAATTCTTTTTTTCCTATGGCGGACTTACAGTTATTACATATTCCTGCAAAGCAATGTTTAAAGTGAAACAATGTGTTAATGAAATTAAATACAAAACTGTTTTGTTTGTTGATATGTTTAAACTATTAAAATATAAACAATTAAATGCTCAAAGTCACAGCTGAATTAACATAATGCGAAGTAACATTTTGAGATATTTGTTTTATTCAGGGTTCATACTCTATCTATGATAGTGAAATTCAGGAGTTTCTAAGGAGTTTTTCAGGAGTGCAAGCAATGTAAATTCAGGAGGTAACAAGGAAAAAAATTTAATAGGTTTGTTTGTTATCGCATTAGACTAGTGACTTCACTGCACTTCAAATGCTGAAACAAAAGAAAAAAATCTTCTTAAGAGTTGTGTGGTGCATTTTGGAACATAAACTAGTATCACAATCTTCAAACTATTTTTCTACTGTGCATGCACAGACTTATTCCAAATAAAGTACGGTAGAAAAACGGCAGAGAAAGGGGGAAAAACGATTTGAGTCCTCAAAAAAAAAATTCAGGAGAGGGTAAAAAAATATCAGGAGATGAGACAAATTTCAGGAGTTATAAGGGCCCTCAGAAACAAAAAATGAAATTCAGGAGTTTTTCAGGAATTTCAGGAGGCGTACGAACCCTGTTTATTTCAAAGACAATATTCTTATAAAAAATACTTGTATCAGTTATTTAAATATATATCTACATATGATTAAAACAGGTTCACTAAAAATACATAATTATCCATCATTAAAAAAGTCAGCCAGAAATATACAGTAATTAAGCCACAAATAAAGCTGAACAAAACAATTCATAGCAATGAAATCATGTAAAGCAATTGATAACTGTGGACAAGCACAATGAAATCAAATTGCCTTATTAATAATTACAAATAAAATCACATCAAAAAGCACTGAAATCATCTCAAACCAATTGATGAGAAATGTAAACAAGCGAATTGAAATTTAAAATGAAAATACCAAACAAACTTAATCCTTCTTTAATACCAAAAGAACTTTTGTAAACCGACGGATGTCTTTCTTCTTGGAAAATCTGTAGAGCTCTAAAAGTATAAAACATAAATATTAGGTAATAAAAAACCAGACAGAGTGCCATCACAGCCCCATTGTTTAGTTCCCAAGCTTGGCTAATATAATTTTTTTTACCAACTCGAGGAGTCAATGAATTAGTAAATGCATACAACTAAATAAAATAAGTTCTTTTTACCCTATCTTATAAATAAAAAAAATTAATGTTTTTGCTTGATAAATTTTCTTAAATTCCCCCCCTCGAATATTTTTTTACTCAACATTCACTTCAACCAATTCAAATTTTTAAAAAATATTTCTTTATAACAAATTGTGCAGTATTTTTTAATTTTTGGAAGAAAAACCGCTTTGAATAGTTCTGCAAAAAAAGTTTTTAGTTCAAAATAAAAAAAGTATGTACTATTAACAAGATTCCATACGTATTAAATTAGGCTTAGGATAAAACTAGGTTTCTGGAAGGAGGGGGTCGGAAATTGCATGCACTGCATTTAAAAAGTATATTTAAAAAAATTATCATATATATTAAAAAAATATAACATTAAAAAAAGTTTGCTTACTTATAAGAATTGTCATCAAGATTGACAATGTTATTCCTATAATAAATGAAGTCCCAAGTCAGTAACAAAAACATGCAAAGATAAATCAAAAGTTCTGAATTCAAGAAATTAACATTTTTTTTAAAGTGTGAATAACAAAGAAAAGTATTATTTTGAATGTATTTGTATTTTATGAGTATTTTTGAATTGATTTGTATTTCAAGAGAACCGATTATTTGTATTTTTAATAAATAAAATTTTCACTAACAACGTCTTCAAAGAGTCTTGATCAGATAATATATCATACAATTGTTATAATTACAATCGGTAATAATATTAAATAAAAAAATACCAATTAAATTTGGTTGTTTTAAATTTAATTTAAAGTGTTTAATAAATGAATTTTATAATTTAAGTAACATAGCCATAAACCTTTACATAAAAATACCCTAAATATTTCAAGAGAAATGCAATCATCTTATTCCTTTTGATAGAAATAAAAGAATTCCAATAACAAAACTTTTAAAAAATGCATTTTAAAAAAGTACTTACAATGCTAATGTTGAAATAGACGATATTGTTTCAAAGTCAAAATCGTTGCTTAATCTCAATCCAAAAGGGTTACTATCAATAAATTTCAGTAAGCCCCCAGCAGCTTTTACCTATCAAATGAATGGGGAGATGAGGTTTAGAAAAAAAAACATAACATACCAAAAATAAATAAAACTCAATCAACATCATTTATAAACTGTTATAAGTTTCAAAATATAACTAAATATATAGCATACAAGCAACTAGCAAGAAAAACAAAAAAAAAAGACTACCAAAAAATTTATTTAGTCTATTCGTTATTGATATTCCTAAAGTTGTCAATTAAGAACAGTCAGTCTGTAATTGTCAATATTGGGTTAGATACTCACACAAAACTTGAACTCAATGAGATATTTCAGCTATGAATCAACAATGAAAAGTTGTCCAAAGAATATAGCTTTGAATAACTTTTTTTGCGATTTGAAATGTTCATCATAATAATTTAAGGTGTTTAAAATCAGAATGGCACAATTCACAAGGAGGCTTTCACACAGCCAAATCGACGGGTGATGGGAGGAATCAATCACCTTCGATAAAAAAAAATGCTAAAAAAAAGGCAGTCAAAACCTCACATAATTTATGAATGTATCCTAAATAAACTATAAAGCAAATAAGTAGTGGCACACAACAAACCATAAATATACTTGTAAAGTCGATCAACGAAGAGAAATATATTCTTTTTTCAGTGTCATTCATATTCTGAGGCATCTTTGAGAGCTGCAAATTTTTCAGTCTATGCTTGCTTGCCTCAATAGCTAAAAAAAAAAAAGGGGCATAGCAATTTTTAGTACAAAATTACAAACCAAAAAAACTGGTGTAAGAATTTTATATATTACTGTAATAGATTGTTTGTTAGATTGGTTGGTTGAATTAATGCTGCACCATAGCTCCACAAGTTATACTTGTTTATTGAAATGCTTGGATAATGATAGATATCAGATAATAAATTTGGTTGAGGATTTTCAGTTTCCGATTTTGATTGTCAGTGGTACTGTTGCTTATTTGTATTTTTACATAATGTACCAATGTAATATAAAAGTAAGAATGTTTAAGTTTAGTTTAGTTTGAATTATCGTCGCACTAGAGCTACACGAGGGCTACTGGCAACGGGCGTCGGATTTTAGAACCACTAAGAATGTTTAAGCTTTTTCATGTTTTTAAAAAAAACATGCAGGTAGTTAACACATTAAAATAATTCCTATTTAGTTAGAACATCAGTTTCGGTAAAAAAAAATTATTACTTACCTAAAATTGAATTTTTATGCACTTTAAGTTCTAAGCAAAAATTAACAACAATCATACAAATACAACATGAAATCATATTAAAAACAATACAGCCCAAAAAATCTTTTTTTTTAAAAATATGCAAATACTAAAGAAACCTATTTAAATGTACTAATTTAGTTAGAACAGCAGTTTCAGAAAGAAAACTTACTAACTTCCTTACAATTACATTTTAATAGAATAATTGAACTTTTTATGCCCTTTGAATACCAAGCAAATTGGCAATTATAAAAGTATAAATGAAATATGAAACTTATATTCAAACTCATACAAACCAAAGTCACTGTTGGGAAGTAAGTGAACTCG
Organism: Oedothorax gibbosus; assembly: GCA_019343175.1. Lineage (NCBI taxonomy): Eukaryota > Metazoa > Arthropoda > Arachnida > Araneae > Linyphiidae > Oedothorax > Oedothorax gibbosus. The sequence continues at coordinate 10,247,640 of CM033276.1, read as the reverse complement.
CTGTTGGGGAGATGGAAATGAGCTTGAGGATGAAACAGTGGGCAGATTTCTTGAATCTATAATTTGAATCAGTTTAAAAATTATTTTGTTGAATAAAATAAAATATAAAAAAAATTATATAGGGGACCAAAAGGATAAAATCGGGACCAAACCATTTTTTAAATTTGACTCAAAACTAATTGAATCGTTTATTTCGGAAACCACCTATGTGACAAGTCATTTGACTGGTTTTTGAAATGAACATTTCAATTTAACACACTTTTGGTTGTGACCGGATTGCTCGTACCAGGGCAACACGTAGCAGTATTGACGTAGGTTAAGTGATCTTTTAATTTGGTTAGGTTGAAATAACATCTAGGTAAAATTAGCGAAGTGATTTCGGCAGCAGGCCTCCTAATTTTAAAGCACCATTTAACCTAAAATATTAAATGTTATCAGTGTTTTTATGGTTCGTGTTCCATATTAATATTATTATTTATGTAATTAATAGTGTATTTATGTAATTAATAGTGTATTTAGGTAATAGTATTGTAATTAATAGTGTTATGTTATTTATGTAATATGTATTAATATAATAATTATAGTGTATTTATGTAATTAAACAAAAGAAAGCAGGTTTTTAAAAACTACGAGACTAGCGGTCAAAAAGCAATCGCATTCAAGTAAACCAAACTAAAAGGATCACATCCCTACGTCAATACTGCTATGTTTTGTTGTAGTACGAGTAATCCAGTCCCAACCAAAACTGTGTAAAAATTGAATTGTTTATTTCAGAAACCAGTCAAGTGACTTGTCACTTAGGTGCTTTCGGAAATAAACCATTCAATTAATAACGATTGCAAACTAACAAGAGAGCTAAAAAGTCCTGTGATCATTTCAGTAGTGCATATAAGTCTTTCTAAATGTAAATGCATAACATGCAACAGGGCTGGGGATATTAAACAATTTAATTCAAAAATAGTAATAATAACTTTAATAATTCAAAATAAACATTTTGGAAGCAGTTTTACTTCTACTAGGTACAACAGCTTTTATTTCTAGGCAGAAAAACCTTTATAATCTTTTTTATTAATACCCTACTTTACTTATAAAGGCATAACATTTAAAAAAATCAATACTATTTTTATACAAATAAAAACTAGGTCTCAGTACTTTTTGCATTTAGATAATAGTAAAATATTTGCATATTTTTTAAATACTTACTAATTTCTTTTAAAATAGAAACTACATTTTCATCGGTTCTGCTACTTGTTACAATGGTACACGGGTTAGTTTGCTTCAGAACTAGACAAAAAAACATACATAAATTATTTTTTTTTAGCTTCCACATTCCACACTATGTTTATAACATAAAAAGTGGAAGCACTGATGCCTGTTCAACTGTCTACCACCCACTTTCATAGCCGAATCTACAAATGCTACACACAAACATAATAAATTGGGGGGGAAATTAGTTGCATCAAAACTAGAAGTCATTGAAAATCTCAAGAAAAATTTTAATCCAAAGTACTTCAATTGTTATATAAACTTCAAAATTCAATACCCATTAAAAAAGTATCTAAAGGCCATTTTAAATTGATAAAAATTGCCACTTACAACAATCGCCTGAGAAACTTAATTACATTAAAAAAATTAAGACATTTATTTTTGTGATTTAAATCAGTTTGAAATGACATCAAAATATGTTACAATGATATTCTTTGATGGTTAGCAGTATTTTTTTAGAAAGAGGCACAAGGGGATGTTTTTTATTTATATTCCAAAACAAAACAAAAAATATTACAATAAAAACAACTTTACACTGGGGATATTTTCTTAAACAATTCAAAGAAATTCCTTATTCTTCCAAAGTATCTTGGGACCAATTATAACCAAACTACAGAAATAATTTCTCCCGAGTGCTGCCTTCATTTGAATAAGATTGTGTTGAATTGATGTCACACTAGAGTTGCACTGCTTATTATTTAAAAGGTATTGGAGGGCTATCTGCTCTTATTTTGTGAAAATAAGGTTACCAAAGTAGATACCAAAACATACGCAATCTGAGAAGAGAATAAGAAGGTGCAGTATCATTATGATCAGGCATCAGATGCAAGCAGCAGGTATCAATGTCATAGTAAGCAGCTCCTAATTGGTTTCCTTGAAAAATCACACTCAACACCACCTAAGAAAAAAGAGTACAGTTAAAATTTATTTTAGACTAAGGAGCTTTGCCAACAAACATATAAAAATACAGTAACCCCTTGCTATATCACGCCTCGTTACATCGCGCATTCGGACATAACGCACCTTGTATCATGTCTCCCAAATTTTCCCCCGCTTTTAATTTCAATATGTACTTTCCTTTAAATCGATTATAATATTGGTGGCTAAATTCATCTAACATTGGTGAAATGCAGTTAATAAACTTTCTTTAGTTGATATTTGCTGGGAAACAGGTTTTACAAGAAAAATCAAAGCAGCTAACTTTAGATGAATTTTTTACTAGAAAATGGAGTGTGAAATTTGTATTTTTTTTAGAGTAGTTATATTATTTAATATGATTTAGGTTTATCTTTTAAATACTTACTGTGCTTTAGCTCAAAAACTTTGTTTTGAGCATAAATTCATCAAAAGTATAATACTTATCAAGTCGCTCGTTATATCACGCATTCGGTTTTATAGCGGTTTTCTGCTTGTTTCCCGGAAAGCGCAATATAAAGAGCGGTTGCTGTACTACAATTTTTATTGCTAATCAGTTCTTATCAGCACGCTCCCTAAACGTTTATGTTTATCCATAAAATGTAACAGATAGAATTTTTACATTAACTTCTTTGTTCCAGAGGTACACATAGTGAACCAATATTGTACAATTCGATTCAGAACTTCATTTTACAATCGGTTTTTTTCGTCTGCAAATTTATGAGACATTTTGCATTAAAATAAATGGTGGAATGGACTGTTAATCACAAAAAAATTGACAGTGCTTGTTTCTACATTGAACACAAAAATTTCTTATTTTTACCACTCAAAACCTCAAATTACACTAAATTGATGCAACCCTCAGCAAATGGTCAACATCAATTTAGGGCTGGGATAGCCTGGTCGGTAAGGTCTTGGACTGGCATCCCGAAAGTTGCGAGTTCCAGCACCGCTGCCTTCCCCCGTGTATGCTAATGGTGACTGGTGCACGTTAAATCCGCCGTGGTCACAAAGTCCTCCAAGTTCCCATACCAAATCAATACTTCTAGGGGTGACAAGTCGATTCCGGGGATCATCTAGTTGGCCTATTTCTCTAAAAATTAGATGGATCCACTTATGTGTTGTGTATTGTGTCTGTCTTACTTGATGAAGGTTTATAAGCGGGTCTCTGATCAAGCACAAAAACCTAAATATATATGTCTACCAACCAACATAAATTTTTCAAAAATTTCTTGCAACTCTTACTTTTAAATCACATTGGAGCCAAACATTGTCAAAAGTCAATATAGTATAGGCTATAGCTTAACCGACTTGCCTTAATAGGATTTCCACTTTAAGCAAAATATTTTCTTCATTCTTAAAGTGTAAAAACGTTACAAAACTAACATATTTTGTTATCGATTCCCATGTGATGTTAAACCAAAAAAAATTATGGAACTGTGCAAAAAGTTGTTGAACTTCTAGGCTTCAATAAAAGATATGTTACATTTTTTTAAGGGTATGTAACTTACAATGCTTGAATACATTGAATAGAATGGTGCATTATTTTAATTGTGTATAGATATTTTAAGTATAATTGTGTTTACAAGGCAAGTATCACTAATGTTGTGCAATCAAATAATTCTCCAGTTCAACCGGATTTTTGCATAACCAGCTTACCCTTGGTACAATTATGCCAGTTAAGAGGATGTTTACTGAAGGTTATTTTTGAATTATTTCAACAAAATTCAAAAAATGATTGCACCCACACATTTTTAGCAAAACACCAATTTAATGAAAGAACTTAACTAAACTCCTTGGCGCAACAGTTCATTAGTGGGCCACAGACTGCAGTGTCTATTTCAGCTTACGTGACCATGGGCTCTGGGGTGCAAGGCATATGTCCCGGTTAAGTGGCCAACCTCACGCGGATCCCCCAGTGTTTATTAACCGAGCATGCAGGGTCCTCACTTTATCAATCCACTTAAGAGATGAAAGGATGAGCCAACCTTGCTAAATCCCCGGATCAGTAAGCCACTAGGCCTCTTAAAGAAAGAACAGTTGATTGTTTAAAAAAATTCCACTGCTACAATTACCAATGGTGTTGCCTCTTCTTCGTCGTCAGTTGAAAACCCAGCTTCATTTTCTTTGTCTTCAGACGCAGAAGTGGTCCGAAGAACTTCAGAAGAAGTAGCTTGTCTTCCAGACGTCGAAGTGGTATACATTTGACCCTTAAAAGAAAATTAACAAACAAATGGATCAGATTTACTGTACGGTAACCCTTGGCGAGATTTTTTCGGATTTGGCGATAAATAATTTTTTCTGGCTACTTGTCTAACTTTGACTGATGATTCGAATTCTATGACTTCACACCGATGATGTTTTCCGGCAACCCTATCGGACCGTTCGTCATAAGAAATATTCCTATACGATCTTTTTTTTAAATGGTGGTTTTTAAAAACAAGTCGCCAAAATACGGACTTTTGGCGCGATTTTGGAAAGTTCGCCAAGGGGGACCGTACAGTAAATCTGTACCCAAACAAATAATTTTTTTAAAAATAGATATGTCAAAAACAAAAAATTTGATAAGCAAAATTTTATTTTATAAATTGACCAGTTTTCATAGGACATCATCCATCGATAAATATCATCCTCAGAAATCGCCAAATCGAGACCAGCCATAATAGCAGTTTCCAATTAAGTATAAAATTTTATACTTTCTTCTCATTAAGATTTTTAAATGTTAAGCTATTTTATTTAAAAATAATCCAATTTCTCGTTAGTATTCTTCTATAACTTTATCCAAATCAGAGGTGCCTATCCCCCCCACTGAGCTAACGACCCCCCCCTAGAAAATTATTACCCCCCCCCCCAAAAAAAAAAACCCGGTGAGGACTTTTATTTATTTGGGCTAATATCCAGAGTACAAGTTCTGAGCCCCCCCCCCCGGAGTTGCGTCAAGGGGGGGGGGGGCAGATAATTAGTACGAATAAGAGTTAGCTGAGTTTTTTTAATCAAGATTGGCAGTTTCTTAATTTTTATAAAAAAATTCACCCCCCCCCTAAAATTTCAACGACGCAGTCTGCGACCCCCCCTTGTCTGTGACCCCCCCTTGTAGGCACCCCTGATCCAAATAAACAAGGAAAGCAATTCTGAAAATTTGATAGAACAAGACTAACTATGATTTTCTAACATCACTTATACCACCAAAATACGATATAAAAGAGGAAACACACTTCAGCTCCATTTTTAATATGAGGTTATACTTTTAGTATGTAGAATTAAGCATTTATTAAGTATATAATAACTTTTTTTATCAATAAATAGCAGTACTTGAACTAATAATGTACTACATAGGGATTGAAACATAACCTACTGATAAATTGGCCTATCTCAATCTTCGCTACAAAGAGAGCTTATTAAACTATGAGTAAATAGAATACTTGCATACTTTTTTTTAATTGTTATAGAAATAAAAATATATAAGGCTATATAATATTCATAATTACCGCCTCTACAAAATCAAAACAAACAAAAAAATTTCCAAACATCGTCTGCTATAGTTCTTCACTTCAGTTTTAAAGATTTGAGTTTGGTTTGGATTTATATTGCAGAAGAATATGATTGGAAGGTTAACAGAAAATAGAGTTACAACACAAAGGAAAATCGAAAAACAGAAAAATGTAGTGTTCGAAGCTTTCAAATTTAATGTTACATTCATATATCTCAATGGGAATTTCGCAGATGATGTAACGCTTTTTATTTTTTCGCGTCCTGGGAGTTCATTAGTTGTTTCGGTTTCACGTTGCCGCATACGACAAAATGTCATCTAAAACGAAGTTTTCAACGACATTGACGTTTTGGTATCACTTTTCCTACTTGAAAGTTAATCGAATTAAAACGAATAAAGTTTAATAAATAGTAGAAATAAAGACAAGTTGCACGCAAGGAACTGTAAAATAGCAGACGGAAAAAATCTTTTGGCAACTCTTTGGTTGCTATGTTTTCTTTTAAAACTAGCCAAGTAGTCCAGTAACCAGGTAGTTTTTTCAGGAAAAAAATACAGGAATTGTTTTCTCACCGGTTTTATATGTTTTCGAGGGTGCTGAATCCGAATATCAACTTTGTGAACAAATTCGGGCAGGGGAACATTAAAAAAAAATTGAAAAAATCCCAAAATTGTACCCCTTTTTTTTGATTTTTTCCTTCTAGCAGGAAAAGTATTGATTTCTCAACAAAAACGTCAATACAAAAGTTAAAGTTCTCTAAACAAGCTAAATAAAAGTCAATTACATCATTTAAGTCAGTCTAATAGTTTAGTTGCTACAGCGCGCTGAAAATCAGGCAAATTCCGCCCGAATAGTAGCAATTTTTCATCGACCGATAATCGAATCTTCATCGTTCACCGGTGAGCCGATGAGAATTCGAATATCGGATTTTCGTTAAAAATTGCCCGATTGCTCGATAACTGCTCGGTTCTGTCCGCTCGATCGAGCAGCCTAGGATGAGTTTTTCCGATGAGATTCCGATCAAAAGTCAAGAAGAAATCGATAAGAATCCGATGAGTAGTAATCGAAATATCAACGTCCGATGGAATTTCGAACACTTTCCGATAAAATTCCGAACAGTTTACGACATGTTAGTACAAAAGGTTAAAACGAGATGGCGCCACTATTTTTTTCTGTTAGTCAGGTAATATTTCGAATTTTAGGAGGAGGGGGACAGAACTAACAATCTCGGGATCCGCGCTTTTGACTTGCAACGAGCCGTTAGTCCACTCGGCCATGGCGGCTTGCAGGGTAATTGTGTTTAAATAAAGAGTTCAAAAGGTTGATCGTTAAAGAAGTTTTATGTTATTGATTAAGAAATTTTAATTTTGATTTTTCTTTTGCAAGTTGCAAATTCCTTTTAAATATTAATTTAAGTTAACAATACTAATAGAAATACGTTTAATTTAAAAATAACTCTTGGTAACTTCGTATTGAAAAGTTGTTTGGTTCATAATATTTATTCAAAAATCTATTTTCTTTAAATCTTTTTCTTAGGCCAAAAAGTTAAAAATTAATTTCCAAGTAAATAAAAGAAATAGTTATCACACAGTAAAAATATTTATCTTCGCAAGCAATTAAAAATGTTGTGTGTAAAGCCCATTTCACACCTGCACAACTACTTGCAATTCCGTTGCAACTAAATGCAACTGCAACTCGTAACTTGTGGTAACCTGATTCTTCGGGTTTCCACAAAAAATTATTTATCTCACAATTTGGCAAGTTTTATCTTTTTGTAAAACTTTTTTCAAACCATAGACTCGCTCTTATCTCATTGAAAACATTGCATGCTCTTGAGCGTGAAATTTTCGTTGTTCCTAAAAGTAATTTGTTTCGTTTGTATAATGGAGTCATCAGCCAGAGAGTGTTGCACGTGTTGAAGTCTTCTAAAAAGAAATTATGGGCTAGAAAATGGATTCTTAGAAGAAAGCAATTAGGTTGCTTTGATAATTTGGTGAGGGAACTAGCATTCGAAGTAAGTATATTATCGGATTTATTTTTATTTTATCAATTAGATTGGGTTACTTTTATATAAAAAATTTAAATCGCATTTTTTCCACATTAAACGTTTTAAGTTATATTACATGGATAATTATTTAAAATTAAATCATTGTGTATTTTTATTATTGCATTTTAACCCAATCAATCAACCCATTTTTAATTACGCAGATTTTTGAATTTTTTTGCAAGCATGTAAAGTTGGCGTCTTAAAAAGTAAATAAACAACCAGTTGGCGAAGTCTAGTTCGTCACAATGTAGCCAAACAAATACTGAATTCTGATTGGCTAACGGTACATGCAACTTGAGATTTTTTCGTGCTCGCATGAAAAAATCTCACGAACTTGAGGCAACTTTTAAATCCATGGTGTCCTATGGGAGTTGCAAGTAGTTGTGACAAGGTGTGAAATGGGCTTAAGTAAATAAAAAATAACTATTACCAGTTTGAACATAGTAGCTTTCGGATATGAAGTTTTCGAAATAATTTAACGTAATTTGTATGTACTAAAATAAAAAAAAGCCACATTTTTCGGTTTCTTATCGTTGCGATATCGATTCGTCATAATTTTCCGATGAAACGTACATTGATTGAATTTTCACCTTTGACCGATATCGAATCGATGACTTTTATCGATAGAATTTCGTTCACCGATTGCCGATATCGCCTCGTGCACTTTTGGAATACGGATGCGATCACCGGTGAGTTTTCGTTGAATCCGATGAACGATCGCTGATCGATCGAGCAAATTTCGAGAAACAATGCTACTAGGGTACAATCCCTTGTTGGGCACCAGGCAGCTTGTAGGATTGAGTATTCCTCTATTAGAAAAATTATATGTTAAATACAAACTTAATTTTAATATTTAAAATAACAACACTAAGATAAAATTAGTTAAAATAAAAGGGTTTTTACTAAGGCACTACAACTTCTAGTAAAAGATATTTACAAAATAATGTCTAAAGGTTTCACTTTCATAATTTCATATTACATTTATAAATGCTTATATATTTGAATAAAATTTAAAGTATAAAATATATTTTACTTTTTAAGCAAAATATAAGTAGAGTACTGTGAGATAACAAAACTTTTTAGAACCACAAGTATATTTGACATGGGGAACATGATCTTGAAAACTCATTTACTTAGAAAGCTAGGTCATTAGGTTGGTGACCTAGTAGGTATCAAGTGCAGTAGAACCTCGATTATCCGTCCCTCTTTTATCCAGAACTCTCTGTTAACTGATCGTCCCTAATTCAACAACAAATTTCTCTCGCTTGCTTGAGTTTTGTCTCAGAAATCTACAGATCAGACGTTTATTTCATGCAAATATATCAACTAGGGCCCCGTCGGTGTATGAAGGGAGAGGGGGATATCGAATTAGCGGTGGTAAGATAAGAATGCGTGAACTGCATTACATACAAACCAAAACTATCCAAGGGACATGCTGCCCATCTTAAGTGGCAACGGTTCCAGGAATGAATTACGTCTCGTGAATCAAGTTAATTATTCATAATCTCTAGTCTGGATAACACAACATGTCATTACACCGAACTGACACGACTTAGGCAATCATTTGCAATCAGGATTGTCTCTATTTATATTTTGATAGAGTAAGTATATATCGACTTGAACTAATACCTACACATGAGCCAGGACAATTAGTAGTTAAGATTGTTCGGGAGGACTTCGAATTTCACCAACAGAGTCAGTTTTTTCGCTGATTCAGCAAATAGTGATCTTCCTTGCGTTTGTCAAAGTAATTAGTTTCTAGTGCTGCTATCAAAAATGTAATGAGTTAAGTACTCATGTTCTCAGATAAATATAAAATACAGGCTTTGAAAAAGAAATTCACTCCACCACGCAGTACATGCTCAATTTTTGGTGCTGCCATCTAATAAGTATGCATTCAAATAAAATGTGACAGTAAATTGAACTTCTTTTTTATAATATTCATTATTACACATTTATATTCACAATATAAATTTAATTTTTTCACATTTTTTTTTCATTTTCACATTTATTTTCACAATACACATTTATTTTTTTAAAATATTCATTATAATTTATGTCCATAGATGGCGCTACCTGTAAATCTGTATTCTATATATATGAGATGCCCACTAATAAACTAAGCATTTTCCTTCCCACCTAACTGAGTGTAGTGTTGTTCTTTCTTGGTTGTGTCCTTACAGGTGTTGCTGATGATGAAACTCCACTGCAAGGTATGTTAACTTTTGTTGTATATATTCAGTGTACTGAGTATTCTAGTTTAACTATGCAAATAAGTTATGGGCCCAGTGCTCAGTAAATTTAAATGAGAAAATTTTGTTTAATTTGCTTTGCTTAGGGTTAGGGTTAGAATGAAACAAAAGTACCACATGGTTAGGTTTAGGCTTACAAGTAATGTTTAAATTTCTTTATCTTGCATTTGATAAAAATTTATTAAATGTTAGCAGATGTTAGCTAGAAATAGTTTACAGTGATGTTTGTGGCCCAATGAGTGTACCATCAATAGGTGGCTCTCATTACTTTGTCTCGTTTATTGATGATTTGTCTCGAATGACCTTTATCTATACTTTAAAGCATAAATCTGAAGTGTTTGAAAAATTTAAAGTATTTCAGGCTTGTGCTGAAAGGCAAACTGGCAAATTAGTCAAGATCTTACGTTCTGATAATGGTACCGAGTACATTAACAATTCAATGTCAGATTATTTGGTTTCAGTAGGAATACAACATCAGAAATCTATTCCTTACACACCTGAGCAAATGGGGGTTGCGGAGAGAAATAATCGAACACTGGTAGAACGAGCAAGGTCAATGTAAGCTGATGCTCATCTTGAACCTAAGTATTGGGCAGAGGCCATTCAAACAGCGAATCACTGCAAAAACATATCGCCTACCGTAGCTGTTTCTGGTATGACTCCTTATGAAAAGTGGAGTGGAAATAAACCTAATTTAGATTATTTAAGAGTTTTTGGATGTCGTGCTTTTGTCCATGTTCCGAATCAAAAACGTTTTAAATGGGATAATAAGGCCAATGAAATGATGTTTATAGGTTACAGTCAGGACAGGAACGGATATTGATTAATTGATCCCGAGAATTATAAGGTGATAAGTGCTAGGGATGTACATTTTTTAGAAAGTCAAATGTATCATCCAACCTCTAGAGAGGCTAGTACACATGATTTCTTCACAAATTCTGCAATCAGTGGGAGTAGTTCTACGGAGTGCTAGTTCTTCGGAGGGTGGGGAGACAGAATTAATTGATAATAACCAAGACAATAATCTAGACACTTCCGACTCAATTTCCGTTGTGTCTCCTGACCCACCTCCTTTGAGTCGTCCGTATAGAGAGTCGAGACGTCCCAGTAAATATCAAGACTTTGACTTGAATGATATGCCAGATTTGCAAATGCCAAATTTGAATAGAATGTGCTTTGTTGAAGCTTTAGTGGCTGAAACAAATAGTTGTTTTCTTGAGCCAAAAACCATTAAGGAAGCTTTAAACAGTGTTGATGCGGATCATTGGAAAGAGTCAATATCCGAGACAATATTAGGCCACGTCAAAAATACAACCTGGGATATTGTGGATAAACCACAAAATAAAAACATTGCTAATTGTAAATGGGTTTTTAAAGTGAAACATAATTCTAAGGGTGAGATAGAAAGGTATAAATCACGTTTAGTTGCCAAGGGATTTAAACAAGTAGAGGGAATCGATTTTACTGAAACATTTTCCCCAGTAGTTCGCTAATGTTACCTTAAGAGTTTTGGTGGCATATGCTGCTATATTTGATTGGGAAATTGATCAAATGGATGCCGTAATGGCTTATGTGCAAGGGAAACTTGATGAGGAAATCTTCATGAAAATACCGGAGGGTTTTAGTGAATATTTTCAGGAGGATTTGGGTGGAAAAGTTCTGAAACTTAATAAAGCTCTAGATGGTCTAAAACAGAGTGGCAGGCTTTGGTATCAATTGCTCGAAAAGGGTTTAATTGAGATGGGATTCAGGCACAGTTCTTTTGATAGCTGTGCATTTATTAAACTTGATAAAACTGAAGAATTGGTAATTGTAACTGTCTACGTGGATGATCTATTAATTTTTAGTAATTCTGTAGAATTAAAAAATTGGGTAAAGGAACAACTTCAGAAAAGATTTGAAATGAGATTTAGGGACCGCAAATTATTGCTTAGGGATTAATATCAAACGCGATAGAAAAAATGGGTCCATTAGCCGTAACCAAACTCAGGTTGAAGGTATGCTTCAGAAGTATAACATGCATGAGTCACACGCAGTTAGCACACCTTTAGACCTAAACAAGACCTTGCTAAACTGAAGTAATCCAAATACAGACACCGAGAAAATCCCTTACCAAGCTGCAGTTGGTAGCCTATTGTATGCTGCTCAGGCGACTCGTCCAGACATCGGCCACAGCGTAAACCTCGCATGCAAGTTCTGTAACAATCCTGACAGAACTCACTGGACGTTTGTGAAACGCATCATGCGCCGCTACATGAAAGGGACAGCCGAGACAACGCTCAACTACTCCAAGGAGCGGGGTACCTGCATCATTGGCTATTGCGACTCCAACTACGGTGGTGATGTCGGAGACCGGAGGTCAACAACCGGTTACGTCTTCCTTCTAGGCGGTGGAGCAGTGTCCTGGTGTAGCAAACGACAACCTACTGTTGCTACAAGCACAACCGAAGCCGAGTACATGGCTCTTTCAGCTGCAGCTAAAGAAGCCATTTGGCTTAGCAAGATTTCAAAGGACATTGGACTTCCTGATACTAGTATCACAATTTACTGTGATAATAATGGTGCTGTAAACTTGTCCAAAAACAGCGTCTATCATGCACGCACTAAGCATATAGATATACAACATCACTTTGTAAAGGACGCTGTAAAGAACAATCGAATTGCCATGAAAAATCTGCCCACCTCAATGATGATTGCCGACTACTTAACAAAACCTCTCAATCGACAAAAACATGAAATGTGTGCCAGAGCAATGGGCTTGGATATTAAATTTTTTTTTCCATTATGCTATGTCGAACAATTAATTTATTTTGCACTTGTAACTTGTATATCATTGTGTAGTGTGCCCCAATTAAAATGAAAGTGGGAGTGATAAAATATTCATTATAATTTATGTCCATAGATGGCGCTACCTGTAAATTTGTATTCTATATATATGAGATGCCCACTAATAAACTAAGCATTTTCCTTCCCACCTAACTGAGTGTGGTGGTGTTCTTTCTTGGTTGTGTCCTTACAGGTGTTGCTGATGATGAGACTCCACTGCAAGGTATGTTAACTTTTGTTGTATATATTCAGTGTACTGAGTATTCTAGTTTAACTATGCAAATAGTGTTACCATGTATAAAGTAATAACTTAAATACAACTTCAATGAAGAATAAAAAAGATCAATAATAATCAGATAAATAATAATAGCCTTTTGAAATAAAAAGGTATTTTTATAACAACGTGCAAAATTTTTTATACTTGTTCACTTTTTTTATATCGTATTCATTCATATATCGTTGCGAAAATGACACTTTACGTGCTTACGTCATAGACAGTGCCAAAAGTAGTACTTTCAGCACTAGTGTGGTAAAGTAAATAAGAGTATCTGATTGGTAGAAAAACAAAATGATGTCATGAATATCTCCATGGAAACTAAATGGTGTCATGAAACTCACTTATTTCTATTGGTTCATTCTTTTGCATTTTCTAATATCTCCATGGAAACTACAAGTACTACAGAAGTTGCTTGAATAACTATTATTTTAATGTTTAATCCTGTATTTACATTCATTTATTTAAATGGCTAAATGTTAAATAGAGTCCATTTTAGAATTTCCCACTTTTTTTTCTCCCTCTCAACTTTTAACTAGAAAAAGAAACATGTAAGGAAATCTTCCTGGTAACCTTTTTAGGTGCGGATTGGCCTGCCATTTATTTAAAGTTGTCACGACTCTTTCTACGTTGGTAGCAATAACATCCAGGGACTCTCGTTCATCTCCAAATTCTCTTAATGCTTGCTTCTGCTACTTAAAAAACTCAGATCACGCTCAATCGTGACATTAGCAACGATTGGTAAGAGCCTTGGCGAGAAAATTTACCACACCAAAAAGAGACTTCCCTATGTTTATCTAAGTAAGCAAAATAAAAGACAAACGAAGACCGTAGTCCTGATCAATTAATGCAGTACAAATTAAGTTACATGGAAACAAGTAGGTTTGTAACAGAATCTGTCACTTAACCCGCTTCCATACAACAGTTGTATTTAACAGGTAAAAAGGCGCCAAACACAGCATTATATTCTATATTAAACATTTACATGCTAAATTTGGCTAGTTTTATTTATTTTTATTTCGAAAATTCTATAATTATTACTTGTCGTTTGAAAAAATTAATTTATATTTCAAAGAATAAATATGTAATATTCCTCGCTTTTAAGTAGAATGAAAACATTTCATATCAACATACAAAGAATCGCGTAGTGAAATATATTTGACGTATTTCAAACTGATCAATGTCGCAAAAATACATTTATTTTAATTTATTGTCTAAAAGAATTAAAGTTTCTCGGGCGATTGTTGCGAATGGCAATGGTGATTTAATTCTAATAAAAATGGCTTCCTATGCTTTTTAATGAACATTAAATTTTGCAGTTTTTTAAATAATTGAAGTAATTCGAATTCTTTTCTGAAATTTTCAATGTATTCTAATTTCGATACGCTGAATTGTTTGACGTATCACACTTGTCCGTAGCATTTGTAGTTTGGGCTACGAAAGTGGATGACGGACAGACGGACTGAACGATTATAATACCTTCCACTTTTTACGTTATAAACGTAGTATGGAAGCTAAAAACGAATTTAAACAACTAAAAGTTAACATTTTTATTCAGAAATGAAGGTGTTAATGATATTCCCAATGTTCTCGTTAATGGGTTAATAAGGACTGAGCATTTTCTTAGTGTGATGCATGGGTAAGACCGGCGAAGTAGAGGGCACTATTCTGTACCATAACCAGCTGACGGCAAATATGACGACCTCTGCGAAGGTTATGATGCTGGCGCCGAGATAGAGGCCCATGGCGCCACCTACTTGACCTAAAAATAGGAAAATTTCCCGTTAGGGTGTTTTCCTATAAAAAAAATTTTTGGAAGTAGAAGTGTTTAAGGAAATATTCCTAGATATTTTTTTTATTTAGTAACTCAAATGAAGTGCAATACAGATTAAAGCACAGATTATCAACAAGTGTATATTTAATTTTCAAAGTGGGATTTGGGGGAAAAAAACCTTTGTTTAATGAGTAGTAAGGAAAAGTTAGTAAGGAAAATTTGCAGTTTTTTAGTAAGGAAAAAATGCAGACTCAAAATGCGAAAGTTTGTGCAAGTGTGTAGTAGCCTTAAAATCGTTATAAAAGCAAACATTTTTTTATTATTTGAAGAAAGTAATGGATTATTATATATTGGATTGTTATTATTTGATTATTATATAATGGATTATTATATAATATTAATTATTCATACGAACGTTTTTTAATTGTTGAACTATTTCAGCAATTCGATTCTTTTCTATACATTATCTCATAATTCTCAAATAAATACGTTTAAAAAAAATCGTACTTTAAAAAAGAAATACACTTCACTTTACCACAATACATTTTAAACTTTTGGTGCTGCCATCTATTGAGCAAACATTTAAACACAATGTGACCGTAAATTTAAAATTTGTAAATTGAACATGTTTTTAGTGCTGCTATTTATAAAATAATAAGTTAATAATAATAATAAGTAATAAACTACAATTTCAACTCAGAGCACCATAGGTCCGACGAACATTTCATTGGTTTGCAGCATCAGAAACACAACTCACTAAATAATCCTGAAAGAGTCGTAGTCCTATATTCCAAAGATATATATTGCTTGGCATTATACACGATCTCGATACGACTACAAAAAAAAAAGAAAAGTATAGATTTATTATATTATAGTAAACTAAGATTTTATTCATTTGTATGAAATAGTCGCAACCGTTGCAGCACCTTATTATTAAAGTAATTTATAATAGTTGTTGTTGAATAGGGTAACTTTGGACCAAGCAACAAAACTCTAGTAATGACTTTCTTCTTGAACATGTTTTTTTTTACTCATAGGTAAAGGCCGAGTTGCCATTAATTTAAAAAGGCAAGCACATCATTAAAGAGTGTACTTGAAAAGCTTACAGTCCCTGGACAAATTATTAGACGCACTGCAAGATTTCATGCATGTAAAATAATAATTACCGGGTGATATTGTACCGTTTTATTATTTTAAATTGATTTTTTATATTATCCAATCAATTACCGATTTATTTGACATAAATAAAACAGCATTAATTTAGAAAAGCATAAGTAAGAAAAGTGAAATTAATGTTAGTAAAAGTCAATATTTAGTTAAGCCGCCTTTAATCGCTGTCAAAGCTTTAATTCTGCGCGGCATGCTATCAATGCAAGACTGTACTGTCTCCTGCATTTGAGGAGGATGATTCCACACATAAATAATCTTATAATAAATAATTAATATAAATTAACCCTAATCATAATTAATCATGATTATCTTAAAATAAATACAAATATGTAGTCTACAACAATTCCTTTAAATAAAAATCAATAATATTGTAGTTTAAATATACCATTATTGCATAAAAGCTCTTAAGAAACATAAAATTACTAAAAAAAATACAGTGCATCTAATAATTTGTCCAGGGACTGTAGATCAAAGTTACCCTCCATAGACAGAGTTACCCCCTTCAACACTACCACAAGAATATTTCAAAAATAAACTCTTTATATATAAAATAAACTTTTTTGTGGATATACTATCTGATCTTTTGTGAATATATAACTAAAAATCCTTTAAGCAAATTTAAAACTCAAGGTGACTAAAAATCTTTTTTTTTTGTAACCAACATTAACATTTTACCACTATAAATTACGGAGATAGTTAACTAACCTGGTATTGCTCAAGCCTAGTCCAACATACGATGCATCAGCTCTGTAATGATAACTGATACACGGGTCCAAACAATTCTTGCTTACTTCTGTCACTGAAACATGCAAAAATTGCATGAAAAATCACTGAAAAAATGAATGTGTTAGTAAATAAATGGTAACAGAAGTTACCGATAGAGAAATTATGCGCTTCAGAAGAATGCAAATCGGTTAAATATTTAATGTTCTTCACGAATATTCCAAAACGGTTAATGCGGCTTCCTTGTTTAACAAAACTATCACATTTGTCAAATGCTGCCCAATATTAGGCGAGAATGCGAAATGGACCGGAAAAAATACCTTTGGACTGACGAAGTAAAGTGTCGAATTCGGATATTTCTTAATTTTTTTTTTGCTAAATTAATATATAACTTCATAGAGAATGCTGAAAGGGATGGTAAGACCCATAGAGCTAATGCATAAGTTTTGAAACCCCAATTTTCTGAGAATGAATTGCTTTGCCATGTAAGCATTTTTTCACCAGGTATGAGGGTTACAGTCCACTCAGCCGAATGAAACTCAGCCGAACGCCCTAAACCGCAAAATCTCGCCAAATTTCATGGCAACATATTCATCATTATGGCGATAATGTTTTCAACATAGATTTTTCTTTCGTTATCCTGCACTTCAATATGGCTAACAATTTGGCTGGTTTATCGCTCTAAAATAGCAATTGTGTTTAAGAAAACAAACCAACATATACGGCCCCTCTGAAGATAGCTAATACTAGCTTTTCACTAAGGGGCTGGGAATTTTACTGAAGAGAGCGGCTGTCACAATGATGGATTGGCTCTGCGGGAGGCCAGTGTCCACCATTCAAAGTTGTATGAGCAAAGCTATTTGGTTGCTAAAAATCGAAAGTAGCCATGTGTGTACAAATAAATCTTATTTTTTAAGTTTAATTAATGTCGAATTAGAGGATAATATGTTACATTTTGCTAAGTTCGTCGCCTAATTATCAACTATTTGTTTTTATATTAGCTGAGCTATAATTTAAATGCTTAAATTAGTTTTACTTTTTACGTGATTAATTTAGATATAGGTAAATGTAAACCTATTTTTTCATAACAATAAGGGTGTGATGTAGATCAGGCATGGGATTTCATGATGAAGGAGTGATCTACTAAACTTTTGGAAATTAACCTTTCCAAAAACAAACGTTTTAACAAAAAAAATACTTTTTAATAATAAATAATGAATTGTTTTACATTAACTGAAAGATACACAATATCTTGTCTCTATTTAGAAAGATATTAGTATCTGAAAATACCATAACTTCTTCGAATAGTATTTAATTATCATTTTCGAAATTATTATTCTTATTATTTTTAAGGTTCTTTCGGGGGAAAAAACGAATTAGGGTAACGAGTACAGTGATTGCCCCCCCTCACAGTGATTGGCCCCCTCATTCATTATTGAAAATAATAAGAGCCCAAATAATTAAAGCCCAAAATGTTGTTGCCAACATGGCAAACGTTAATGGCGGGAATTTTAAAAACATTTGTCACACCTATTTTGGGCTTTAACATCTTATTATTTTCAATAATGAATGAGGGGCCAATCACTGTGAGGGGGGCCAATCACTGTACTCGTTACCCTACAATATTTCATTTGTCGAGGATCCGAAAATGTTAAAAATAAAATAAGATTTTATTTATCGAATAGAGCCATTTCGTTTTTCCGCAACAAATATCCTACTACGAGACGATTTAAGCGCATACCATATTTATTGTTGCAAAATCAGCAAGTAGTTTATAGGTTAATATTAAAACGTAGCGGAGTTGTACTTAAACTTATTTATATAATTTATACTCCTGCTAGTATACTATAGTGTATAATGTAGCTGATAATATTGTCTAGAGCTGAAACCAATAACTAAATGCTTATTACTACCATTTTTTGTGACTTTCTCTGATAAAAAAAATATTCAAAATAAACATATTTTAATGAGTAAATTGCATTATTTTTTAGCGATATGTTATAATAAACTTCAAGTTTAGCCCACTAGTGCATACTGTTGCAATTTGGCAACACACACGTTAATCCATTTAAAAATTACTTTAAAATATTCTTGATGTTGGGCAACTTTAGCTATATGTCATCCATTAAACGCTATATTCATGTTTAGAGTAAATAAGGTAATTATTTAAATTAAAAAAAATATTTATGTTGCATACAATCAAAAGGATACAATTTCTCCAAATTTAATACATCGTCCTCAATGCTAAGTCTATGGCGATGCCAAAGTTAAAAAAAAATATATAATTAAGTTCCAGGGTAAAATGATTTTATTAAAATATTTTTCCCATACTGTATGATCATCAAAGATCAAAAAATATTTTTTTAAGCAAAAATTAAAAATCATACATTAAAGGGTTAAAAGGTATTAGTTATTATTAGTTAAGATTTGGTTTCAAAAGTTGCTAGACTTATAATTTCTATTTTCGGCAAAAATAAATATTATTTGTTTATACACAAATACGCAACAGCGAAATTTCCTGTGAAAGGACCAATTAAATAACTCACTGCCTTACAATGGAACGATTTCGCGAATAGTTTGATACAAACCTATACTGTCCTCCTATTATGAAATATAGCATATTGATAGTTAATCACAGTCAGTGAAACAAATATAGATATTTGAAAGTGGTGGTTTTGGGAATTTTAAACTTGTTTTTCTAAAAAAAAATATATGTTTAGCACATCGGTTTAAAAAGCATTAAAATGTTCTACAGCTGTTTCAAGACGTCATAGTGTTGCCGAATTCGGCCAATCTGAGACTTTTTGACAGTCAATGGAGCATGTTTCTTGAGTGGCAACAGTTCCTCAGGAATGAAAACATGGTCTCGATTGGAGCATTGTGACCTATGTATCAAACCTTATCCACTTATCCACTTCTGAAATGTCAAGGTTAAGACAATTGGTTGATTTGACAGGGAATGACTGAAATCAATTAAAGATTACATATCATCTAGTATTAAAATTAATAGAAGTCTAGTGATGAAAATAAAGATAGAATCAAGCAAAAAAAATACTGTAAATGATTTAGAAATAAATCAATGTTTGCAAATTTGAATCTAGAATATATGGAATTAAAATTATCATATGTTTTTTTTCATTTATACAAGCTATGTCATTTCTATATTTGGTCTTTAATTGTTCATTATCGATCTTTTATGTTAGACCCAAAATGAACATATAATTTGAGAGTGTTAATCATTTACAACAAATAAAGAATTTTGAGCATTGAAAAGGCTAAAATTATCCCCAATCCTGTTTTTTAGCTTCCACACTACGTTTATAACGTAAAAAGTGGAAGGTATTATAATCGTTCAGTCCGTCGGTCTGTCTGTCCGTCTGTCACCCACTTTCACAGAAAGAACCATAAGTCCCACAGACAAGTGGGATATGTCATTTTGTAGCAAAAAATCAGATTAGGCTACATTCCAAATTTCATTTAAAAATTTAAATTAGAAGTTTATTTAAAATTTAAATAACTAAAAATTTTATCTACATTGAAATAGCATGCAAATTCCATTTTTATTCATATTTTCACTGTTGCCATCCACAAGTCCCACAGACAAGTGGGATACGTCATTTTGAAGCAAAAAATCAGATTAGGCTACATTCCAAATTTCATTAAAAAAATTTAAGTAGAAGTTTATTTAAAATTTAAATAACTAAAAATTTAATCTACATTGAAATAACATGCAAATTCCATTTTTATTTTTATTCAATATTTTCACTGTTGCCATTTCGTTAAACGTACAAGAAACTTTATCAAAAATAAAAATAAAAACTTTTGAAAGAATATTTATTTATGTGATCTCTAATTTAGTTTGGATTGTTGTAATATCACAATAGAGTTCTTTTGATGGTTCATTTTATATGTATGAAGAAGGATGCATAGCGAATTCTAACTTGGCATAAAAAATATGCAAAGTTACGCTTTTATTTTTAAAGCATCAATTGCACTAATTATATATTTTTCGAACTGTAAATTAATTTAACAAACGATAAATGACTGAATTTTCGAAAGAAATGTAAATGGTAACTTGTGACGACACAAAGATATTTATTAAAAAAGATAACACTATTATTCTTCGAACTTCAAACAAATTAAGCAAACGATAAAGTCTAATTATTAAATCTGAGAAAGAAGATTAATGAAAATAACTAATTTTATCGTTTAAATGTTTAATTACAACTAGCTAAAGGCTCAGTTTGCCGAATTTCTTTCTGAGGTGTATAAATAGTTTGTTTCCTGTTGAACACAAATGTTGTGTGGAAGCGGTTTAAGTGACAGATTCTGTAACAAACCCCTACTTGTTTTGTTTAATAATAAATTAAATATTAATATTGATCCTTTATTTTAATATAGCTCCCTATATAAAAATTATTCTGTAATTTTTTTCATGAGCTAGATAAAAGCATTGAAAACAAGCATATAAATATGGTTGACATATAGTAAAAAATTTCAATTCATTTGGAATGGTTTGGTTTAATAGAAATGGGGTTTTCGTGAGCAATAAATTCTAAAAACATGTAATTCAGAATGGGGCAATTATAAAAGCCGAGTATTGGTCAAATATCATTAAAATACCACGACGTTTTTGTAAATATTTCAAAAACTTGTTTGAATTTAGATGTATGATTTGTACATATGATATGATACCTTATATTAAGCAGACATGAGTGTGCTTCAATGCGAGTATGTTCAAAATACATATGTATATTTTTTTCGATTAGAACTGTCTTAACTCCTAACACCCCTACCCCTTAAAAACAACTTCTTTTGATATTATCGGCTTGTTAATTAGAATGTGTTGAAGGTCAAGTAAATTTTATTTTGCAAAAAAAATCTCATTAAATTACGCCGTGTATATGAGACTGGTGCACGTTAAATCTGCCGTAGTCCTAAGTTCTGACGCCGCGTAATAAGTCGCGATACGGCTACCTAAGTGCCAGTTCGGGTTTCGGCCTCGTCACTTGACCCTGATTAAATATGAGGTCCGTGGCCAATAGTCCTCTTGTAGCTTTAGTGCGACGTTAATTCAGCCCAAACCCAATTGTCGTTCGTCACGTATAAAAACTTCTAAAACTATGTATATGGTTAGTTGTGTACATGCATTTCCGGCTTGTGTGCTTGATCAGAGACCCGCTTATAAACCTTCGTCAAGTAAGACAGACAGAATTTTTACTGACACAGAAAGAGAAATTACACACAGGGAGAAGGCGGGAATTGAACCCGCACCCGGTACAGTGCGCAGACTGTTGTGCGCAGACTCCACGCAATCTTATAGAGACGTCGTACATGGTGTCAGAACTTTGAACGTCAACAGATTTAACGTGCACCAGTCACATATACACGGCGTTTATTGGTCCAAAACGGGCCGTTAATAAGATGACTAAGACGGATACAGAACATGCGAAGGTATCGACGGTGCCATGATGCCTTAACACAGCGCTTCACGCTGGCGTGGCGCTTTCAAGTAAATGAAATATTGACATATATATGAACTTAATACTATTTAAATTATGATATCAAAATCTGTTATAGACACAATTGTTTAAATATTAAAAATGCCCATCATCGAACTTTTATGCTCCACCCAAAATGAACATATAATTTGAGAGTTTGTCTTTTACAGCAAATAAAGAATTTGAGGACTGAAAAAGTTGAACAAAGCACAAGTTGTTATGACAAAACAATTCAATTATTAGTGTAAACAGCGGCCAAGTTATAAGATATTTTGAAGTAATAATTAACGATACGGAAGTATAGAAACACAACTTAACTTTGAAACATTATATGTGTATATATATCAATCGAAATAAAATAGTATAACAATTTCTCTACTTGCATTCAGTTTTTTGCTAAATGTAAATTACTAATTAATAAATAAAATGCTAATATTGATCCTTCAATATAGCTTTATATTTAAACATTATTTTGTAAATTTCTTTTACTGAGATAGGTGGAGACATTGAGAACAAGTTCAAAAGTTCAAACCATCAAAGTCCATCCTTTAAATGCCTGTTATCTGGTTATATTTGTCGCCTGAAACAGGACCCGTCTGAGTTCTTAGAACGTGGGGCCTTTTTTATGACTCCTGGTCTGCACGGGGATCGCATTGTATTCGCAATCACATCATGAGCAGGGGGCATTCACCAATTGTACAACTTTCGGCTTCGATTTGGCTTTGCAAGCACCTTTCGGTTGAATTCTTATCGCCAACGCTTTCGTAGGAGAAAAGCAACCACAAACCCTTATCAGCAGAAGGGGATCTCTTCGCCAAGCCCAACCACACTTTTTCACCAAGTTGGCTACTTTTTGCGGTTTCGGCTGAGTTTCATTCGGCTGAGTGGACTGCCACGGGTATGGTTTATGAGAACTGTCATAAAGAGCAAAATAAAAGAAAGTTATTCTGCTAAACCTAGCAACTTTTGAGCTAGGCATACAACGGAGGGACAGTAGCAGAGACAGGACAAGTGAACCTTAGACGAAAATCGCCACTTTAAGGGGATACGGTACCCAAAAATTGGTCAAAATATCGATTTTTCAATTTTTACTTCTTATTATTTACAATATCTTTCTGAACATTTACTGAAAGATTCATAATGATATCTTCTATAGAAAAAAAGTTATTAAATATTTTCTGGAGTCATTCCTATATAAGTTTGAATACGTATTTCGTCTGCTTTCAACCTATTTCCCTGTTTCGCGTTTTTCAATTCTTGTGTTTAATAAATCCCTAAGGCTTTTTTGTTAATTAAGTAAGAATTTTGAAATTTTTAACCTGTGTTCTTTTATATATGGTGCACAAAATTGTGTATGAAATAAGGTCTACTATGTATAGTAGTTTATTTAAAAAAATGTTGAATTCAATAATTTGTAATTTTTTTGTGATTTTTTGAGATTTCAGTATAAATGCATGTTACTTTTTTACTGTAGCTCACATTTTAAAATCCATGCACAGTTCGTGAAAAAATAGTTCTAAAAACAAACTATAAAAGTTTGGTGGAGTTATTCTCGAAATTGAAAAAGGAGTAGCGTTTAAAAAAAGTTCAAAATTTTGACGTTTTTTTTTAATAAATGAAAAACTACTTGTAAATATTTGTTTTTATTGCTAGAAAATGTTTATTTAGAGTGAACATTATATAAAATTACAATAATTTACAAGTTTGTTATTATTTCTAGAAATAATGTTTTGGGTACCGTATCCCCTTAATCCAAGACGCTACCGAAAGCATTTTCACTCGTCAGTGATTGGTTTGGCATGTCACGCTGGCACGAGTGAAAAGGCTTTTGGTAATGCCTTAGATTTTTGACTGTTCACAGGTCCTGTACTTCCGTGTATGTTTAGTCTAGTTAAATAACAAATTAAGCTGTACTACGAAAAGCAGTAAGTCACGCCTCTTTAGAACTGAGTCTACTCAAAAGATGATACATAAAAAATTACTAACCCCATTGTTAGATTGTAGTTTAGACTACAGTGATTAAAATAATCCACAATTTCATTTAAAAAAAAGTTTAATTCAAAGATGAACCTCAAGTACAGCAAGTAGTACTTACAGTTAGTCTTCAAACAGGAAGGGAGGATGCACTTGTACTGTTGCGCTGGATCGCAGTACTTTACGTCTGGAAAATCTAGACATTGGAAAATATAATTTACATTTAGTCGATTTCGATGGAATAAAAACGTATTTATGACTAAACTAGTTTCAAACAAAAGCAAAGTAAAGCTTAAGTGTTGATAAACGATCTATAATATATTACTAGATGGACTACTCAATATTGAGAAAAAGCGACCGATTCCAGATACCTGGCAACAAATATTTTGACTTCTCCAACTTGTACGCCAGGTTTTTGCTGCTCTTAACGATTTAACAACGCGCATTTTTTCAGATCCAGTTACACTAGGAACAGTCCATCCAGCATATGCATATACCGGGTGGTTATAAAATAACGCTCGCTATTCGGAGAGGTCTGTAGCTTGAACGAATAATCCGAATACAACAAACTTCGAGACACTTACTAATCAAGAAGGGGGAAAAAGAATGCAATCATAAAAAAACCCACCTCGTCACTTGACCAGGGTTCTAAATTACGAGGCGTAATTGGCCGTGTTAAAGCTCCTAAAGGAGGCTAGAAATAGGCAGCCGGAATCGATTACATTACATTTAAATGACCGCTTCTTGGTTTTGCCAATGCTTACAATTGTGTTTACATTGGCAGTGCCGATTTATCGATGATTATTGTAACTATTACTTTTTTAATGTAATGTAATCGATTCCGGCTGCCTTTTTTTAGCCTAAAGGATAAAGCTCCTAAATGATTAGGAGCTTTAACACAGCCAATTACGCCTCGTAATTT
This sequence comes from Oedothorax gibbosus, assembly GCA_019343175.1. Lineage (NCBI taxonomy): Eukaryota > Metazoa > Arthropoda > Arachnida > Araneae > Linyphiidae > Oedothorax > Oedothorax gibbosus. The sequence goes on along the minus strand of CM033276.1, from coordinate 10,222,508 downwards.
AGAACCCTGGTCAAGTGACGAGGTGGGTTTTTTTTTATGATTGCATTCTTTTCCCCCCTTCTTGATTAGTAAGTGTCTCGAAGTTTGTTGCATTCGGATTATTCATTCAAGCTACAGACCTCTCCGAATAGCGAGCGTTATTTTATAACCACCCGGTATGATCGTTTGTTAACACTAAGAGTATAGTAGTGGCTAAAAGGGGTAGTGTGCCAACCACTATTGTTCTCCCAGGTGAAAAAGGTTCTCTAAACGAGGTTTGGGAATGTGTGTATGTGTGTGGATAACCAGAAACGATTAAAACGATAAACCGGTTTTCGGCCTCATTGGAAAACACTGGTCCATTCTCAAAACCAGTTAAACTGAAAGGCGATTTCTAAAAACCAAACATCCTTTAAATGTGTTTGTGACAACCACATTTAAGGGATATAAATTTTTAAAAAATCTGTTAATAGCAAACGCAACTTCAAGAAACTGCGCGGACAGCGATCACATGCCACACGTGATTGAACTGCGCTTGCTAGCAGAACACAGGCCGGATACCCGGCCTACACAACGGGCGAAGCCCAGGTTTAAAGCCGCCGGAGCTGCGGGCAAGCTCCGACCAAGGGGCACCGGAGGCACCACTCCACGCACATGACGAAGCCACGTTCAAAGGAACGACGACGCCCCAGACCAATCTCACAGCTCACCTCTCACAGTCCCTTCCAAGGGCGCCACCGCTCAAGGGGAGACACGTCCCCCCGGGTTGGACCCATGGGGTTGCGCCATCGAAGGCCCGGAACGCCGACGCACTCTCATGATCCCTACTACAAAGTTGGCATCGTCGAGAGGCACGACTAGTTTTGATTTCGGGGCTCAAGGGGGCAAATCGCTCATAGGAAACATCCACCTTACAAAAGGTGCCGTCTCCCATCCAGGTTTCATGCACAATAGGGTGGAGTGAAAAAAAAATTATTTAACATTTATAATAGTGAGAAAAAGTTGTTTCACATCTTACTAAAACATGATATATAATTTTTTAAAAGTTAAAGTTAAATTATCAGGGTCCACAATGAATTTATAAATACGAATGTGCTGGCTATACAGTAGGGTGGGACGAAAAAATAAATTTTTGAGTATAAACTTCTAATAGGACTCAAAAGTTGCGTTTTGTCATGCTTATTACTGGAAAAATAATAAAAAAATTCCTAATTAATATTATGTGCTGCCTCAAAGCGGTTGAAGTTTGAAAAAAATACCAAAAATCAACTCATTTTAATTTTACCGCCAGAATTTACTGATTACATTTCATACTTTGAAAATAAATAATATGGTTCAGTTATATATCGTTATCATAAACAATATTTTACAAATGCTATTCAAAATTTTTAAATTCTCGAAAAAAATGTTAAAAATACGCGATTTTGAAGAAAAATCACACAAAAATTTATAGCTTTTTAAAGTGAACCTGTTCGGAATTTTAAATTATAGAAAAGTGCTCTTATACATAGGAATGGATGCTTTACATTATGTTTAACCTATATAAGCAGCAGCAGCATAACAGTTATTATGAAAAGTCAGGGCCGTAGTTTGGGTAATGGGTAAGTTTGCTCCATTATAGTTTAAATTGTAAAATGCATTCTTATTATTACTTTATTTGCCAACTGCATGGCAATGAATTGTTTTTAAGGCATTTGTTTGAACATTTAGATGGAGTAACAAATGGACCCAGGGCATATTCTGGTTCGATCGTAAAGTCTGGTTGGTTGTGAAGAGCTTCCAATGTGCAGTTTTTAAAAAATTGAAGTAGTTTTGCCTAGTCGCTTGTAAAAAATTACTAAAAGCCCTTAGTACAAAGCAAAACTATTTGATGGATATTTGCAAGGGAATTTCTGCAGGAAAGTGTTCCACTGACCTGTTGTAAAGGACACCTGGGAACATTTGCCATTCTAGGTGGATTACAACTGCTAACATAATAAGGCTGTATGTTGGAACACCTGCACCTTCAAAAAGCGGGCAGATATTGGCAACCTTTTTTTTTGCAAAGTGTATGCTCCGAAGGATTCCAAATCAGGAACAAGCCATCTTAAAAATATGGAGTTTGTCATCTTTTTGACACCATAAATAAATGTCAATACTTGAATCGAGAACTCAAAAATATTATCCATCCGGTAATCCGACGTAATGGATACTTTGGTCATCCCGAAACATTATCCTCTGCATGATAACTGACGAAGGCCACATGCCCACATATGAGGGAATTGGCTTTAAGAAGGATAAAGCAAGCAATGAGGCTAACTAGGAAAATTGTAAGAAGAGTTGAGCTTCCCAAGTTTAACTTCAATGCCAAGGAATACATCGACATCATCGACTGGTCCAACAAACTGAAGAGCTTAGTGGAAGAACGTGCTAAGTGACATTTTTGAAAAAATTGAGATTTTTGTGTAAATGAACATATTACTAACTTCTTTAATGATACCCCCCTTTCGTTCCCCCCCCCCTTTTCATAAACTTTAAGTTTAGTATATTTTTTTACGCTTTACAAGTAACGTTTTCAACAGATCTGAGTGAAAACGATAAACTTTAAGGCTAATTTTCTCATTTTCACCTTTTTTTCACTTGGCATGTTCTTCCACTAAGCTCTTCAACTGTGACAGAACAGAACCTCCGATTACAGCATCTGTCATCAATCACAATATCATTCGTACTTTTCCTGTCGGAGATGCATCCGCCCTTTTTGAAATTTTATGTAAAATACTATATATTTTTTTTTATAAAAAAACACACAAAACATATTTTATTCTCAAGGTTTATAAGTCCATTGCTTTTTGTTATTTGTAACCATATTCTTTTATGTATAAATGAAGCCATATTTGGTTCCCAATATAAGTCTCACTTTTCCTATGGGAGATTAACATGGGGATTTTTTTTCGTGTGTTTCAAACATTAAACCCGATTGTGGACCCTCAAGACATTAAACTAGAGTTCTGAAGTTTTTACACTTTTTATTCAGTATATCATAATACAACTTTTTCATGCTATTAGATATGGAAAAAGGAATATTTATTTTTCAGCATATGAAATCACTCCACCCTAATGCACAACCAGTACTTAGGTCGCCCTTACAAGTCACGTCGGGACATTTAGCCGAATAACGAGGCATGCGGCAAGCGAATTACGAAGACTAAACGCCCTCTTGCTTTCTCAACGTTACCATGAGCGGTTGGGAGTACTCCTAAGAACCTTCCTCTCACAGCGTTACGTTCAAAGTAATACAAACATTCAAAAAGTCAAGAAAAATCTGTCTGACGCCATCGGGTCGGTCCAAAGGTATCAACCTCCTCGGACCCAGTCCTCGACTCGCTCACCTGCGCTTGCTAGCAGATGCGCAGTTGCCCTGAAATGCCGTTGCCATTATCAGTGCCTGCGTATTAGTGTTGCGTTTACCAAGAACATTGATTATAGTCCGCCTGTCACTTCTTAGCATTTCAAATATGTTGATTGTGGAAGAGTCCACTTTGAAAAAGGGTAAGGAAGATTTAAGTTTAGGCAAGAGTTACTATATTTGGCGATTCATTGCTTTTGCAGGCGCATATTTCTTTAAAGTTTAAAAACAGTTTCTCAACTGAAAGGCAGTTCAAACTGGCATGGGGTCACTATTATTGCATAGCTATATTTTTTAACTTAAAGAGTTCCCGTGGGTGATACTGAATGTGTTAAATAATACACACTACAGATGCAAATCTATTAACGATCAAGTCAAGATAAAAAAAGAAATGCGTACGTGCAATTGATAACGGCCATCAGCAATTAACTATAACCCTCCTTTTACTAAATACCATGTGTAGTTTTAGTGTGACACATTATTTCCAACCAAACTTCCCAACAATCCCCTATGCTCGCCAAACGCCATAGGATTGGCAAACCTGCCTACTTCGGGCTCTTTACCTGTTTTCAAAGTGGAATCTTCCACAATCAAAATATTTGGGATGGTAAGAAAAGAAGTGACAGGCGGACTATAACTAGTTTTTGAACACGATTTTCCGCACTTTTTCTTTTAGCCACAATAGTAAGAGTAACTTCTAGGACCTTCAGTGAGTAACCACTTGCAACCGCATGTCTTCATGAGCATCTGTGCTAGGTAGAAAGCGCCGCAACCGTGCAGCGAAAACCTCTCTGGATCGTTCTTGATCATGACTCCTTTGGGCATTTTCGGGCAGTGTGTAGTACCACCGTGCCACGCGGTGTATAAAGCGCTTCTCTGGAACTAAAACATTTTTGGTTTAGTTAAAGGACATGTAATATACCGCACAAATCTCGAAAATGTTATAATATTAAGTTCTTTCTTAATAACTCTCAGTTAATGTCTTGCCGATCCATCGAACAGTTCCCCCGTTTGAATAGCGCCTAGCCGTCGCATAAATACATTCCTTTCCCAGAGAAATTGCAAACTCATCAGAAATTGTTTTGACTCCACTCTTCTCACAACATAACCATTAAAAATAGAGTCACTTTTTCATTAGACCTCGAGATGTGAGGTTGTGCGCGCTTTGGCCGCCTTCCTTGACCCTCTCTATAATAGCCGTATTACATTGCTAGCTTCCCGTAGCTTGCATTAGAACACTTAAAATATTTGATATGAAACATTAAAAACTGTTTGGACGTGACGTCCAATCTTCCTTAATTCCTACAGAATAAGTATGCTCTTCTGTGTAAGGGAAAATCGCTTCAGACATATATTATGATATGAGCGAAATTTCTCCACCCGACCCTCAACTCAACCATATCTTCAATGCAAAACTCAAAAGTTGGATGCAATCTGCCGTCTTCTATGGAAGTCGAGGTTGAAGACACTGAAAGTATCTTAAACGTCGTCAACCTTATACGACCTGGTAGATCCAACCTTATATTTGAGCCAATCAGATGCATAGATTTCTGGTTTCTTCGCAGCGAAGAGACACTACGTCATTTAAAAGAAAGCGCGGATTCAGCTTTGATGAGCAAATATAAATTTGCAGATGAAATTCGATTAATGACTGCCCGAAAATTGAATTTGGGAGCAATCATTCATTCAACACTGGCAACCCTACGTCCAACTTCGCGAAGTCGAGATTGCGATAAAAGTTGAAAATCGAGTTGCGTTGAGGGTTGGGTTGAGTGAATGATCATTTATGTAATATGCCCTTAAATTTACCCTGATAAGTTCCGATTTGATGGTAGTGACTAGACCAGGAGGCGCTCTCTGTCCTTTGATTCTCTTGTCGTCAATAATGACATTCAGAGGATCGTCCAGGAACACGATGAATCCTTTCTCGGTGGCTTTTTCTAAATGAAAAAAGTATACATTCATATATATCCGTTCGATAAAATAAAACATATGTTAAATAATATAAAATGCAATGCAAATACTTCTGCAAAATATATATCTGTTCGATAATAAAAACATTCAAAGCATTGATACAAGAAAAATTACATTCTCCTCTAACGATATTGCTATTGAACATCAAAAGCCGTTTAATTCTTAAACACAAAAGACCTCCAGAATTAGTTCGTTACGAGCATATTTTAAATTATTCGAGCAAACTATTTGTATATTTGGCATTATGGGAAACAAAATATAGTTCGAAATAACTGTAATTCGAATAATCCGTATTTGTAATAAAAAGGTTCGACTGAGTATGGGCAAAGCTGAACTGAATAAGTATCGGGCCTAAATCACAAAAATTGACATTGTATCTAAACTAGTCGTATAGAAAACTTAACCGTGTTTCTGGCATGCAGCAGCTGAACTTGATTGGACGGGTCTTCACCGTACCTAACACTATTCGAGTGAAGCGGAGGGAATCGTAACTACTAACTCAAACAAAGCTAAGCTCATTGGAAAACCATTTCCACCGCTTCACTCGACTGGCACTTCCAAAAGTGAAGTGTCCATAGTGTAGTAAAAGTGTCCATACGCTGTCATCAGGTAACCGCTTGTTGCCGGGGCCCCACACTCAATTCAGTTTGGCTTTGGTATGGGTAAGCCCGTGTGGCTGAGTGAAAAGGACCCTAGTCCATTAACTGGCCTATCAAATCTTTGTTCCGAAACATTCGAAATTTTAAAAAAAATAAAAAGTTGGGGTCAATCCGGAATCTAAATGATGTATCACACGAGCTAAAATTCCAAAACCCAACCCTCAACTCAACCATATCTTCAACGCAATCTGCCGTTTGCTATGAAATTTAGGGTTGAAGAAAGTATCCCCAAAGCCGTCAACCCTTACCCGACCTGGTTGATCCAGTATTTAAACCAATCAGATGCATAGATTACTGCTTGCATCACTGCGAAGAGATCAGTGGCGTAGCGGGGGGGGGGGGGGGGGGGATCAACCTTTCTTCATTAAAAAGTTAACTTTTTTGAATTGCTGTAATAAGTTTTACATAGAACCTCTTTAATGCCATCTCGATTATCGCACTCCTTGTCTTTTCAATTTTCCTCAGTGTATAATTAACGTTGTTTCAATTTCTACTCTACACTCAGGAAAGATTGCGATAAGGGATGTAATTGTACGATAATTATATTATAATTCAAGATCTTTATATAAAATGGCCGGATTGTAAGATAACAAAATTTTGGTGGCGCAGTTTTTGTCAATAGCGATTTGTGGGAATAATTATATAAATTATAAATAAAAAAAATATTCGCAAACCTCTAAAATATTTATTACTTCGAAATTAACATTGGGGGCCCTAATGTCCAGGATTAGGGCTCCTAGTCGGAAGGACCTAAAATTGCATTCCATTACAACAAGAAATTTGCATAAAAGTTTAATTAATTTTGTAAAATTTGTTAGTATTATTGCAATCTTTAAAGTTAGTTCTTGTTGCAATCTTTAGTGACTTTTAAATTATTTTTAAAAAAAATTTAAAAGACAACTTGATAAACAAAATTCATTAAAATATTTAACAAGAGTGGGTCCTATGTCATTTAAGTAACATTTATTATTAAGGAAAGACCACTTCTCATTTTCTAAATGTGTAAAACAAATATTTGTAATAATAAATGGTAGGACACTTGCAGTTTTAATGTCACAAAATGTTGTGTTACAAATGGGTGTTACAAAATCCCACTGCTTCCCAATTTTTTTGGCTTTTTCTTTTGTATTTCGGATGTAATAAGAATAAAATTAAATACTTAAAGCTATTTTTCCGTAATATATAGTATTTTTTGATTTGTCACAGTTTTTCAATAATTGTTATATATTTCATTAAAAAATATTCAGTTTATCACTTTTCCGTAGACTCCGTAAAATGAAGAGAAAAACCGTTTTTCTGTTCTGTGGGCAGAGGCCGACAAGCAACCTTTTTAAGAGCATTGACGACCAAGTCTGAGAATGGAGATTTTGTTTCATTCACTTCCGGTGGGGTCATTTCCTAAGGGGTCCTCCATTCGGAGGGGGGACCCCTAGTCTCTTATCTACTTCTGGGGTTTCCCGCGCTATTGACAACATTCCATTTACACTTGTAGCAGAAGGCACTATCCGCCTCTAAACACTGAGCGTGGAGGATTAAATAAGTGATACACATCCCGCTATATAGAAATTTTGATGATTATTTAAATTAAATTACCAAAAATACTTAATTTTGCAAAACAGAATTGGGGACCTTTAATTACGAAAGTCTTCACGACATAGGATGTAAGTTTATGATTCGTTATCTTTTATATTATTTATTATTTCTCCATTTATTTACAATAACTATTTTTTTAATATTATTTGTAGTGGCCAATATAATGTTAGGTTTTCTATTTGTTAATTAATACTTATTTTAATTGAAAGCCTTAGATTTCCCCTACACACACTTTTAATTTTTGTTTTAAAGTAAGAGGTTTAAGAGTTCATTAAATAGTTACTAAAGTTAATATTTTAAAATCATTCTAATGAAATTATTTAATTTCTAATGAATGAATTAATATTTAATATAATTGTTAATTAATTACAATTAATTAGCCATTTAAGTCAATTAAAACTAACTAACTATATTAATAATAAAACTATTATTAAACTTGATTTTTAATTAATCATAACTAATGTAGTTTTGGCTAAACCCTAAACGGCCTAAACCAAGGAGGCAACATCGAACTTTTGTAACGAAATTTGGAACGGCGGTCAAGTGACGCTGGAGACGAGAGGAGGGTGATACTAATGAACCAGGGTTTCGAATAATTTTGCATCCAACTAAATTTAAAAAGAAAGTTTATAAGATTATTTAAAGAATTTTTATTTCACTTTTAAAGAGATATATTTCGTTCGTAGGAAAACGGACAATTTAAATTATATGTTTAATAATTAATAATGCGCGCATAATTTAATGCAAAGGTCATTAAAAAAAACAGAGTTAAATTTTGCTATTAATTCGAATGAAATAAGAGAAAAATTAAAAATATAAACTGTTTTTCTAACTTTTCTGACACATTTAATTTGTAACAAATAGGGTATATAGCAACATTAATGCATCAAGAATATTTTTTTAAAAATACATTGATTTTAATTTTATTGCAATATATTTCATTAAAAATGTCCGGTTTGTCCTATTTTATTTCTTTCTGTAAAACTAAAAGGAAACGCTGCCTCCTCTTTGTGAGGAGGACGGCAAGAATATATTCTTTGAAAGCAAGGAGGACTGTGGAACATAGGGGTCGAAAGTCCTGGGGGGGGGGGAGGTCCTCGGTGACGCACCCTAACTTTATAGCTTTCTACCGCAACCCACAACCTCATTCTGCACAAAACGAAGGTTAAAGTATCAATTTCACGTCTTGTTTTTCTTGGAATTTTTTTTTTGTAGGATGCACACCCCCACCCCCGTCTCTTAGCAATAGACCAGTCCTCTCTGTGACTAACTAGAAAGCGCGGGAACGGGGGGTCTTTTGGAAAATAAACACATACACAATTTCAGCAGGCAGCTCGTTCTGTACTGTACTTGTACTTGTCATTCATTGTCAAACTTAAAAGCCCTAGAAAACTCCTATAGTTTGAAGTGTATTTCACCGCTATTTTTATAAAATAAATGATATTTTGGTTCAAAATTAATTAATGTAACCAAAATATAACTCAATTCTTGCAAAAGAAATCGCGTATTTTGATAAGTCCTCACACTCTTCACTAACCATGGTATTGAGGTAAGTGACGATTTGTTATACTTTATGTAATTATACATTATCTGTATTTTTTAATCGTTATAATTTTTGCATTTTATAGTAGCTATATGATGCGAAGCTTGTTTGTTAGTTACCATTTTTTAAAAAAAAATAGGCAGCCTTAGATTTATTTACCCAAAACGTGAAATTTTTTGCTAACTTATATAAATCAAGTAACTTTAATCCTCATTAACTTTTATAATACATCAGTAACTTTAATCCGAAATAAGTGCTTAAGCGTGTTTATTAATAGTTACCATGTGTTTAAGTTCATTATTAATGAAGAAATTTGACTTCTTATGATAATTTATTTTATTTGTAATAAATAATTTAATTTATAAGTTATAATTAATAATTTTAATTTATTAGTACTAAGTTTATGCAAATTAATGAATGTTATTAATTATAACTAATTTTGTTTTAAACATATAATTATTAATATTCATTAATTAGTATATTCAGTTAAAAACTACATTGATAATTATTATATGAAGTTTCCTTTAAATCGAGTCGGCAACTTCAAATTTTGTAACCCCCCCTTGGAACCATCCTGGCTACGCCACTGGAAGAGATACAACTTCATTTTAAAGCACGCGAAGATTTAACCAACTTTGAGGAGCAAATATAAATTTGCGTCAAACATGAGGATAAAGTTCGATTTATGACTGCCCGAAAATAGAATATACGAATAGCAGTTCATACGTTTAACTTCGCGAAGTTGAAATTGAGATAAAAGTTGAAGATCGAGTTACGTTGAAAGTTGAGGGTTGAATGAATGAGCACCATATGAAATGCCCTTTAGTTCTTTCAATAGCAACTTATATATACACTGCTCAAAATAATTAGGGGAGCACTTTGCGTACTTTTGTTAACCCTTTCAGTTCCAACTTCTTATTTTTTTATTCTAAAATCTAAAATGCCTGAAATAGATTCATTATGCATCCAGAATGAAATGGTAAAAAACAGGGGGAAAATCTTAATTTTCTAACTAAAATTTATGAGGGAAAAATTGGAATCATAACTTTTGAATAACTTACAACAATAATTTTTTAAAAACTTTATTTGTTAAAAAGAGTTAAAATCAATTTTAAACATCTAAAAATGCATGCGTGAAGAATTTAGGGTCAATTTATTTCATAAAAGTTTTTGGGAGGGTGAATTTTACTTTACCGTGTTTTTCATATTTTCATTTAATTAAAACGAACATTTTATAATTTTCCTAAAGACATGATTCTTCCATCTAACGATACATAAGTACGAGTTCAACTTAATAAGAAAAAAAATCGCAAGCTGATGATTCCAAATGGAATCATTGGGGGTAAAAGGGTTTAAAAAACCATGCGTTCCCTATTGTTTTGAGCACTGTAGATACACATTCAGAAGAATCATGACAAAATAGTAGTAATAATAAATCTGTCTACTAAAGGGCGAATGATCCCGAATGACAGCGTGTCTCCAAATCAAAGTTTTTCTATTATCGAAAAATAAAAATTATTTCCTAAACCACATTTCTCCGGCTGTATTGAACATTTTCACAGGTTTTTTATGATAAAGGTAGCTGATTTACAAGTCTCTATAATCCCACTTCTTGAAATGGGTTCGAATATTTTTTTTTTAAATTTTCAATAAATAATTTTTTCACAAAATATTAAAACCCATTTCAGAAAGTGGGATTACATAGACCTGTGAGTCCAGCTACATTTATCATATAATAAAAGCCGTTTATAAAAAATATTCAATACAGGCAGGAAAAAATTTTGCTTAGAATTTTTTTTCACATTGGATTAACGCATGGGCGCATTAACGTTTGGCGACCCGCCCGGGCGATCGGGCTCATTCGCTCTTAAGTAGAGAAAAATATACAGTGGTTCTAATGTATTCTAACCTATATTTGGAGGCGATACCAAGTCCATAACAAAGGAGCGTCAAATGGGCTCTTGTTAACTACTTCCACTATGTCCTTTGGCTCCATCAGACTGTAACACTGACCTAAGGACGTGAGAACGGGTCTGAACACGTCGCAACATTTGATGGAAAACACCATCACGTTACAGTTGTAAAAGAATCCTCACACCTAGAATTTATTTTTAAATAATATATTCTGTAAAATGAATAATAATGAATAAGAATATGAAAACACCATCACGTTATAGTTGTAAAAGAAGTCCTCACACCAAGAATTTATTTTTAAATAATATATTCTGTAAAATGAATAATAATGAATAAGAATATGAAAACACCATCATGTTATAGTTGTAAAAGAAGTCCTCACACCTAGAATTTTTTTTAAATAATATATTCTGTAAAATGAATAATAATGAATAAGAATATGAAAACACCACCACGTTATAGTTGTAAAAGAAGTCCTCGCGCTTGCATTTATTTTTAAATAATATAATAATATGAATAATTGGATTTTGGTTACAGTCTATAAGAGGTGTACGCTGTACTCTACAAAGACTCATTCTTACACTTTACTTTACTACCAAGTCTTGCCCGGGAATCGAACCCACCAGACACCCAGCTAGAATTCTAATAGTTGCACTAAAATGGCTAAAAAGAATACTGTCCATGCCCCTCCCAAGTGAAAAAGTTTCTTCAAAACGGAGAGGGACGGAAAGATAAGTTTTCAAGAAAATGCGTAGTGACTTATCAGTGGGTAAAGCATGGGGTAATTTTCATCCATCTGCCCTCGACATAGTTAGTAATGCCCCTGTCAGACGTGATGGTGAACCTTAGGATCGCCATCATACACCACACCATAGATATCCTAATTAAAGTATTAGATTGGCTGATCACGTGACCTCCAATGCTGACGATGGGACGCGCATGGAGGCCAAATTGGTAGGCATAATTGCCAATGTTGCTGCCACTTTTAAGAGAAAAATACTACAAAAAAATACCATTTAATTCATAACACGTCGGCCAAACCGCGGGTTTTTTTACATGATTTTATATTTTTTTGTGAACTAATTAGTTGTTGTTGTGTTGTGACTAATCCTCCTTGGTCTGACGAAGTCAGACCAAGTCCAAAAGATCGTTGACCCGAAGAAAGTCGATAACCAGAAGAGGAAAAAGGAAAACATCCTCTCTGGAAAGGCCGACGCAGTCCAGAATGTGTTCGGGAGAGGCCTGCTGAACATGACATTTAGAGCAAGTTGTAAAGATCTTCCTGCCCTCCGAGAACGAGACACATTTTAGGTGGCCACTTGCTAATCTGGTGACCGCAGTGCAGGTGGGTCTGTCGCAATTGAGAGCCAGTGAATAGCCCGGCACCTTGCCCGCATACCAGTGATGACTGGGAGGGGTTCTCCACTCCTTCGAAATTTCAGAGTTGACAATGGATTGGTGTTCTAAGAAGGTAAGGGCCGAAGAGGAGGGATTGGAGTTACTACAACCCTCCTTGCAAGACTATCTGCCTGCTCGTTTCCATATACGTCGACATGGGATGGGATCCACTGTATAAAAATATTATGGGTCTCTGAAATAAGCTTCAGTTTATGGAGAATAGAAATGCTAGTCTGGTCTCCAACCGCAGTCCAATTATAGAGGTGTTGAAGAGAGCTGCGACTGTCTGAAAAAATCCAAAGGTCCTCATAGTCCACTTCGTGAAGGATAGCCTCCAGACCTTTATCAATTGCAATGAGCTCGCACTTAAAGACTGATGAAGAGTCAGGATTTCGAAGGCTCATTCGCAATTATCCCTGGGTTTCTCAATATAGATGCCACTGCCAGCGCAGCGATCCAGTTTGCTTCCATCTGTGTATATTTTAATGGCAGTGTCGGGGACCATATTAATGATTTCCAGAGACAACTGCCTAAGATGGGCAGGGATCGAGTCCTTCTTGATAACAGGGATAGCAAGGTCAAAGTGAAAGTGGACTCTTGGAAGTCCTTCTGAGGGATCCAAACAAGATTTAAGAGAGTGGGGTTCAATATCATGAAAAGGCAACCGCAGTTGCTTGGCAAGACTGAAAGGACTGTTTTTCTTGAGCCTTTGATTGTTGATCCAGTTATTAAGGTATAGAGAGGTTTTGTTGTGTTGGCCATAGCTGGAAAGCTTGTTGAAGTATTTAGTAAGATTGACCTTCCTTCTAGTTTGAAGTGGTTTCAGGTTAGCTTCAAAGATAACTATATCAGCTACGCCTTAGTCCAGTTATGATTCTCGCAGCACTAAGTTGAACTTTCTCCAATTTAGCCAGGTTGGTAGCTGAGGCACAGCTATAAACAGGAAAACCATACTCCAAGACAGGCCTGATGAGAGACATATAAATATGTGTGTTTCTTAGTGTAACTGCATCAGCTCCTCAGTCTTTTCCAGCAATGTATTTAAGGATATTCAATCTATTTCTGGCCTTTGAAGCAATGTGATCTATGTGTTTGTTGCTTGTCCATTCAGGATCCAAAATATAACTCAGATATTTAGGGTGCTTCTCATAAGTGAGGTCCTGATTGTCCATTTTTAGTTTTGGCTGGTAATTGTATAATTTTCTATTAGTGGTGAAAAATGTGGCGATGGACTTAGTAGGATTGAAGCAGAGTTTAGAGTCGGAAGCAAGTCTGATAAAGAAGAGAGAGAGAGTGTTGTTGAGTTCTCTTTCCAATTTGGTTAAATTGCTGATATTGAACTAATTAGTAAATGCTTTAATTAACTGCAACTGCTACTAATGCATACTAACTATTATCAATAATTAGGTAATTAATTAAATCATGTATAATTAATTAAATCATGTATAATTATTTAAATCATGTATAATTAATTACAACATACAAATTAGTTTTTATTACTTATTGTAAATTAAATATTTATTAAATAATGTGAAATAATTTATTTTAATAATAATAAAGTAAAGGTAATAATAAAAATTAATTGAATTAATTTAAAGTTATTTAATAGGTGTTTAATGTATTTGATTAAATATTACATTTTTAATTGACGTTTTATAAACTTTTCTAAAGCAAGTACAACTATCAGTTCAAAACAATTTTTTGAAACATTTATTGCAGTAAATCGGAAAAAGTAACTGTTTTCCATAGTTTAAAAATAAAATTAGCTATTTTTATTTTCTGAGGCATAATAAAATCTTTGAACTTTATTATATTCAAATTTTTTAGTATTTGAACTACAAGTAAAATACATATTTGAAAATAGAAATTGAATAATAACTAATTAAACTAGTGTATATTTAAGAATTTTTTCACTGGTCCATTTTTTTATAAAGGTAGTTTTAAAAGGGTACGGGGGGGGGGGGGGAATAATCAGAAGTGAGAAAATCAATTTCGTTAGGTATAAGTAAAGCTATTCATAAGTAAAGCTATTCATATTCAATAATTATCAATAATTACAATAATAACTATGTTGTGCTGAATATCGAAATAAAACATCAGCTTCAGCATCTACTACACCCAAAAAAGCATATTTAAAAAGACTAAATGAGGAAATGGCATAGTTCTGAGGCATAAAAATCTTTCTTTTAACATTACAACTTTACCAAACAAAAAGTATTTTATTTTAAGTTTTGCTATAATTTGATTAAAAAGTCACATTTTAGTTTTTAGAAATCGTAGCGGATATTCTGTTCATATATAAGGCATCAGCAAATTGTTAAACCAAAAGAAAACATGATCAAGTATATGTGTAAATTACTAGACAAATTAACAAGAAAAAAAACAAATTCTTTCGAAATTAGTTTTTACTCTATTGACTCTTTCAAAAAGTTAAATCTCACAAACATTTGATAATTCTTAAATTTCTTTAAACACTATAGAATAATAACAACAACAAAAAAAACCAATTTGCGCACAGACATAAAATTTTTGGCAAAAAATTCGTCGTTTTATTTTTAGGTTCTTTAATCTGATATTCTAAAGGGATTTCTCAAATTTTAATTTTTTTAAGAACATTTTAAATCATTACTTTATTTGAAAACAGAAATATGCGTATCCTTGAGTCCTAAAAATTGCAAACTAAACTTATGTAAAAAAAAATAGAAACTACTAAATTTGATTTTAAAGACAAGAATCAATAATTGATTTTCTGAATAATTACAATAAATGAAGTCGTAATCTCGAGCAAAATTGTCATTGGAAACCTATTTTGAGGGGAGGGCTTTTTCTGTTTTTTAAATATATATTTCTACACATTATGCAACATTGCAACGACCAGCTACCATAAGGACATCCCCATTCAATCAGAAATTCCGATTTTTTTAACTTATCAAATTGGTCGAAGAGTAAGAAATATTGTTTTGACATGTGCAAAGTGCGAATAGAATGGAAATTGTAGAAAAGGAAAAATGCTAATTAAAAAATCGTGCTATTCATGGGGAGGATTTTTTAAAGTTTCTTTATAAGTAAAACAAATTTGGCGTCCAAACTTCCTTCATTTCCAGAAAGTATAAGTCTACTCTTCTGTGCAAAGGAAAATCGTTTACATATATAATATAAAATATTTTCTTACCTTATTTTCAACGATCAACGAATGTTTAATTCCGGAAGAAACATTACAAATGTCATGAACCGTACTTTGTAAATTAAAAATATTAGAAAAATAAACTATATAACAAAATTTAGAAAACAATTTCTAATATATATGTCTTTTCATTAAAGCACTGTGTAAAAAGTTTTTTTAAAAAAAATTAGTATATAAGTATCCCGCAAGCCGCAAAACTTGAGATCGTGTGTGACATCCATTGGGGGCTTGCTTGCAGTACTGAAACATCTTCAGACAAACAGAACAAAAAGAAACCCGTTTACAGCCCGCGTGTAGTGTACTTTTTATTGCCTAAAAAAATGCGACAATGACCATGCATGACGCTGCAATCTACACAGGGTCCGATCACAAAATAGTCTGCGGAAGCCTGAGCTTCCTCTTCAAACTTTGGAGAGGCCCCCAAATCGACCCTTTATTTTTTTAAACAACCAGGCTATCACCTATTGTTATTCCATATTGGATTGACATATAGCAATGGGCATACCACTTTGCTATCACAACAAAAATTCCTTTGTATTGGTTAATGTATGGAAATGTAACTTTCAATTTGGTAAAAGTGGTTGTCATTATATGTCTTTTGGCCCATTAGTTGCCATGTAGTAGCCCGGGAAACTGCAATGGGGGGGGGGGGGGCAAATCAAGGGCAGGCTTCTCTTGCACTAAAGTTAGGATCAGGCCTGAATCTACATGGCTGTCTGTGTCTAGACGTCCTCTTTGTAGCTGACCCCTCTGTGTAGCATTATACGATCCCAATCGTCGGCTCTCAAAGAGGGTAGCGAAAATTCTCCTACGACGTCTTTCTTTTACCCTAGTCTGAAAATAGGGTAAAAAAAAGAGATGTAGACATAATTGGACCCCCCGCAGAGAGCCTGGAGCAAAGAGTGTGTGGGTGATGTGAGTGCAAGTGCAATGCTGGTTTAAAGAATGACAAAGCTGTTTTGAGGGTTTTAGGTCATTGTCTAGGGTCTAATGTTGCTAGGGTCTAAATTGCTATTTACTGCTATTTTATTTACTATTTCGGATGCCTATGCAAAAACTATGCTTCAAGATCATCATTTTTAATTATTCATTAATGGATTTTTTTAAAAAACTGTTAGTTCTCAATTGTTTAACATTTTTAATTCCTACTCCAATTTAATACGCATAAATTTAAATATAAGAAACTTTACTACTACATGATTAGGTTCAATAAAATTTAATGGATATTAATATTGAAAAATTATTAGCAATCGAATAAGTAAATTAACAATATTTGTTGACGAGAATATAAGAAAGATACGTTCTAGATACTAATTGAGTGCTTGAGTTGAGTTTAACGTTATATCACCTTGAATATAGTTACATTTTTGAGTCACAGATCTCCAAATTGGTACTTTTGATATACTTTCAATACATGTCCTCGATCAATCTGTTATGATTAATTATTACCAATTATTACAGATAATTTTTACATTAGTGATGTTTCTTTATATACATATAATTTGAAAAATTTAGTATAAAATACATATATTTTGTGATGTGCTGAGTAGACCCAGGAAGCGTGAAATCCGGGCTTTGAAGAGTATATATATTGTTCAAATTAAGTCAATAATAGTTTGATGTTCAACGTATCAGTCTCTAATTCACCGTTATAATCAGAAATTGAACGAAATAATTGAAATAAGTTGTATTTCAGTCGGTTTCTTATAGCAAGAGAACCACTAACAATAATCAGGACTTCGGCTCCCTGAAACAAAGCACTGAAAATCAGATTATCAACATCTTGAACCCTCAAATTACGTTTTTACTAAAAAAAATGGATTGAAATGAGGAGCAAACGTTCAAAACCCAATAAATATCCAACTTGGACTTCAGCCACTTTTGCTTATATGTTTTGCGGAGCTACCTATGTCCGGTGTGTTGATTTTGAGTGTAAAAGTGGCTTAAGTCAATGTTGGAGATATTGGTTTTTGAATGTTTACTTTTTGTAAAAGAAGTACAGCATTTTAAAAAAGTTTTGAATATCTTCAAACAGTTCATTTTGGGAAAAAACGTTTTTATCTAGTATAAGTTTGAGTCTCATGGGGGGGGGGGGGGGGGGGAAGCCCCCTCCCCCCCCCCCCCCCCCCATAAATCCGCCACTGCGTTGGGGTAGTTTCAAGGCAGTAGCCCTTGTATAAAATAGACAACGCTTTTTTATGTGCACATTTTATTAATGGAGTTTAAATACACACAGATTAACAACATATGTTGTGGTAAATACTAGCCATAGAACCTTAATTAATTTCAGAATGACTCCCCCCCCCCCCCTCTTTCCTCCCTAAAAAAAATCAAAGGCCCATTATATATTTCCAAATACATGAACATCATCTCTCAAACAAGAGATTTACAATAAGCATGCTATACATTCCAAACCTGTACTTGCGGGGTCCGTAACGTCTGGAACTCTATGGGCAGTGGACATAAAGGTCAAGCAATAATTTGGTATAAGGTAACCGAAGGTAAACGTAGTGACCACAACAATGAATTAGACAATTTTTGTTCTGAAATGATCAGTCTTTCAGTAATTTTTTTATAGGTTAGAGTCATTGAGTGCTTACAATGGTCCAAGTCATTAGGTTAGATGCTGAAGTTTACCTTCCCACGGCAGTAGAAAGCTTTTCGGCAACTTTGCATACATATGAAGAGTCCAGGGGAAGAACCGCTTGATCGAATAGGAATCTTCCGTATTGAGGTCTGCTTGGAGGACATTGGCGACCGGAAACCAGTTTCTCATTTGATTTCTCTTTCGCGGTACCAACGTGGGACTCAACGTGTCTCACGTGAATCAGGTTGAAACAAGAGAAGAACTAAGTGAAACACCGGTTTCCTTACACCAGTTTAGGCGATGACTCGTTATCGCCGCCAAAGAAGCCTGATACAGAGAGATATCCTGTCGATGAAGGGTTTTTTCCCCTGGACTCTCCATATTTTATTGCGATATGTCAAATTAAAAATCTCAGTATCATAACACAAGAATTACTCACTCAACGCTGTGGTTTGAATATAAACTGCCGGATGTCAAAGTTCTTGTCATTGTCCTTCGTGTCATTGTACTTTTTTTCTATTTTCGTCAAATGTTCCAGCATTCTCACAGCGTCGGGTTCCAAAGTTTGGTTTGTCAGCTCGTGCTGGGCAATGCGGATCAAGTGGCTTACCTGGATCGGGGGATGGACTGTGAAAGGAAAGCTGAGGGCCAGAAAAGCGTACTCGACCAAGTGGAGATAACTGGAGTTGAAATCTGTAAGACACTCAGGAAGCATTAGAAAAACATTGCCAAACTGGTTGAATTCGCTGCATTTCAATTTCGTAAGAAAAAGGTCGTTTCAAAAACACTGATTTTACGTCAAAAATGTCATTGCAAAAACGTTGTTTGTACGTGAAAAACTGCCGTTATAAAAGTTGCTTTCAAGTAAAAAAATTTTCACTACGCAAATCTTGTTTTTACGTAAAATAGATTATCTATAGTAATAAAAGAAAGAGTCTATGTGTGTGTCTGTTTGTCTTCGTATCGTAAAAGACCTACTTATACTGCCATCAGAAATTCGAAATTTTAAAGATAGATTCCCTTTAATACCAACGTGTGCACCTGATTCTTAGTTTTTTCATATTTGTTCCATTTTTAGAAAAATTCGAATTTTTCTGAAAAAAATACACCACTTTCACTCAAATTCGATCATTTTTTTCTCTTTCCTGATGCCATCGGCTGAAAAAATTAAAACTTTTAACGAAAACATTTAAAATTCAAAGTGTTTATTTTTTCTTTTACCATTACTTTCAGAAACTAAATTCATTATTTGAAAAATAATTGACATGTTTCAAGTGACGTAATTCCGCCAGTCTTCATTCCCAGATTTTATTGTGGGTTTATTTGATGATTTTTTCATTGATTTTCTGTTGACTGCATGTATGCATATTTAAGCAATAAATGTATAGTTAAGCTATTACTGAACTATGATGGTTAATAAAGGCCATCGCACTAGAGCTATTAGTGTTTTATGTCTTTATTTTTTCGCCAAATACGTTGCCAAACTCGCCAAATTATTAACTAAAATTCGCCAAATAGGCAATTTCTTTTATAAATAATTTATAAGCTGGTCGGTTGTTTGAAGGTCATTGTGTTAGAGCTGTATAATGGGTGTGGGTAGCTATATCTATTTTCTCGCCAAATTATTTCCCAAAAGCGCCAAATGAGCTAAAAGGTTT
>CM033276.1:9880742-10202534 GCA_019343175.1 Oedothorax gibbosus | reverse complement strand
ACCCAGTCCTCGACTCGCTCACCTGCGCTTCCCCTAGCAGATCCCCGCAGTTCCCCTTTGAAATGCCGTTCCCCATTATCAGTGCCTGCGTATTAGTGTTGGGCCCGTTTACCAAGAACATTGATTATATTTCCGCCTGTCATTCTTAGCATTTCAAATTTTTTGGGGGGGGAAATTTTGGGTGGAAAAAATTTTTTCCCACTTTTTTGGGAAAAGGGGGTTTTTTAAAAAAAAAAGTTTCTCAACTGAAAGGAGTTAAAAAACTGGCATGGGGTCACATTATTGCATAGCTATTTTTTTTTTAACTTAAAGATTTTTCCCCGTGGGTGATACTGAATGTGTTAAATAATACACACTACAGATGCAAATCTATTAACGATCAAGTCAAGAAAGAAAAGAAATGCGTACGTGCAATTGATCAAACCATCAGCAATTAACTATAATCCTCCTTTTACTAAATACCATGTGTAGTTTAGTGTGACACATTATTTCCAACCAAACTTTCCCAACAATCCCCTATGCTCGCCAAACGCCATAGGATCGGCAAACCTACCTACTTCGGGCTCTTTACCTAGCTGTTTTCAAAGTTTAATCTCCCACAATCAAAATATTTGGGATGGTAAGAAAAGAAGTGACAGGCGGACTATAACTAGTTTTTGTACACGATTTCCGCACTTTTTCTTTTAGCCACAATTAAGAGTAAAACTTCTAGGACCTTTAGTGAGTATCCACTTGCAACCGCATGTCTTAATGAGCATCTGTGCTATGTAGAAAGCGGCGCAACCGTGCAGCGAAAACCTCTCTGGATCGTCCTTGATCATGACTCCTTTGGGCATTTTCGGGCAGTGTGTAGTACCGCCGTGCCACGCGGTGTATAAAGCGCTTCTCTGGAACTAATACATTTTTGGTTTAGTAAAAGAACATGCGAACACCTCACATCCCGAGGTCTAATGAAAAAGTGACTCTATTTTTAATGGTTATGTTGTGAGAAGAGTGGAGTCAAAACAATTTCTGATGAGTTTGCAATTTCTCTGGGAAAGGAATGTATTTATGCGACGGCTAGGCGCTATTAGAACGGGGAAACTGTTGGATGGATCGGCAAGACATTAACTGAGAGTTATTAAGAAAGAACTTAATATTATAACATTTTCGAGATTTGTGCTGTATATTACATGAAGAGCTCAAGTGCAAAACAAGTTAAATCACTTTTTGGAAAAAAATTGTGTTGGTTAGCTTTTCATACAGGTATTGTAGGAAGGGATCCACCAACATTTTGATTTGCACAAAAAAAGTTTTCACTCTTTGTCAAAAGTCACTTTTTTTGCGCATATCAAAATGTTGGTGGATCCCTTCCTACAATACCTGTATGAAAAGCTAACCAACACAATTTTTTCTAAAAAGTTATTTAACTTGTTTTGCACTTGAGCTCTTCATGTAATATACAGCACAAATCTCGAAAATGTTATAATATTAAGTTCTTTCTTAATAACTCTCAGTTAATGTCTTGCCGATCCATCCAACAGTTTCCCCGTTCTAATAGCGCCTAGCCGTCGCATAAATACATTCCTTTCCCAGAGAAATTGCAAACTCATCAGAAATTGTTTTGACTCCACTCTTCTCACAACATAACCATTAAAAATAGAGTCACTTTTTCATTAGACCTCGGGATGTGAGGTTGTGTTCGCTTAGGCGGCTTTCCTTGGCCCTCTCTAGTAGCCGTATTGCATTGCTAGCTTCCCTTAGCTTGCATTAGAACATTAAAAATATTTTATATGAAACATTAAAAACTGTTTGGACGTGACGTCTAATCTTCCTTAATTCCTACAGAATAAGTATGCTCTTCTGGGTAAGGGAAAATCGCGTCAGACATATGATATGAGAGAAATTTCTCCATCCGACCCTCAACTCAACCATATCTTCAAATCAAAACTCAAAAGTTGGATGCAATCTGCCGTCTTCTATGGAAGTCGAGGTTGAAGACACTGAAAGTATCTTCAACGTCGTCAACCTCATACGATCTGGTAGATCCAACCTTATATTTGAGCCAATCAGATGCATAGATTTCTGGTTTCTTCGCAGCGAAGAGACACTACGTCATTTAAAAGAAAGCGCGGATTCAGCTTCGATGAGCAAATATAAATTTGCGGATGAAATTCGATTAATGACTGCCCGAAATTGAATTTGGGAGCAACCATTCATTCAACGATGGCAACCTTACGTCCAACTTCGAAAAGTCAAGATTGCGATAAAAGTTGAAAATCGAGTTGCTTTGAGGGTTGGGTTGAATGAATGATCATTTATGTAATATGCCCTTAAATTTACCCTGATAAGTTCCGATTTGATGGTAGTGACTAGACCAGGAAGCGCTCTCTGTCCTCTGATTCTCTTCTCGTCAATAATGACATTCAGAGGATCGTCCAGGAACACGATGAATCCTTTCTCGGTGGCTTTTTCTAAATGAAAAAAGTATACATTAATATATATCCGTTCGATAAAATAAAACATATGTTAAATAATATAAAAATACAATGCAAATGCTTCTGCAAAATAATATATCTGTTCGATAATAGAAAAAAACATTCAAAGCATTGATACAATAAAAATTACATTCTCCTCTAACGATTGCTATTGAACATCAAACGCCATTAATTCTAAACACAAAAGACCTCCAGAATTAGTTCGTTATGAGCATATTTTAAATTATTCGAACAAACTATTTGTATATTTGGCATTATGGGAAACAAAATATAGTTCGAAATAAAAGTAATTCGAATAATCCGTGTTTATAATAAAAAGGTTCGACTGAGTATGGGCAAGGCTAAACTGAATCGAGTATCAGGCCTAAATCACAAAAGTCTTCACCGTACTTAACGCTATTCGAGTGAAGCGGGGGAATCGTAACTACTTAGAGCCCTACATCCCTACTGTGTGAAAGAGATGCGACATATTGACAGCCGCTCCGGATTGGACGAGGACCAAAATTGTCCCCCTGAGGCGGAATAGTTTTGTCCCTCATAGAGTTAGCATAGGAAAAAAAGTAGCCTTTGCAATCGTCAACAATCCATAAAATTTAGGGAAATTACAACTTTTTTATGTTTATTTATGGCTTCCTAAATGTGTAAAAACCATAATTTTCTTCAAAAATACTTTAGTAGAAAAAAAAAAGACAGTTTTCCTGTAACAGTACGCTTTCTGAATGTATTTATGATGGCTATTAAAACATATTATGCATAAAATATTGCTTCATTTCGTTTTAAAAAACAGTATTTATTCACTTTATTATGTCTTCTTTATGTGTGTAGACTTTATGTGTGTTTATTCACTTTATGTGTGTTTTCACCTTTTAAATATTTAAAGAATCTTTGTATTTTCTTGAAATACGAGTATAAACATTGATTCGCGTGCTTTTCTAGTTGGCTACTTATTGGCGTCTCTTGGTGAAGATTCTTTTTCGTAAACAAACTCGTCTGCTCAAATCTAAAAAAAAAGTATCGTGTCACTTATTAATAGTATTGGTAAAAATGGAATTTTTGTGTTGAGTAATTTTTATTTTGTGATTTATTAATAAAAGAATATTAACTTGTATTTTGCCATCTTGTTAGTGTTGCGTATTTTCCAAAATGTTAAGATTCAATCCGATTCATTTCAATGATTTTTCCGAAATCAATTCATTGAACTGCAATACTGCTGAGATAACCTTCATTTTAAACATTCAACTCCTGCATTAAATTTCGAAAATCAGTAGTTTCAGAAGTTAAAGCGAAACTAAATACTCTTCCCGGGCAGGATTAGTACAAGACATGTACGATAAGCGTTAAACCGCCAAGCTCAAGCAAGCCTGACCAGTTTCTCCCTGGCGGTTTCTCATTGGCAACCCGGCTTGGACAATTTTGGGCTCCATTGTCGCATCTCTTTACACACAGGGATGGAGCTAGGGCTCTATCGGCTCTAGTAACTACTAACTCAAACAAAGTTAAGCTCATTGGATAACCATTTCCACCGCTTCACTCGACTGGCGCTTCCAAAAGTGAAGTGTCCATAGTGTAGTAAAAGTGTCCATACGCGTCATCACGTAACCGCTTGTTGCCGGGGCCCCACGCTCAATTCAGTTTGGCTTTGGTATGGGTAAGCCCGTGTGGCTCAGTGAAAAGGACCCAAGTCCATTAACTGGCCCATCAAATCTTTGTTTTGAAACATTCGAAATTAAAAAATAAAAGTTGGGGTCCATCCGGAATCTAAAAACCGGGAGCGAAAATTCCAAAACCCAACCTTCAACTCAACCATATCTTCAACGCAATCTGCCCTTTGCTATGGAATTTAGGGTTGAAGAAAGTATCCCCAAAGTCGTCAGCCCTTACCCGACCTGGTTGATCCAGTATTTGAACCAATCAGATGTATAGATTACTGCTTGCATCACTGCGAAGAGATACAACTTCATTTTAAAGCACGCGAAGATTTAACCAACTTTGGGGAGCAAATATAAATTTGCGTCAAACATGAGGATAAAGTTCGATTTATGACTGCCCGAAAATAGAATATACGAATAGCAGTTCATGCGTTTAACTTCGCGAAGTTGAAATTGAGATAAAAGTTGAAGATCGAGTTACGTTGAAACTTGAGGGTTGAATGAATGAGCACCATATGATATGCCCTTTAGTTCTTTCAATAGAAACTTATATAGATACACATTCAGAAGAATCACGACAAATAGTAGTAACAATAAATCTGTCTACTAAAGGGCGAATGATCCCGAATAGCAGCGTGTCTCCAAATCAAAGTTCCTCTATTATCGAAAAATAAAATTATTTTCTAAGCCACATTTCTCCGACTGTATTGAACATTTTCACAAACAGGTTTTTTTATGATAAAGGTAGCTGATTTACAAGTCTCTATAATCCCACGTCTTGAAATGGGTTCGAATATTTTTTTTTTTTAATTTTCAATAAATAATTTTTCACAAAATATTAAAACCCATTTCACAAAGTGGGATTACAGAGACCTGTGAGTCAGCTACATTTATCATATAAAAAAAAAAGTTTTTAAAAAATATTCAAGACAGCCGGAAAAAATTTTGCTTAGAATTTTTTTTCACATTGGATTAACGCATGGGCGCATTAACGTTTGGCGACGTCGATCGGGCTCATTCGCTCTTAAGTAGAGATAATATACAGTGGTTCTAATGTATTCTAACCTATATTTGGAGGCGATACCAAGTCCATAACAAAGGAGGCGTCAAATGGGCTCTTGTTAACTACTTCCACAATGTCCTTTGGCTCCATCAGACTGTAACACTGACCCAAGGACGTGAGAACGGGTCTGAACACGTCGCAACATTTGATGGAAAACACCATCACGTTACAGTTGTAAAAGAAGTCCTCACACCTAGAATTTATTTTTAAATAATATATTCTGTAAAATGAATAAGAATGAATAAGAATATGAAAACACCATCACGTTACAGTTGTAAAAGAAGTCCTCACACCTAGAATTTATTTTTAAATAATATATTCTGTAAAATGAATAATAATGAATAAGAATATGAAAACACCATCACAATACAGTTGTAAAAGAAGTCCTCACACCTAGAATTTATTTTTAAATAATATATTCTGTAAAATGAATAATAATGAATAAGAATATGAAAACACCATCACGTTACAGTTGTAAAAGAAGTCCTCAACCTAGAATTTATTTTTAAATAATATATTCTGTAAAATGAATAATAATGAATAAGAACATGAAAACACCATCACGTTATAGTTGTAAAAGAAGTCCTCGCGCTTGGCATTTATTTTTAAATAATATAATGATATAATAATATGAATAATTGGATTTGGTTACAGTCTATAAGAGGTGTACGCTGTACTACAAAGACTCATTGTTACACTTTACTTTACTACCAAGTCTTGCCCGGGAACACCTAGCTAACCCACCAGACACCTAGCTAGAATTCTAATAGTTGCACTAAAATGGCTAAAAGGAATACTGTCCATGCCCTATTATCCTCCCAAGAGAAAAAGTTTCTTCAAAACGGACAGGTTGAGGGATGTAAAGAGAAGTTTTCAAGAAAATGCGTAGTGACTTATCAGTGGGTAAAGCATGGGGTAATTTTCATCCCTCTGCCCTCGACATAAGTAAGAGTTAGTAATGCCCCTGTCAGACGTGATGGTGAACCTTAGGTTCGCCATCCATCATACACCGTGTATCCACGTATACGTCTGACACCCCATCAGAACCCGTGAAGCCTGTGATATGGAGGTCTTTTTTGGTGGATAAGACGGTCCGGGCAGGGCCGGATTTAAAGATATGCCGCTTGTAGGCTACGATCAAATTGCCGCCCCTGTCACAGTATTCTTCCACACTTCGGGAAAAGATATAGCTGCTTAGTTACAAAATAGGGTGGTATGTGCTATTTAAAATTATCACAACGAATATAAAAGATGGAAAGTAGGTTCATTTGAAATACAATATAATTAGAAAATATGGAAATAGAAAATCAGATATTTTAGTTTTCTGAAAACTGACGTAAAATTTGCCGCCCCAAAAAATTCGCCGCTCTAGGCTACAGCCTACTTAGTCTATTTAGAAATCCGGCCCTGGGTCCAGGACCGTGGTATCCATTTGAAGCAGGTAAACTTCAAAGGAAACCTAGACTACAGGGTCTTTTCGGGCAGAAACGCATTTATTTTTTGTATCGAAAACGATTGTAGGGTTGTCCGTTGGGGTAATTTCAAGATAGTAGCCCTTGTATAAAATAGACACCGTTTTTTTTATGTGCACATTTTATTAATAGAGTTTAAATAAACACAGATTAACAATAGATGTTTTGGTAAATGCTAGCATAGAACCTTAATTAATTTCAGAATGACTCCCCCCTCTTTCCTCCCTAAAAAAATTAAAGGCCCGTTATATATTTCCAAATACATGGACATCATCTCTCAAAACAAGATATTTACAATAAGCATGCTATACATTCCAAACCTGTACTTGCGGGGTCCGTATAACGTCTGGAACTCTATGGGCAGTGAACATAGAGTTTAAGCAATAATTTGGTATATAGGGTAACCGAGGTAAACGTAGTGACCACAACAATGAATTATACCATTTTTGTTCTGAAATGATCAGTCTTTCAGTAAATTTTTTATAGGTTAGTTATTGAGTGCTTACAATAGTCCAAGTCATTAGGTTAGATGCTGAAGTTTACCTTCCCATGGCAGTAGAAAGCTTTTCGGCAACTTTGCATACATATGAAGAGTCCAGGGGAAGAACCCCTTGATCGAATATGAATCTTCCGTATTGAGGTCTACTTGGCGGACATTGGCGACCGGAAACAGGTTTCTCATTTGGTTTCTCTCTCGCGGTACCAACGTGGCACTCGTGTCCCGCGTGAATCAGGTTGAAACAAGAGAAGAACTAAGTGAAACACCGGTTTCCTTACACCAGTTTAGGCGATGACTCGCTATCGCCGCCAAAGAGGCCTGATACAGAGAGATATCCTGTCGATGAAGGGGGTTTTCCCCTTGACTCTCCATATTTTATTGCGGTTGTCAAATTAAAAATCTCAGTACCATAGAATTACTCACTCAACGCTGTGGTTAAATATAAACTGCCGGATGTCAAAGTTCTTGTCATTGTCCTTCGTGTCATTGTACTTTTTTTCTATTTTCGTCAAATGTTCCAGCATTCTCACAGCGTCGTGTTCCAAAGTTTCGTTGGTCATCTTGTGCAGGGCGATGCGGATCAGGTGGCTTACCTCTGCCGGGGGAAGGACTGAAAAAGGAAAGCCGAGGGCCAGAAAAGCGTACTCGACCAAGTGGAGATAACTGGAGTTGAAATCTGTAAGACACTCAGAAAGCATTAGAAAAACATTGCCAAACTGGTTTAATTCGCTGCATTTTAATTTCGTAAGAAAAAGGTCGTTTCAAAAACACTGATTATACGTCAAAAATGTCTTTGCAAAAACGTTGTTTGTAGGAGAAAAACTTTCGTTACAAAAGTTGTTTTCAAGTAAAAATAAATTCATTGCTCAAATCTTGTTTTTACGTAAAATAGATTAGTTACATAAGCGTTAGTTTTACGCAAAAAATTTTCTTTGAAAAAAATGTTGATTTTACATAAAATATTCGTTACAAAAACTTTGTTTTTACTTACAAACAATTCGCCACAAAAACTTATTTTTTAGAGTATGGGTGTCAGAAGTGGAATGTTGAAGAAAATTCCCATATAAAATCAATCTTTATTCCAACAACCATAATAAACTTAATATAAATATAAATTCCTAACCACTGTACAAACTTAACAAAGCATAAAACTCAAGTTGAAAATACGTGGCATGTCGACCAGGGGAAAGGTCGTAACAAGTGCCATGGGAAAATTAAGAATCAGGAGAGAGTGTTCCGGTCGGCGACGTAGCTTATATAGCCTGTGGCCGGAAGTGCAGCGCCACCTGATATAATTAGTTGAAGTTTAGTTAGCTGCTCTAGCAAAAGCTGCAGGTCTAGTTCATCACAAGGCACACCGCCACAAGAGATAAAAGATTTGTTACGAAAACTTTATTATATACGTAAAACAAATTTCGCTAAGAAAACGTTTTTACGTAAAAAGATTAGTTGCAAAAACGTGTTTGCGAAAAAAAGATTCGTTGCGAAAACGTTGTTGTTTCGTAAAAAATGTAATTACAAAATATTGTAATTACATAAAAAAAAAATTGAACTTCGGCAGTAATGATAGAATTTTTGTAAAATTGCATTTGGGGATTTAATTGAGGCCTTCGTATCTAAGCTAGACATGTCGTCAGAGTGGAAAGCCTTCTCTATATATTACTTTATATTCTAATTTATTATTTTAATTTCTTCAGCTGAATGGCAATACGAAAGAAAAAAAATATCGGATTTAAGCAGAAGTGTTGAAGTTTTTTTCTTCAGAAAATTCGAATTTTCTCTACAAATAAGAACATTTTGAGCTCCCGAAAGTTCAAAAATCGTAACTTACCGTTCACATTAGTGCCAACTTACGTCAAACAGATGTCTAGTTTAAGAATCGATAAGGAACATACACACAAACACGCACAAAGTGCATTGATGTCGGCTTGGTGAGTAGTGGCGATCGGAAACAGGTTTCTCCTCCGGTTCTTCTTTCGCGGTTCAAGAGTCAGACTATTTTTACCGTGAATCTCAATCATAGAGATAGTAAACCCGTGCGCCACGCGATAAGAACTAAGGCAAAACTGGTTTCTTCACATCAGTTTAGGCGATGATTCGCCAAGCACACCTGATGCAGACAGATTCCTGACCTATGCAATGAACGGATTCTTCCCCTGTACTCTACAATTTTACCAACGACTTTACATACAGTCTGTTTCAAAATTATAAGACCACTTAATTTCTTCCTGACCTGTTTTGTAGGAGGGCTCTCTGCATATGGTGATCTTCGGGTAGACGGGAAAATATTTGGGATCCTCGTCGAGGCCCAGTTGGATGTCCTTGTTGATGTTGTTGATGTAGGTCGACTCTCGGGTGAGCTTCTCTTTCAGGAGGCAAACTACGTTCAACACCATCAGAATCAACGACAACATGAACAGAATCCTGAAAAAAAAAATTAGCGAATACAATCTAGTCTTAAAAAAATTATTTAAAAATGTTTTTAACTTTATATCATTCAGAAGATTTCTAACAAAAGAATTTATCTTCATGCCATAGGAGCTCTCCGTGACGTCACACTTTCCGTCCTGTTTGGAGTATCGGCTGTTCCGGTGAATAAGGAAAACGAAATCTCCCGTGCACGGCCGAAGTTTCAGATTTCGAACAGGTTTCGTTCCTTTTTCGAAACATCCGAACAAGACGAAAAGAGTTACGTCACGGTAAGCTTTTGTGGTCTTAAATATGAAGATGCCGTGGAAGAAGTTCTAATATAATCGATTGCCCATTCCAAGGGGCTGTCCTGCTGAGTGGAGAGCATATATGCCGGTCAAGAGGTGTTTCAACATCGCCCGAATAAAGTCCAGTGTTTAGTTCCCAAGCATGTTCCCACCGAAAATCGGCACACCGAACAGGACGGAAAGTGCAATTGCATATATCTCCATACCTACCGGTAAAACACCTTGGTGAACCAAGACGCCTTCTTCCGATTAAGGCAGACGTACGCCGTCCCGTGTATGCTGGACCTTTTCCCGAATTCCTCCAATACTCGTCTCCTTTTCTTTGCGTTTCCGAAGATGCAGGATTTGGCGTCGAATTCCGTCTCTCTGTCGATATCTGTCGGATGTCCGGCAGTCCTCCAGTGACGGATTTCCCCCTCTAGATGGCTCTTGTTCATTGCGCCTGAACAAAGATAGGATAGGGACATAGGGATAATTTTAGTAGGAAGTACGGGTCAACATCAATCGAAACCACCAGTGTTTAGTTCCGAAGCATGTTTGGTCCTCATTTTATCATACCTGGAGGACAATAAATATTTTGTTAGACATAACGGAGGTATGTTAGACATAACGGAGGCAGAAAATTCTTCGCTAGTAATAAACTAAACTCAGCGGCACGACTTCCCATAGCGGGTCAAGGCCTGCTGTGCTCATTTCAGCTCTCTTAACGAAGGGCTCTGTGGTGCTAAGCTTATGTGCCGGAGCTAGGTAAACATTAATCATCTAGGTAAACATCTCGCTTCGTTTAGTTATCCAAGTATGTTATTCGGAGCTGAATTACTGCGAATGTATTAAATATTTATACAAGCGCTTTTATATGATGATTGTAGCTGGTTTAAGCCTCTATATTTCCACTTTTTGAAAAAAAGTCGATTTTTTTTAATGTACGATGCATAGTTTTGCAACAAAACATCCGAATCAATTTCAAAATTGAGATTATAGAGACGTGTAAGTCAGCTGCATTTATCATATAAAAACCGTTTGTAAAAATATTCAATAGTCAATACAGATGGAGAAAGTAGTTTTGAAAAAAAAAATTAATTGGATCTACAGCTTCTTTAGCCGCTGAGTATCGTTTGCTCGATGTAACATAGATATAAAAAAGGAAACAAATATATTCAGCAAGATTTGTTAACTTTGAAGTTTTACTCGTTTAAAACATAAAACAGTAAACACCAAATACCTGTCTTATACATCATTTTCCATTAAAATACACACTTTTCTCTAAAACTAAAGTTTTCATTACTTGTATAAAGAAAATAACGAGACTAGCTCAAACCAGTTAGCGATATCGCTGCTCTCAGAAGGTGATGTTACCTTTGGAGAAAACAGCCCTTTTGGTGTTGCTGTTTGAAAAATATTCAAAATACACAACCTTAAAATCCATTTACTTTTTAATAACAACAATGAATGAATAACAAGATCATTAGCTACAAATTTTTCACCGAAAAGCCAATTTAATCTTTAAAACCGATGTTTGATGTACTAAACATCACAAACAGCTCTTCCTCTACTAAATGATTTTAAAGAAACATCAGTTTTCGTTATCGGGGGATTTTCGCCAAGTTTTGGATTTAATTCCAAACGCTTTTCATTTAATTCGCCAATCCTATCTTTATTAATGGCAAATTTTAAGCTCTTCAATGTTATTGCAATAGAATAACAAGAAGGTTAGGGTTCTAAATTACGAGGCGTAATTGGCTGTGTTAAAGCTCCATGGAGGCTAGAAATTGACAGCCGGAAAACGTACAAACTTACCCAACACATTTAATATGTATGTTTATATTATGAAAGAAATAGAATAACCTATTTTCCTGTTAATTTACTGTTCACAAATATTCTTAAAGTACGGATAGCCAGACAGACGGACAAAAGTATAAAATATAGGTGCCGAATGATGTCATACCTTTTTTTATAATTTTTTTTAATTGAATGAGTAGAATGAAAATTGAAATGCACCATTAAAAGACAGAAAGACGGACGAAAAAGCATACAGACAGCCGGGAAAATAATAAAAGGTGAGTCCTGTGATTTCAAACCTTTCTAACAAAAAAAAGGAATTTTTTAAACCGGACAGTTAAACCAGAATTTGGCAGAATGGTACTTACAGACAAACTAAATGAATTTTACACAAGGTCAATACCTTCTTTCCCTTTTTTTTTTTAAAAAAAATTGATCTTATAAATAAAAAAAAAGACAGTGGGCTGAAAATGCACTCTTTTAACATATTTTTTAAAAGTACACTGCTCAAAAGAATTAGGGGAATTCATGGTTTAAACCCTTTTACACCCCAATTATTCCATTTGGAATCATCAGCTTGCGATTTTTTTCCCATTAAGTTGAGCTTGCACTTATTGATCGTTAGATGGAAGAATCATGTCCTTTGAAGAATTAAATCATGTTTGTTTTAATTAAATGAAAATATGAAAAAGCATGGTAAAATAAAATTCTCTCCTAAAAAATTTTATGAAATAAATTGACCCTAAATTCTTCACGTTTGCATTCTTAGATGTTTGAAAATTGATTTTAAATTTTTTAATAAATAAAGTTTTGAAAAAATTAGTGTTATAATTTATTCAAAAGTTATGATTACAATCCCCCTCCTTAAATTTTAGTTTAAAAAATTAAGATTCCCCCCCCCCCTATTTTTTACCATATCATTCTGGATACATAATGAATCTATTCCACAAATTTTAGATTTTTAGAATAAAAAGTAAAACGTTGGAACTGAGAGGGTTAACAAAAATACGCAAATTGCTCCCCTAATTGTTTTGAGCAGTGTAATAATGCCACGGAAAAATAACAATTACTACAGAAGATGTGAAACTTGGCAACATTTGAATGAACGATCGCACAATTGGCGAAAATCCACCCAGTAACTAGACTCAGTTGGCGATGGACAATGATTGCATAGATTTCCATTTTTTTCTGCACTCAATTAAATTTGTTTTCTTTTGTGAATGCTTTTAAGAGGATATGGCTTCCGCTATGTGGTCAATTAGCAGCCAAGC
Organism: Oedothorax gibbosus; assembly: GCA_019343175.1. Lineage (NCBI taxonomy): Eukaryota > Metazoa > Arthropoda > Arachnida > Araneae > Linyphiidae > Oedothorax > Oedothorax gibbosus. Next base: position 10,189,607 of record CM033276.1, on the reverse strand, counting down.
TCTTTGATAATATTTTATAGACATGCTCAAAATGGAAATCAATAATTGCCAATTTTCCATCTCTTTTGCATGTTGCACGCTGACGTGTAATGTATTGTACGACAAAAGCGAACGTTTTTAAAGTGCAATTGTTGTAGGTTTGTGTTTCTTTTGTACAATCTACTTGTATCAATTATATATAGAACAATGCATTACTACTGCATTACGTTTTATGTTTTTTCATTTCTAAAACAAAACAAAAACCTATTTTTTAGAGTGTCAGATTATGCAGATAAAAGGTAATAGAACAGACGGGCGAAAATTTCCAAAATGTCAACAATATATCCGTTTTTTTAAAAAAATTCTTTAGAATTAAAAAAAAACAAGCAGTTTGTAACAGAATCTGTCACTTAACCCGATTATTACCTATCGTTTGTAAAAATTAATTTATATTTTAAAGAATAAATGTGTAATATTCATCGCTTGTATCAATATACTATCCATAGTGTCCAAATAGAATGAAAATATTTCATATCAACATACAAAGAATCTCATAGTGAAATATATTTGACGTCATTTCAAACTGATCGATGTCGCAAAAATAAATTCATTTTAATTTATTGTCTAAAAGAATTAAAGTTTCTCGAGCGATTGTTGCTAATGGCAATGGTGATTAAATTCTAATAAAAATGGCTTCCTATGCTTTTTAAATGAGCATTATATTTTGCAGTTTTTTAAATAATTGAAGTACTTCGAATTGGAATTCTTTTCTGAAATTTTCAATGTATTCTAATTTCAATGCGCTGAATTTTTTGACGTATCGCACTTCTCCGTAGCATTTGTAGTTTGGGCTATGAAAGTGGGTGACGGACAGACAGACGGACTAAACGATTATAATACCTTCCACTTTTGACGTTATAAATGTGGAAGTTAAAAGGTGTATAACACTGCACAACTTTCAACTAGCACTCCTATTGGCGACGAGCGTCGTATTTTAGAACCACAGTCAAGTGACGAGCCGACACCTGAGTAGGAACCCAACGCAACCGTTATGGGCGACATCATGCGCAGCGTTGGGACTTTGAAGGATATTTAACGTGCACTCCCTCTACACGGGGTATTATTCGTCGGACATTTTTGTCTGCACGGGCCGTTTATAGGTCGGCAGTTATTTTGGCGATGCCCGGACCCGAACCTGGGACCTTTCGCATGCTAGGCGAAAGCCTAACCGACTGGGCTCCTTAGCCCAAATTCAATTAAAGGTAAATTCAATAACTTTGAAACCTTAAAATCCTATAGCAGCTACCCTTTGCGCTTGTGCAATTTTCTCGAAAACCTTATTACGACGTCCGACAGTACCATAGGACTCGCATACCAAATTTGAAGTCCGTATAGCTCTTTTATTTCAATCTGTAGAGTAATGTCAGACAGACGAACGCCGGAGAGACAGACAGTCTGACAGAAGGGCCGATATTCAAAAACCACTTTTTCGGAATTAGCACCCTCCGAAACGTGTAGTGAACACAAAATCTCCATTTCGGATTTTCAACCCCCATCGCAATGCTTTAATTACCTTATGTTTCATATTAGGTAATTGAAAGTAAAAACAGTGCATTTTAATATGAATCGCTGACCAGACCTCTGTTAGTTATGGTGAAGAAAACAAGTGAACAAAAATAACTCGTTGCTTTCGACTTTTGCTTTAAACGAGCATTGTGTAATAATGACTGTCAATTTGAATCATTTAATTCTTCGCTAAACGCCATTAATCAAACTCTTTTGTTAAGAACGCCCCGAGACGAGCATTATATTATTATCTGTTAATAGTTTCATTATGTAACTATTACAACCTAAAAAAATTAAATTAGTATGTCTGGTTAAAGTTTAAAAGTTATATTCGACAAATGAAAGAGCCATATTTGGCTTATCAGCGCTGAATATGGCCAGTATACAAATACATATGAAGGATGTAGTAGCAAAACTCGCATTCCCTAAAGTATAACTAAGATATCCGGTCAGGCCCTGATCATCGCCTAGGCCTACAAGGCCCGGACCCATTATTTTAGGGTCCCCCAAATCCCCTTTAAACCTATAAATTTTGCTTCACACCTAACAATTTCGTATCATTTTACGGTCAAAGAAGTTAAGAGTATAATTACTTTTGCTTGACTAAAATTTTAAGCACTATGATAGATTGACATTATTAAATTTGATGTTTGATCTTACTTTAAAAAGTCTTTTTTTTAACTATGTATTTTTTGTTAAAATATCAGTCCGAAAACTGCCCCAAAAAGTATCCGGGCCTTGGGCCCCAACCTGTCATATAGTCAGGCCTGGGTCCGGTGGTTCATTGGCGACTTTCGAAAATGGTAAATTTTATTTGAACTAAGACGGCAATGAATGCGCCGGACCCAATTTCTTAGTTCTGCATTAGATACTGTGAGTTTTGAAACTGCACTTTTCATATTGACTCTAGCTAAATCGACATTCCACGTTACATTGGTTGGTAGACATATATTTTCAGGCTTGTGTGCTTGGTCACAAAGACCCACTTTTAAACCTTCGTCAAGAAGAACGGACACGACATACACACACATACAAGACAGACGCTGCCATCTATCGCCACCTCCACAATTTAGACATGTCCCTGAAGGGGAGGGAAATAGTCTCCAGGGACCTGTACCCGTGGTAAACTGCGCAATGACCGACCACAGGACTTTCGGATCCAACAGATTTAACGAGCACGTACTCCTCATATACTCGCTGGGTCTTCAGAGGTGTCGAGACTCGATCGCGGGACTTTCCGAGACCGAGATCTTAACCACTAGGCTCCCCATGGCCCCCCACGTTACGTTCACCAAGATTATTTTCTAGTCTCAGCATAGGAGATCGCTATCGACCTAACGGCCAATGAATTAGCGTTAAATTGCCTCGGGCGGTTTAAAGAGGCATTCGCCAACCTGCCATAAAACTAGGAGATGCCACTAATTCTTCTGCAAGTTTAGTATAAGAGTCGATATTAGGTGAATAGCGCTCCAACGTCCCTTTTCTCATTTCCATGCGTTAAAATATGAAGAGTACAGGGGAAAAACCGCTTAATTTCGTAGAAAACTTTTCTCATCAGGCATCTTTGACGATGATAGCGAGTAATCACCTAAACTGATGTAAGGAAACCATATTTTCACTTTCTTGTGCATCTTTTCTCACTACTGCAACCCTGAAATTCAGTTCCGCGTTTTATTCAAAAGACTGTGTTCATCATCATATTAAGCTTTAAAAATAAAGTACGATTGATTGAAAATCACGAATTTTTCTAAAGCAATTAAGAGAAATTTTAAGATTCGCAAATTAATTGAAAAGTCCTAAACCACGACTTTTCTACCTACCGAAATTTACGCGATGCAGGATTCCGACGCTTGGACCAACGAAGAAGAAAGAGAAAAACCGGTTTCCTGCCGCCAATGTCCGTCAAGCAGACACAATTACGGAACTACTCCTAATAAATCAAGCGGTTCTTCCCCTGTACTCTTCATATGTTTGATAATATTTCTTGTCCCTTTGCGAAAAAGTTTTAAAAGAGCCAAAAACCGTCGCCAAAGTTGGAGAAGAAGCCAAATAGTTGTCTTCAAGTAACCCAGAATTGGTCGCGTTTTCTTAATATTGAACAGTCCATCCGTATATTTTATAGATCTTTGAACTAAACGAGGCTATTAGCTCCTTTTTGAGGCCATGTAATGTCACAACGCTAAAATAATCATTAATTTAAGGGGTTGTCAATAGTTCTTGCGTGCTCTAATCTTACGTTATCAAAACAGTATTTTGTTTACTTAGAATTATAAGAGTGCAAAGTCACGCCTATTCCTTATAAGCGTGATATTATTTTAATGAAACTCCAAAATAAAAATATTTCTAACAAATAATAAAATATTATCTTCCAAACTATATGTAACATAAAAAGCGGGGGGTATTAAAATGGGTTTGTTTGTCTGCCTGTCTCATCCACTTTCACAAAACAAACTAGAAATGCAAAATATAAGTATGATACGTCAAATACAGGGTGTCCGTAAAAGAATGTCCGAGTTTTAATGGTATATTAAAGGAGTTTATTTTATACTAAATATAACAAATCATACATGACATTGAAGGAAAACTAACCTAGTTTTTCCTATAGGTGCTCAATGTGTGCGCCTTTAGTGATACGGCACACATCCAAACGAAAATGCAATTCTTCCCATACTGTCTGCAGCAAGTCCGGAGTAATGGAAGCAACAGCCTGTGCAATTCCCGTATCACTAAAGGCGTACACATTGAGCACTTATAGGAAAAACTAGGTTAGTTTTCCTTCAATGTCATGTATGATTTGTTATATTTGGTATAAAATAAACTCCTGTAATATACCATGAAAACTCGGACATTCTTTTACGGACACCCTGTATAACTGCTATTGGCAAATTACATCGTTCATGCTAATATTCAGTCCAAAGATCAAAAGTTAGTTAGAAATTAAAAAAAATTGAGAACTTCCTATGCTTATTTAATTAAAGTTGATTCAATTTTGTCCATTTCATTTATAAGTTGCATTCAGGTGTATTTTTAGGTATAAAATTGCTCAATGCAATATAAGTAAAAATTATATGGTAGTATTTTACAATAGTTTTGTTTTAAATTTTTCTTAACACATTAAGCTCTAAGTCTCCTTCGATTAAAAAATATTTTTTAAAAAACTTTTTCCACAAATAGTTAAGATTACAAGAATTTCTTCGCTTTCAATTGAATATTAAAGTGCTTGGCTTACGCAGGTAATTTTTTCAAGTTTGTCACATAAAATCTATTTTTTCTTCCTTTTTTCTTTTCTAACTTTTTATTTCTTCAGAAAAAAATAATTAACAAAGAAATATTAATTTGAGTAAAATAGTTAAGGAAAAATGAACATGGCAAAAAAAAATTATTGCTTTGAAGTCTTAATAAACAGAGGTAAATATTTAAACTTACTTTACAGTAGTTTTTTGTTAACCGATTTAGGTTTTTATTTAACGGCAAGTCTACCATTTTACACTGTATCTGAATTGGAGCGTATCTCCGAACTAAATGAATATCTATCAAAAATTTATACTAAATATCATTTGAGACTTACATTAAAATATACTTAAAAAATCTAGATTTTCAGGGCGGTACATATAGCGGTGTTTAATGAGTTAAAAAGTTTTAAGGGCGACATCGTAACGCAGCGTCGGCTCTTTACAACAATGCTTGCATAGAGGTAAGCTTGCATAGAGGCTTTTAATGAGCTTTTTCATGAAAATAATGCAATTTTAATGTATAAAGTTTCTAGAAAAAAAAATTCTTTTAAAAATTGAAATGTATCATTTTTTTAATAAAAAAAATAATTAAACTATTTTCATATAGGAAATGCCACTTTTATAATTAAAAAGAAAAAGTTTGTGCTTACAAAATAAAAAGAAAAATTTGTGTTTTTACAAACACTCTTCTGTTTAACCCTTTCAGTCCCAAGAGCAATTTGGCATCATCATTTTAGAATTATTTTCTTATCGTCTATAGCCATTTATGATATCAAAAAGCACATAATCGATTCTTCAAACTTTTTTCTATTAGAAAATATTTTTATCGATCCCAAAAGATGTCAGCCATATTATTTTTTAAAAATTATGATCAGAAAAATGGTGATGCCAAATGGCATCACTGGGACTGAAAGGGTTAAACTTAGTAAAGTACCAAAACTTGTATTTCTCTTTTGATTAAAATTGTAATAATTTGAAACGATGCCAAATAGTTTTTTTTTAGAAGTTAAAATGTTAAATTCCATATTATACCAGAAGTACCAGTGATTCTATTGTCAATTTAAGAGAAAAGTGCAAAATGCGAAAAATTGCTTTCCCACTCCATATCTCGCCGTTCTTTTTGGTTGATCCAACATGGCCGCTACTCCCGTACAGTTACTTCAAGCGAGACTATGCGTGGAAATAGGGAATGTTCTTTCCGGTCTCTCTTACATCTATGAATGCTTGGACCCGAATCTGGAACCATTCGCATGCATAGGCAAGCGCTTTACAAATACAAATACAGAAATTGTCGACCAACAACAGGCCAGAGGCCCAGCAAGGTTGGTCCAAAATAAATCTAATTCATTACCAGTTTCCAATGTCCGTCAAGTTTCTTCTTAAAATCTTCTACTCTCTTCGAATGCACAACATAATCTGGTAAAGCATTCCGCTCATTGACAACTCTATTGTAAAAATAATGTTTTCTTACCTCCCTTCTAAAGCTCGATTTATTCAATTTCTGATCATGACCTCTGGTCCGGCTATTTAAGGTAAAACCTAAGCCTTCCATGTCTCCCTGTTTTATGAACTTGAATAACTGTATTAAGTCACCCCTAGCTCTCCTGTTTTCCAGGGAATACATGTTTAAAAATCTTAATCTGTTATCATAATACCAGATAAACCCTTAATCATTTTTGTAGCCCTATGCTGAACTTTTTCAAGCAACTATATCTTTTCTGAGGAAGGGAGACCAAAACTGAACAGCATATCCCCAGCATTTACCTAGCCCCAGTGCGGGGAAAGTTCGTAAACTAACCAAACTAACCGTCACAACCCTCCTGTACGAATTAGTAAAAGTAATTTAAGTGACTCTAGCACACACACACACACAAGCAGGAAACGAAGATTAAAAATTCTAATGTCCGATTCTTGTAAAAAGTAGTAACTCGGTCGGGTAAGCGTATAATCCGTAATTTGCAAATTTATGAGGCATCAAAGTGCTATGTTACACCGGAAACATGGACCTCGCATCGGTAAACGTTCATTCAAGATGTGAACTGACCCCTTGTCATGAATCCCAAAAGCGACGTTTTCGAATATGTCGTGTACTTTTCAATTTTTGTTTTTGTTCCCAAGTCACACGTTTGATGTGAGGAAATTGAGGAGAGGACGGTGGGAAATACCGCTGTTTTGAACCGATTTTGTAACTTTCAGCTGACACTGAAATTTTAGGTAAGTATTACTTTAATTGTTAGATTTTTTTGGTATTTGTGATTGTGAATGATTTTAAGTATATTACATACCTATAATTATGTATGATATAGTATGAAACACAGTTTGCGACCATAAAATGTTTTCTAGGGTATTTCAAATAGTATCCTACGTTGCTCTCAAGAAATACTGTATTTTAACATTAAAAGTACGCAATAAATTTTAAAGTTTTCACTATTCGAAAGTGTTATGCATTCGGAAGAATACATCTGTGGTTCAACACAATTAGATGCATTACTTTTAACGAAGCAATAATTTTTTGTATTGTTTCAAGAGGACTTTTAATATTTTGGGAAACTACAATTTCTTGTATTGAAATGCAATACAGTTTTTAGCTTCCACACATAACTGAGAAAAAATATGAAACATACAAATAAATGTTTTTGTAACGTTACAGAAATAACCATATTTTACGTAAAAAAGTTTTTGTAATTTCTAACAGAATTTTTCATTTCTAAAGTTCAGAAATGTTCTAGTATTCCAATTTTTCAACAATCATCTTCGACTTGAATTTGCGGCACGTTTAATTTCGTTTAATATCTGGATTAATTCATCGCCATTTAAAAATGATAAACGTGTTTAAATTTAAATTACAAGTATAAAAATGCGAATAATTTTAATTTCTTTCTATGTATACAATATAATTCTATTTTTATTCGCATTGTTCCATGTTTAATGTTTATGCAACATTCCATTCTGCAACAATCACTCGAGAAACTTTAATTCTTTTAGACAATAAAATAAATTTATTTTTGCGACATCGGTCAGTTTAAAATGACGTCAAATATATTTCACTACGAGATTCTTTGTACGTTGATATGAAATATTTTAATTTTATTTAAAAGTGAGGAATATTACATATTTATTCTTTGAAATATAAATTAATTTCTGCAAACGATAAGTAATAATTATTGAATTTTCGAAATAAAATAAATGAAACTAAAAATTATTACTTACAATTTGATATTTTTATTTAACTAAAAAGAGACCGCTTTCTGTATAGCCAACGAACCAAAGCTTACCATACCTACTAACAAACAAACATATTTTTTCCCATTTCAGACCAGACAATTTCACATAAGCCCGCCATGGTTTCACTCACCGCACTTTGCTTCATAGTCGTCTTTGGAACCTCAGCTCTAGCCTCCGAGTACTCACAGCTCATAACAGACAACACAAGCGGGTTCAGACTGGGTCCGAAACCGAGTTTGGTGGAGGAATCTTCGACGGATTCGATCGATGTGTCTCTCAATAGTGATTCCAGTGGGTTCGTATAAACTTTTTTTATTTTGTGTAATATAGATTACTTAATATCGACTTGCACTAATAAGTATACAAGAGAAAAGGCAACAAATAGTTTTGGGGAGTTGGTGAACCGATTGTACCGATTCAGAATCTCTAGGACCCGTGTGTTTGTCATTATAATTACAAAGGTTAATGGGGTTTGTCATATTGTCAAAAGCTGTCACTACTCTGTTTACTATTACGTTTTAAGGGAAAAAAAACTTTGAAAAATAAGAAAATTTAGTTTTCCATTTGGCGGCGCAAATCTCCCCAAATGGAATCTTTGGCGACAAACGGAATTTTTTGACGACAAAACACAGTATATACAGATAAGGTTACCATTGGAAAATATTCTGTTCGGAGGCCGTTGTACAGTTTTGACGACTTTACTTAGCTTATAACTTTATTTTATTTTTTTTACATATCCCTGGGTCAAAATTAGACCAGTTCCATGATGTTTGTGACCCTGAGAAATTCCAAAAATAAAAGTGGGTCGTCCATGTCCTTCCACGTCAAACCGAGGCAATGGAGTATGTGTTCAGGACTGGCTTGGGCACTTCCACGGCAGTTGGGGCAGTCCGGGAACAGCTTGGTTCCGGCCTCAAACTTCAAACTCTTTGTGTGTCCCGTCCTGAATCTGAAGAGAGCAGTTTGGTCTTGCCTGCTAAGTTGCAATTTAGAAATCTCGCCTGGTTTCTTAGCGCCATACCAAGAGTGCTGAGGGGGACTCCAGTCTATTGCTGTCTTTTAACTAACTTTAACTTATAACTTTATAAGGAGCTTATTTAAGTAAACTAACTCTGTCTTCTAGAGATGAAACCGACGTCTACCATGAGATGACCGTCGGCTATCCAGACTACGGGAAAAGAAAGACTTCGTCCTATGCATCGGCCTCGAAAGAAAAGACACTGAAGATCAAAACGCCTGCCTACAGGAAGCAGAGGTCGAGGAAGGTGTATCCCGGGCAGTTTTCAGGTAACATGGTGAGGCAAATAAAAGCGGCCCCGGTCTAGAGATAGGAATACGCTGAAATGCTTGGCGAGAAAAACTCTTGAAGCCGCCTGAAAGCTTTCAAGTGGAAATAAAAGATTATTCGAGCGTGCAATGGTTTCACTTGACAAACCTGTTTTTGCATTGGTTGGATTGGATTAGCATCACATTAGAACACCAGATTCTGGGTCTTGCAATAAATTTAGAATGTTTTGCATTAACAAAAACAAAAAAGGTCCGATTCTTTACGATAAATAACAACCGAAATAATCACTAGTGGGAACTTTTTTGATTAGCTCTACAAACCTTGTTTATATTTCATTTCAACTAGCTTTTCAAACCATAGCGTAGTTGCCGGCAAATAAGTCGCCAAGCGTTTGTTTGGGCTTAATATTGAAGTGATCAATGGCTTCATGTTAGCAAACCTGTTTTTGTATTGGTTTTTGACTTGGCAACATTTCTGTCGTATTCTTATCTCCACGTTGGGGCCGCTTTTATTTGCTTCACCCTGTATTATGGTATAGAACTCCAATTATCCGAGTTGAGCTGAATTATCGTCGCACTAGAGCTACACGATGGCAATTGGCGACGACGACGGGAGGCGTAATTTAGAACTATATTCAAGTGACGAGCCGTTACCTGAGCATAAGGCACCCAACGCAACTTTTAACTCTGAAATCATACGCGGCGTCGGGATTTTGAGGCTCTCCATCTACACGGGGGTACTATTATAGTTAAACTCATAGTTTCCTTGCACAGAAGCCACGACCATGGGCGGAGCTATAAAACGCGCGGAGCAATCAGATGAAGAGGAAATTTCAGCCGTTTTATTTTGTCTTCATCTGATTGCTCCGCGCGTTTTAAAGCCCCGCCCGTGGCCGTGGCTTCTGTGCAAGGAATCTATGAGTTTAGCTATAGTCGGATTTTTTTGGCTCCACAGGCTATTTATTGATCGGCAGTTACTTCTGCAAAGCCCTGACCAGTACCTGGGACATTTCGAATGCAAGAAGAGCTTTACCGACTGAGGTCCCCAGGCCTACCAGTCAGTTAGATAATTTAAAAGTATTGTAATATACAAGCCGAAGCAACTTGGTTTAAAAATTTAGGTGCTTTTGGTAGACACGGGTTATTGTTATGTAATATCTTCGGCAATACTACAGTGGAAAGCTATTCAGAATTGGACTCAGATTACAAGAAATTCAAAGGATATTATGCTGCTTCATTTATTCAACCGTACGCTTAACGTGTTGAAATGATCAACTATAGAGCTATAAACTTTTTTTTAACTATTATGTTTATAACTCGAAACATTAGTATATTATTGTACGTCTCCTTCCAACAAGGTATAAACCAATGACGAAATAAGTTAAGAAATTTACCTTAAATACTTCTTAGTTTAGTACAAACACACAATTTATTGTGCTAACAGGGTAACGGTGGCACCACATTTGCCAGCTTTCCACCGCGTTGGCGGAGTAACGTTCCGTCATTTTTTAAAAAATTTGTTTCAGAACTAAATTTTCGAATTCAGTTATACATTTGTAGCACGTATTTTGCATATTTCAGACAAAAGGAAAAACCAAAATTGGAAGACGTGGCCTGAATATACAAAAGGTTCGGTATCGCCAAGCGACACCAAACTGGCATGGAGTTACTGGGAAGAAGACGAACACGAGGTGAGTATATAATATATATATATATATATATATATATATATATATATATATATATATATATATATATATATTATATATATATATATATATATATATATATATATATATATATACGCGCGTTATATATATATATATATATATATATATATATATATATATATATAACGCGCGTATATATATTATATATATATAATATATATATATATATATATATATAACGCGCGTATATATATATATATATATATATATATTATATATATATATATATATATATATATATATATATATATATTATATATATATATATATATATATATATATATATATATATTATATATTATATATAACTTTAAATAATTTATAAATTATAAATTATTTAAAATTATTAACTAATTTAATAAATTTATATATATAACTTTAAATAATTTTTTTATAATATCGTGCAGAAAAACTAACTTTTTCAAATCAATAATCGTGGCAAAAGTGATGCTTTTAACGAAATCGTGTTTCAAAGTTACTTTTACGCACTAGTGCGACAAAGTAAATAAGAGCATCTGATTGGTGTAAAATTCTTTATTTGAGCGTGATATTTTATTCGACGGCTTTGTGATTGGTGTAAAATTCTTTATTTGAGCGGGATTCTTTATTTGGCGTCTTATTTCCAGTGCCAATCTAAGAAAGACTTTTTGTACGTGATTTTAAAATTATCATTAATATAAATAATCACCTTCAAATCATTTGAACGTGATAATAAAATAATTAATAAGCCAATCAATAGATGTCAATTTAATAAATACTTTTTTTGCACGTTATTATAAAAAATAGTGTATGACAACACGTTGAAAATATCCTTTTTTAAACTCGTGAAATTTATTTCACTCGCTCGTGAAATAATTTATTCAACTCGTTTAAAAAAGCCTTACTCTTCACACTAGTTGCATAAATAACTATAATATAGTCGAATTTCGGTAATCCGAACCATTGTTAGTTCGAATTTCGAACTGTATTACGTTTCCCATCCTGTTGTGCTTACAAAAATAGGGTTTTCAGATAAAGACGAATTCCATTTAAAACGAACTAATGGAAAATTCGAATGGGGCGGAGCGTGGTTTGTTTGTGGGAAAGAAGACAAAGTTGACGTAACTGTGCCGTCACGTGGGTGTTCCAGGTGTCCATTCTATAGGTTGAAGTTATTTTGGCGATGCTCAGACAAAAACATGTGACCTTTCGAATGCAAGGCGAACGCCTTAACCGACTGGCCTCCCCAACCCCCTTGTGGGGTAGAGAAGTTTGACGTAGCTGTATAGCAACATAGGCTGTCGTTGCAGTTTGAGAATTAGCCGCCGGTGCTTTGTTTGTGGGATATAAGGCGAAGTTTGACGTAGCTGTAACGACACAGTAGGCTTGGCCGTTTCATCGTCTATTATTTAGGTGTATTTTGCACTTAATATATAAATATATATACTTGCGAAACACAACCTCATTTTTAATAAGATCTATGATATGATAAATTTAAGAACTTTAGCTTGGGGTACTGCATGACCCCCCTCCTAAAGCGTTTTTGCTAATTTATTGAGAAAATTAAACTTGACACTTAAATTTTTATGAAATATTAAACTTTATTATTGACTGGGAGAATTCTTTTCAATTGCTCACCTCTAACTTTTTAAAACCCAAACGACGCGTAATAGCCAGTCAGTATAAGACCCCTTCGGCAAATGCTTCCAAGGAGATTCACTCTTTGCGGATGGAAGAAATAAGCAACATCTCTACACCTAACGAGCGTTAACTCAGCTGTATCACTCTTCGGTCCGAATGATCCATAGTGGTTCATCTGTTAGAGTGAATTTCGGGATGAACGACGCGCCGACGATAACAAACACACAGATACCACTACGCAACTACACACACACCCAAACACCCAAACCTACTACCAAATCCACGACTACCAGCACTTCGGCTCCCACTACCACCAAAGCCAAACCCCCAGTCTCCATCCACAAGCACTTCCACTACTTCAAGAAACCCTCGGCGGATGATCCTTGGAAGAAAGGTGCGTAGTGAATGGGCATGATCGACTCAACTTATAAGGCCAGGCAAGCTCTCTGTGACGTCACTATAACCGTCCGGTTCAGTTTATCAGCTGTTCCGAAAGAGAGGAATGAAATGAAGAGATCATGGGGGAAAACCTTCATTGCATAGGAATCTGTCTGCATCAGGCCTCTTTGGCGACAATAGCTAGCCATCGCCTAAACTAGTGTAAGGAAACCGGTTTCTTACTTAGTTCTACTTTCGCGGCAACCCTGATTCACGCCAGACACGAGTCCCGCGCTTGTACCGTGAGAGAAAAAGTAAGGGAGAAACCGGTTTCATGTTGCCAACGTCCACCAAGCAGATCTTATTACGAGAAGATTCTTGTGCAATCAAGGAGTTCTTCCTCTGGACTCTACAAATCTGTTCGGAACCTGAAAAGTATAGTCGGTCGTACGCGAAAAGGTTTCATAGTTTTTCTTAGGAAAGCCCGACAATCCGAACTGGACGGATAGCATGACAAACTTCTGTGGCCTTAAAGTTGAGTAGGCCATGGAATAGGAGTGTTTCACACAAAACGATTCCGATCAATTTCACAGCACTTACGGCGATGCATGATAACAGACTCTCACACAAGAAATATCGTACTCGCTGTTTTGTTGTAAAATTACTTATTGGAAATTTCTAAAAAAAATACTCAAACCAATTTCGAAAAGTGGTATTGTAGAGCCCTGTAATCCAGCTACATTTATCATATAAAAAACCAGTTTGGAAAAATATTCAATACAGTCGGAGTAATGTGGAAAAAATTTTCCCATTGGATTACACAGAGGCACTTTGGTTTACAAACCTACTTTTATACCTTACTTTGGGTATAGTACAAGTATACCCAACCCACGATCATTCCCCCTTAACGATAACTTACAAAACATACACAGGTGAATCCATGATGCCTACCACCGCCATGCCCACTGAAGAGATGATGGACATGAAGATGCCCGAAATGATGATGAAGATGCCCGACGAAATGATGATGGAGATGATGATGAAGGGCATGATGATGATGCCTCCGCCCCCAGATATGCCATCATCGCATCCGGACATGAAAGGGGGAAAAGGGAAAATTGCAGGGATTTTTGACAAGTTGGCCAAGGTGGATCCTATTACAGTCCTGGTGGCGGGGATCGTGCCCGCTAGTCTGATCCTGGCGGCTGCTTTGCCGGCGGTTATGAAGGTACATAATTTGTTTAAAACTATTAGCCCTACTTTATTTTTTTTCTAATTCTAGAGACTTTTTACTTAATGTTGAGTAGGTATAAGCATGATGGAGATTTCCGTCCGTCTGTATCACCTTCAGAAATCTGTTCTAACAGTCCGATTTTCAGAAGCCAAATTTATTACGCTTTTTATCCGTCTGTCTGTACTGTTTTCCATCTGTCTTTTAATAATCAGTTTCACACTTTCCTTTCTAACCATCAAATTCTTTTAAAAAAATTTCTCTATTTTAATTGATAGAAAAATAATGCATCTTCATCGGTCTCACATAACGTAGTCCTTTTATAATTTTGTCCACCCGTCTGTCTGATCTTTTACAATTTCCGTAAGTGTTAAAATAACAGGAAAATAGGCTATTCTTGTTCTTTTAGAACTTTCTTGTTTTCATTTGAAATTGAAGTATAAGTTGTTGCAGAAGAGAAGATGCCTTGTTATTTTTCTTGGTAAGGCTAAGTGCTTGGTTTTGGTTAAAATAAAGTCGCTTTAGAGCTGTACGAGCCCTTAGTAATGGCCTTCGCAATTTTGAACCACGATGTACACGTATATGCATTTACTGTCGATTTGGCCAAAGCAAAAAAAATCCCAAAATGTCATATTCCACCTTTTAGCTTCCATGTTATCTTTATAACATAAAAAGAGGAAGGTGTTATAAAGCCTCTGTCCTTAACTCATTTTCATATCCCAAACTACAGATGCAACTGACAAGTATCATACGTCCAAAAATTCAGCGCATCGAAACTAGAAGTCTTTTAAAATTCTTAGGAAAAAAAATTCGATTCAGAATAAGTACTTCTATTATTAAAAATAAATTACAAGATTCAATGCCTATTTAAAAAGATTAGAAGGCCATTTTCAATGAAATTAAGTGTGGAATCGCACGAATTTTGTGTGGAAGCAGTTTTAAGTGACAGTTTCTGTTACAAACCTACTTATTTATATATTTTTAAATATGCATTCGTTTGAATTTTCTTCGGTTATGTATTTCAATCACGTTCCATGCCGAAAGCAAAACATCGAACTGACTAGCATATTCCTCCCCGCAGGTTGTCATGAAAGTCGACACCAGCATAACCATACACATACCGATGGTCACGACTACGGTGATTCGCTATGTATAGATAGCCGAAGTTTCGCAATTTAGCACTGC
Source organism: Oedothorax gibbosus (assembly GCA_019343175.1). Lineage (NCBI taxonomy): Eukaryota > Metazoa > Arthropoda > Arachnida > Araneae > Linyphiidae > Oedothorax > Oedothorax gibbosus. The sequence goes on along the minus strand of CM033276.1, from coordinate 10,174,173 downwards.
CGAGTTTTTGCGATTTCAGGATCACAGCTGAGGATTCCAAAAATTTAGGATGCTTGAAGATTTGCGATTTCAAGATGACTACTTTCGGTTAGACTGTTATGGGAACCATGATAAAAGAAAAGGCATTGAGAATTATGAAAAATTAGTTTTAATAGCTGCGACTAAATACATATTGTTGTCGCATTATTGAAGGATTCGGTAGCATTTCGCTACTATAACGACCGTAAATTTCGAATTCTGGTCATTCCATGCAAATTCCATCAAACTTTTGACCTACAGAACTGACCAACTTTCCTCCCCACAGGTTGTCATGAAAGACGACACCAGCCTAACCATGCCCATACCGATGGTCACCACCACGGCCGTCAGCGGCGGTGACGATGACATGACGACTCCGGCCACTCGTGGCAGTCGTCTGGACGATGTCGACTCGACCATGGCGAGGATCGTCGAAGCAGTCGGCGATTTCGGCAAGCGAGCTCTGGAGAGGCCCCACTGTGCCAGAGAGATGATCTGTCAGTTGGCGAAGGACACCATCGTGGCAGATTCGCCGGTCGTCAGGAAGGCCATGCAGTTTGCTGAAGTGGCGTAAGTGTTGAAGTTTTGTGGGGGTATTGTTCTTCCATGGTATTTTAACGACTTAAGGGGAATCGGCACCCAAAATAGTTTTTCTTAAAATTGGGAATGACAAAAATGTTTTCGAGGAGAAATAGGTGTAAAATAGTCTAAAACAGACTTTTCCTTAAAAACTTTAAATATTAAATTTATATATTTTTTAATAATTTTAAACTATTTAATTTTGACGCATATTTTAAAACCTTTCTTCTACTTCAGATTTATTTCCTTTTTTTTTGTAAGCAGTATTGAATCATTCTAAATTACTAAGGGGTTGGATTTTTGAAGCGAGGCATAGTTACCGGATAAAAAATGTTTCAGTAGGTAACACACGAATTTCATAAATACAAGATAGTTTAAATAGTATTTTAAAACACCAACAAAATATTGATGTTTCCATCAATTTTGGGGTACTAAGTCCCAATAACAGTTTTGAGGTTAAGCTTTGAACGGTGACGTTTCAAATGGTGCAAGTTTGTTTCAAGTTATTCTCTAAAATAACTTTTCATGAAATGCTTGTACTTTTTTCAGTTTAATATTTACTCTGTTTTGAGAACTTGAAAACCATTTTCATTCAAAGAAACGTTCTACAAATGTATGTGTATATGTGTTTATCCCTTTAAGACCGAGCTATCACGATCGTGCGGGTATAAAAGAGAATGTTCAAGCTTTTCAAAAATATCGATACCGAAGCAGCTGACTTGTACCATTCGTTATTTGTATAAAAAATGACTTTGTTTTTAAGGAGTTGCTGGCATTGATGCTGTTTAAGGCATTTTTTCGATAAAACTCTAAAATTTAGTCTCATAAACTTAAATCAGCGCCATCTGATAGCCGGTCTTAAAGGGATATAGAGCTTTAAAAAAAAGTCGATTTTCATGAGGTGCATTTATGAAGATTCCCTTTACCAATTATTAATTTTCACGCATAACAGCTTGAGGCGGGGAAATTGGTACTTTAATGATTAATTGCATTTCAAATATTTCTCTTATTAAAGAATGGAAGACTCCTGGCTAGATCACCTAGGCGTACGAAGCATCTTCACATCTTTGAACGACAACACCTGCCATCAGGTTGAATGCGAAAAAGAAAATTGGACGAACAAATCAGAAGATGCTGGATAAACTAGAGAACCAAAATCATAACACTTATACAATAAGATGCCTGTCCCAATTCATCAAATACCAGAGAGTCAATAGCTAATTAATCAGCATAAAAATGCATGGTACTGTAGACTGGCAAATAAGCAAGTGTCCAAAATCAAAAATACAGTATGCAAAGCTTTCTGAAAAACAAACTACTTGGCGGAATTCCCCTCAATTGGATAGATAGGTTATTTATTGGAAAATAGGAGCGAGAATATGAAATAAATTACTTTAAAACTAGATGTGTGTATCACTACACAAAATTCAATTACCACTCAATAGATCAATACACTATTAGTTTGAGTTGTAGAGTGGTTCAGTGAGACGGACGGACCAATGTTCAAAAACGACTTTTTTCAGAATCAGCACCGTCCAAAACATGTAGAAAACACAAAATCTCCATTTAGGATTTTAGACCCCATCTCAATACTTTCTTTATACATTATATTTGATATCAGGTAATTGAAAGTAAAACTCTTTTACAAGAAACTTGCTGCCAGTGCTGCCTTTCAACATAAAACTTAAAATCAACATAAAAGTAATAAATATTTTTACAGCTCGGACTGGCAAACGGATAACGCCATTGGTTTTTCTCAGATCCATAATATTATTTGCCTAGGGCAGGAATCTTATAAATTATAAAAAGCCCTAAAGCTTCTAATAATTTTATGTGTGATTTTATTTTTGAGCTTATGTGGTACCTACAATGATTTTTCAGCTATGTTGACCTGTATTGATACAGACTTCTATTTTCGCTAAGGTAAACAACATTTTGATATGTTAAAGTTCATTTTTAAGATTACTGATCACTAATATAATCGGAGGAACAAAATTTAAATAACAATACTAAACACATAATTTATAACAATAGTAGTTATAAATTATGGTATGTTCACTCACACAAATAGGGGAATTATTTTTGAATGTGAATTTAAAAGACAATAAAATGGCAAATAATAAATATCTTTTATATATTATTATCTTGATAGATTATAAATCCTGTGCAAAATGTTCCTTTTAATTCAATAAAAATATTATACATAAACTCTTGCATCATAGCACTCAGATAGTGTTTATTTATTTGCATGTCTTTAACATCACCTTCATCTTTTAAATTATTTTTTTTGTGAATTCAGTTTTTATGTAAACATGATTGTCTTAAATATATATTCTTATGGGAAAATTATTCGAAATTAAATGTCCTTTCTGTTGAAATAAATTTTTGAATAAGTAAAAAATGTTCACAGCATTATTTTTGTCTGAACAACACAAAATATTTTTTATGCTTATAATTGTTCAACTTTTCTCTTCATTATTAAATTTTTTGTTTCCATGCAAAATAGTGTAAGTCACGCATGCAAAAAAATATTATCACAACTTTTAACATTACATTTTTTTTGTTAAATTACCGAAATGGCTGATTTACACTTATTGCAACTAAATAATGTAACATACTTTATTTAATTTTTAATTTAAAAATCTTTTTTTAACTTGTGACTTACACTACAGTTACATGAAATTAGCCTTACATGTTTTAAATGTCATTCCGATTTATTAAAAGCTTGAATTTTAATCGTGAATAAATTTAAATATTATTTCGCTTTAGTTTCTAAACAGCAATTCTAATCCAAAAATCCTAAAGATAAAAAAAATCATGTTTTAAATGGCATTCCGATTTATTAAAAGCTTGAATTTTAATCGTGAATAAATTTAAATATTATTTCGCTTTAGTTTCTAAACAACAATTCTAATCCAAATATCCTAAAGATAAACAAGTAGGTTTGTAACAGAATCTGTCACTTAACTCGCTTCCACATATTTGTGTTTAACAGGAAAAAACGCGCCAAACACAACATTAATTCTATATTTAACATTTACAAGCTAAGTTTGGCTAGTTTCCTTTATTTTATTTCGAAAATTCAATAATTATTACTTATCGTTTGCAAAAATTAATTTATATTTTAAAGAATAAATATGTCATATTCCTCGCTTTTAAATAGAATGAAAACATTTCATATCAACATACAAGGATTCCGTAGTGAAATATATTTGACGTCATTTCAAACTGATCGATGTCGCAAAAAAAAATTATTTTAATTTATTGTCTAAAAGAATTAAAGTTTCTCGAGCGATTGTTGCGAATGGCAAATGTGATTTAATTCTAATAAAAACAGGGCCTTTAGCTATTTGTAATTCAAAGTTTTAAACGTCAAAATTAACTATTTTCATTAATCTTCTTTCTCAGATTTAATAATTAGACTTTATCGTTTGCTAAATTTGTTTGAAGTTCGAAGAATAATGATGTAATCTTTTTTAATAAATATTTTTGTCGCCACAATTTCCCATTTACATTTCTTTCGAAAATTCACTTATTTATAGTTTGTTAAATTAATTTACAGTTCAAAAAATTTATAATTTGTACAATTGATGCTTTAAAAATAAAAGCGAAACTTAGCATATTTTTTATGCCAAGTTAGAATTCTCTATGCATCTTTCTACATACATATATATAGAACCATTAAAAGAACTCTATTGTGATAATACAACAATCCAAACCGAATTATACACATAAATAAATATTTTTTCAAAAGTTTATTTTTATTTTAACAAAAGTTTCTCGTACGTTTAATGAAATGGCAACAGTGAAAATATTGAATAAAAATGGAAATTTGCATGTTATTTCAATGTAGATTAAATTTTTAGTTATTTAAATTTTAAATAAGCTTCTAGTTTAAATTTTTTAATGAAATTTGGCATGTAGCCTAATCTGATTTTTTGCTTCAAAATGGCGTATCCCACTTGTCTGTGGGACTTGTGGATGACAACAGTGAAAATATGAATAAAAATAGAATTTGCATGTTATTTCAATGTAGATAAAAAAAATTTTAGTTATTTAAATTTTAAATAAACTTCTAATTTAAATTTTTTAATGAAATTTGGAATGTAGCCTAATCTAATTTTTTGCTTTAAAATGACGTATCCCACTTGTCTGTGGGACTTGTGGTTCTTTCTGTGAAAGTGGTTGACAGACAGACGGACGGACAGACAGACGGACTGAACGATTATAAAACCTTCCACTTTTTACGTTATAAACGTAGTGTGGAAGCTAAAAAAATCATGTTTTAAATGGCATTCCGATTTATTAAAAGCTTGAATTTTAATCGTGAATAAATTTAAATATTATTTCGCTTTAGTTTCAAAACAACAATTCTAATCCAAATATCCTAAAGATAAAAAAAATCTATCAGCAGCACATTTTAAAATAAAAAAGTTTATACCTAATGTTAAAGCATAATTCAGTTTCCTAATTTCTCTATAGTTTACAAACTCACAGGTAAGTTTGTTATAATACAAAAATGAAAACTTTTATCCTAAATTAAAAATAAAAATAACTATGAATAAAAACTAAAATATCGAATGAAAAATTATTTTACCAGACAATAATGTTTGGCAAAATCTGGATATTTTTAATTAATTTATAAAAACAACCTTATTAAATGATCCAATATATTTTATTGATAGATAAATACCAAATCTAATTATAAGTAGTAATAAAAATGTACAATTTAAATATTCTGGATTCATGTAATTTATTTGAACTCATAAAAACCACATATGATATAAGAATAATAATAACACAGTTTCAATCGAAAACGTGTTTCTAATTCTAAAATTTATTTTATATCTAATTTTTTTTCACTACTAAATGGTTCGTAACTAGCAGAAATATTTCCTGCATCTTTAACAAATGCAAAAAAGCCTTGCATGTTATTAGAAGCGACATCAAGATTTAAAAATGCATCATACACAAATATATATCTGAAATTAGTAAGAAAAAAATATTAAGGGTTAGAAATAATGCTTTAGTATATTTTAAAAATTTAGAAATTAAAATGATTTTACAACTCAGCATACTTTATATTCTTGCCATAAAACTTAAAAATATATATTGTTAGTATTAGTAAACATTGTGAACATTTAATAAATTAAATTAGCATGGTTAATTAGAATTATTAAAACATATGAAGAAAAAACATACTTTTTTACTGTTTCATACACCTTATCAGGATCAGCCAGTGAAATAGGCCGTTTGTGTTTCAAGTTTTGAACTATCTGTCAAAAAACAAATCATAATTTAAACAAGACAAAAAATTTAAATTCATATGATTTTTTAACTTATAAACTTGCATATATCTTTTCAATACTAAGTATAACAACAAAACCAACTTAAAAGAAAGAATATTATCTGGTTAATTACTCATTAATAACAAAAAGCCATTGCTTATTGGAAGATGATTTTAAATATTGAAAAACTTTAAAAATTAATAATCGGCTTGTTTAAAGTGACATATTTCATTCCTGGATTTGATTGGTAGTTTAGGTGAATGGTGGTATGACACAGTAAGCTCAGTCCACTTCATTAATTAAACAATCGAGTTTTTTTTTCAATCCTGTGGAACTATTGTTACCTAAGACATGAAATATGCCCATTAAATAACAAGCAGGGCTGAAAATACCGCCCGTCCTCGACGGTCAAAAATTCCACGAGGACAACCAATTTCTCGAATCCGACGTCCACGAGGACAGCCATTTCCCAGTTAACGTTCGTTTATTTTTAAAATTTTGTTTTTGTTATCTTAACAAGAGTCTAGCAGTTCCGTGAGGAAGAACAAAAAATGTACTAGATTAGTATTAGTTATCTACTAACCTAGTATATCTTTTATTACTGTATAATATAATTGTACAGGGTGAAGCAAATAAAACCGGCCCCAACGTGGAGATAAGAATACGACAGAAATGTTGCCAAGTCAAAAACCAATACAAAAACAGGTTTGCTAACATGAAGCCATTGATCGCTTTAATATTAAGCCCAAACAAACACTTGGCGACTTATTTGCCGGCAACTACGCCATGGTTTGAAAGCTAGTTGAAATGAAATATAAACAAGGTTTGTAGAGCTAATCAAAAAGGTTCCCACTAGGGATTATTTCGGTTGTTATTTATCGTAAATAATCGGACCTTTTTGTTTTTGTTAATGCAAAACATTCTAAATTGATTGCAAGACCCAGAATCTGGTGTTCAGACCCGTTTCGGAATGTTTTTGAACTTGTTGTCGTTGACAGCAGATCCTGGCTGACGCCATTTCGTATCTGATCGTTGCCTAGTACTCTTTTTTGGCACTTTTTCACCTTAAAATTTTTTAGTCAATGATTAACGAACTCTTTAGTTTTTTCACACTAACATATTTATTTTTGCAGTACAGTTAAAAGATTTAAGTTTTTTTTTTAAAATAAATATAAACTTTTAAAATTTTGTATGTCGGTATTCTTAAACTGTGAGCCACTAGGTGGGTGAGCCAAAAGGTGGGGCACCCTAAATTCTTTTAAAAATAGTTCATGAGTAGCTCTAATGTTATGCTAATCCAATCCAATCAATGCAAAAACAGGTTTGTCAAGTGAAACCATTGCACGCTGAATAATCTTTTATTTCCACTTGAAAGCTTTCAGGCGGCTTCAAGAGTTTTTCTCGCCAAGCATTTCAGCGTATTCCTATCTCTAGACCGGGGCCGTTTTTATTTGCCTCACCCTGTAGTAATTACAGTGTGCAATTTATATAAATGTTTGTAATAAATAAGGGAAAATTAGATATATTTATTTATTTATTTATTTAGATGCTATATTTATATAGTTTGAGTTTGACGGGTTAGTTTCCAAGGAGGACGGGTACATTCTTGGACAAGCCGTCCTCGGGGACGGGTAATATTTCTGAGATTTTTCAAGCCCTGATAACAAGATAACATTTTCCCTTCCAATTTATTATGTTCTTGTTTTCTTTTAATACCAGATGAAAAAATTAATTTATTCTAAAGCAATACATATTTGAAAGATATTATGAATTCAGAAATAACCGTCTATATGGTATATTGAACTGACAATCCATCTTAACTATGTTTTAAATCAATCATTAATTTTTCTAGTTTATAGGTTGTAATGAGAATTTTAGTTCAAACAAGACTGAAAAATTAGGGTTTTTCTATTTACCAATTTTTTGCTTTAATCAAATTCAACATGAAATTCTGTTTTTGAAACGAAAAAAATAATAGCTTAAATGGTAAACCTAAATGATTCAGAAATATAAAATGACAATTATGTATTCTGAAGGTTTGATCGTGTAAGTTAGAAGGTTATAATAATATTTCCGACTTAACCCATTTCAATATTTTACAACATATTCTCACTCTAAACTTTCAAGAACATGTATAGTTTTAGAAGTCTTCGCTAACTTTTAAGCACATTTTTACAGTACAATAACAAATATTAATTATAATTCTTGACTTTTTGTTAAATAAACACTATTATTATCACGATAATCACTATTTTTTTAGATGAAATTGTGGCAAATTATTATAACAAAACAAAATTAAACAAAAATACTAGAATAACAAAACATTTAGTCAAAATAAGTTTATAGAAACATTTTAGGGAAAAAATTAACTCTTGAGAACATTGAGTTTAAATAAAGACACTTACTTCTAAGTTTCTCTCCACTACGATCCTTGGCAGTCCTGCTTTGAGAGCTGTTTTGAAAGCAAAGCTTGATTTGGATATACGATTCACTTTGGTAAAGGAACACTAGCTCTTTATCCTGGATTATATCCATGGTCTGGAATAAGTCGTTATCAAATGTTTAATTTGAAATGAAGTTAAATAAATACATATATTTATGAACTATTACCAAAATAACTATTACCAAAATAATCAGGCCGTAGTGAGCCTAGTGGTCACCGTCTCGGTCTCGTGATCGGAAGGTCCTGCGATCGAGTCCCGGTACCACTGAAGACCTACCGAGTATATGCGGAGTACGTGCTCGTTAAATCTGTTGGGTCCGAAAGTCCTCTAAGTTCCCATACCAAATCAATACCTCTGGGGGTGACAAGCCAATTCTGGGGATCCTCTAGTTGGCCTCTGTCTCTAAAAATTAGATGGATCCACTTATGTGTGTGTTGTCTGTTGTGTCTGTCTTACTTGACGAAGGTTTATAAGCGGGTCGCTGACCAAGCACACAAACCTGAATATATATGTCTACCAACCAACCAACCAAAATAATCCATATTTTTTTATGTAAATAAAATATTAAGAGTCACATGTGGCTGTGATAACGCTTCGCAAGAGTTCAGAAAAGCGATACCAAATCATTTAAAAACTAGAAGTGTGTAACACTACACAACTTTCAATTCAATCAATAAATCAATACCAATTAAAGATACTTATGTACCCTATAAGGTAACTCCAATACCTTTAAAACCTAAAAAGTTTAATGGCCCTTTGAACATGCAGGATATTCACAAACACTTTATTATGATGTCTAACAGGTTTTAGTTCTTATATGTAATTCCTCCTAAGTTTCCATCTTTTTCGCAAAATTGAATTGAATTCGAAAATAAAACTGGAATCGAGTTGAGTATATCTGATGTCTGACGAAGAATTATTAAAAAAAGTAGTTCCAATATTTAATTTCTAAGAAATCCTGCAATGGGCTTGTTTCAAAACTTTACACAAAAAACAAAACAACCAATGAAATCGCAGTTCGGAGCGCGTGATGGTATAAAAAAAACCAATGAGCTTGTTTCAACACTTTGCCACAAAAAAACAAAACAACCAATGAAAAAGAAATTAAACTCTCGCGCTTTTTTTATACTTAATTTTCGCACGCGTTGGTTGATATTTCACTTAATTTTCCTTGTGGTGAATTTCTTTTTTCAAATTAAAAATAGTAAAATTTAATAAAAACAAAATGCATAACGCTAATCCTATGGAGAAATTGGCTCACGTTTTGCACTCCTACACCCGTTTGGGTAATCGCTTCTTAAATGACGCATACGATGTAAAAAGAATATTTTCCTGAAATTTGGTAGCTGTACCTCCAGTAGTTTTGGCTGGGCGTTGATACGTGAGTAAGTTAGTCAGTGAGTGAGTCAGTCAGGACTTAAACCTTATTATGACGTCCGACAAATAATGGGAACTCGAGTACCAAATTTGAAATCTGCATATCTTTTCGTTTTTCAGTAATACCTTAAAACCAAAAATATTATGTTGCAGCTACCCATTGCGAATGAGCAATTTTCTCAACGTCCGACGGGTACTACGAACTCGTGTGCCAAATTTGAAGTCCGTAACTCTGTTAGCTAGAGCTTTAGAGTGGTTTTAGACAATCTGACAAACTGGCCAATGTTCAAAAAACCCTTTTTCAGAATCGGCACCCTCCAAAACGTGTAGAAAACACAAAATATCCAGTTTGGATTTCTACCCCATAGCAATACTTTCATTGCCTTATATTTCATGGTAATAGAAAGTAAAAAGAAGAAAAGAAAAAAAACATTTAGGCGCAACTATTATAATTTAAATATTATTTATATATAAAAAAAAAGAATAGAAAAATCTATATTACTTTTCCTAATGATCATTCGATTTTATAGGGAAAAAATCGCTAAATTTACCTTAGAATAAATCATTGTCTATTATGCAGGTCACTTAAAACTTATTTACTCATCTGCCAGTTCAAAAACTTTTTTTAAAAAGCGGCGCGATCTTTATTCAACAAGGATTATGGATATAGTAATTATTGTAATGGAAAAGTTTTAAAATAAAGAATTAATATAAGTATAACGTTATACGTTTAACGTTATAATGAAGTTGTTTCAGATGATGTAACGTCATGTTTTTTGTCCTTCCTGCAAATGCATTGGCTGTTTCGATTTCACTCTAAAAAAAATAGGCGTTTTTATCGCATGCTGTTTCTGTTTTAAAGTTCTTTGCTTGCAGCTTGTTTTTATTCCTACTATTTATTCAACTTTATCGTTTTTATTTGATAAAATTTCAAGTATACAAAGCCTTATCGAAACGTCAATGTTGTGGGAAAACTGTGGTTTAGATGATACTGTCTTGCGTGGTGAAATGAAACGAATATGTGGGATAGGAATTAACGTGCTTCACGCACAGAGGAAAAGTTTTAGTTCTGCTGAAAGAAAAGTTTTTACCCAACATTCGTTTTAGTAAGGTGAGAAAATAGTACATTGTTCAAAACAAATTCACCGACTCTAGGACAATGGCTATCCACAGTGCCGGATTTTAGCCTAGGCCTACAAGGCCCGGGCTACACTCTTAAAACAAACGAGCGGTTTTAACTCAGTCTGAGTTAATTTCCACTCCTTTAAGTACCAAAAATGCACTTCCCCTATAGGAGTGGATTTCACTCTGTTTGCGGAGTGGGTAAAAGAAATAAAAGAAAACAATCTACGTCCTACACTCTTAAAACGAGCGGTTTTAACTCAGTCTGAGTTAGTTTCCACTCCTTTCCGGTGCCTAAAATGCACTTCTCCTATAGGAGTGGATTTCACTCTTTTGTGTTAAGAGTGTAGGGGCCCAGTCAGAAAGAGGGCCCTTAAAAAGTTAAAATTGACAAAAAAATTATTTATAGAATAACTATAGTAGCATACTCTATTATTCTGAGGTTTCTTAAAGTCGATTAAAAATTACATGTTCTGTACTAGTGTATTTAATTTGCTAAATTACCAAAATAGCTTCGAGATGGTGGAGAGCCCCAAATGTCAAGTACCTAGGGGCCCTGGCTCTTTAAATCCGGCACTGGCTATCCACGTGCGTTTACCAGATAATACTGCACTGTTAAAAAAGTAGCTGCAACGGCTGATGGTGAAGCGTCCACCATATTTTGGTATCGGTGAACCATTTCAGGTTTTTGTTCCAAATACAGAAATGGTCACCAAACACCGAAAAAGGTGAAACATTTACACTCAGCCGTGAGCTACAGAACCAATATCATGGTGAAACAACCAATTATGGTAACCTAGCACAATTTACATGCCTTGGACAGATAAACTACAGTATATAGACTATAGTGGCTTGGGCCCATCTAATAGTAAGGGTTTTGTCCAGCCCTCAGTGGCGGCCTGTGGACAAAAATGTTGACGCAGCCACGACAACACGACGCGACCGATTGTTGGCAAAAATTGCGATTCTTCGGCAAAATATAATAATGAATAAAAAATTGATGATTGGATTTGAGATTTTACTTTAAATGGATATTTAGGTACAGCCCGGCTGTACTTGTTGAATGGCACGAGCCGCCACTGCCACCTCTATTCCCAATCAAAGTTAACCTGTTTTCGGGAAGATTTCGATGAAGGAGTAAGGCTATGTCCTCACTACGACATCAAACGCCACAAAGGCAACAAAAGCAACAAAATTTGGCGACTGCCAATTGCGCCAAGCGATGCAATAGCATGGGAGCTGACTCTGCCAAGTCGCCAATTTTTGTTGCATTTGTTGCCTTTGTGGCGTACATAGCCTACTGTTTGTCAGGACATAGCCTAAGGACGCTTCGCGCCGACACTCGTCAGTTATTTTTCGTTTTCCATTGACTTGGACCATTATTGTAAGCACTCAATAATTCTCACCTAACTCTTGTTTCAGTAGTTTACACCAACAATGATCTCGGTTAACATAACTCGTATACGTAAATGTAGCCAATCTTTCGACATAATTTATTGCCTCATTCCAATGAATATAAAACTAAAAAAAACCAAACTCCTCGGCGCAACAGCCCGTTAGAGGGCCAAGGCCAGCAGTGCCCGTTTATGCTTACGTGACCAAGAGGAGTGCTAGGCATATGTCCCGGTTAGGTGGTCAACCACACGCGGAACCCCAGTGTTTAGTTCCCAAGCATGCTTGGTCCTCATTTTATCGACTCACTTAAGGGATGAAAGGATGAGTCAACCTCGCCCAATGCGGGACTCGGCCCCCGGACCTGTGGCGTGGCAATGCGAAGCACTACCACTAAGCCACTGGGCCTCAATGAATATAAATACATTAAATAATTCAGTCACACAACGATAGATTGATAACACAAAATTTTAATTGATAAATATCTACAAACTATACCTTAACTTAAAACAGTACAAATGAAAACATAAAACTACAATCCTTAGGATGATGCATGAATAAATATCTTTAATTTGTCATGAAAAAAATTAAATTACATTAAGGTGGTACAAATCGATCAAATAGGATCACATCACTTATCATCCGGGTCGAGTATACAAATCTTTATTTCAATGTCTAATATGTACTTTTATACATTGATGTAAAAATGTTCAGTAGTTGGGCCGGTGTAATGCTATAAAATATAAATATTTATTGATAATAGATAAAAAAAACTGCCGATTGCGGGTTGCCACAGCAAACTAAAGTATGTCACTAAATGATAATACTGTTTGGTAAAGAACACATTTCGTGATTAGCATAAAATCCCGCAATTTTTTCCTTTTTTGGATAAAAATTTAAAACTAAAGAACTTTGAACACATTTTGGCAAATCTCATTTTTTGTTTAGATGTTTCACTATTAAGGCACGACTTTCTTTGGATGTTTAAAGCACCATTGAAAAATTGAGCCGTTCTTAATTTAATACTTCTTTGCGTGAAATGGAGAAAATGTATTACTGTTTTGTTTTTGTTTATTTAATATTCATTATTGTTTTTCATATATTGATTAGGCTATTGTATTTCTAAATTAAAAAAGAAAAAAAATCAATTATTATATGGACACAAATTAATGAGATTGAAGTTTATTTAATCAATCGAACGCTAAGATATTTTTAAAATTTAAATTGATGAAAAAAATATGATTGGTAATTTATGCAATATTAAAGTCGTATTCTAAAAAATTTGGATGAGGTATACGTTAAAATTGGCAAGAAAACATGCAAAATATTTGTTCAAGCAAAACATCGAAGGAAAAGTTTATGCTATAAGGTGTTTACAAATTATAAATAGATGAATATTATGTTTAATACTTTTAATTTCTTCTTTATACACCCGCAATAATATCGCAGTTCATAAGTAAATTCGAATTTTCCATTTAAACTATCACCGCACATATCAAACCCAAAACAATATCCATTGGCATTTTGCAAAAAAAATCCAAACTTCCATAACCTCCTACAAATATAATGCCGAACGGAATCCAAAATATAAATTCACAATATCTTACCGAAAATACAAAAATATCTATAAAACAAAATAATTTTTCATTTCCAAATAAAACACAAACCGCTTCCCAACTACTAATCATTAGTTTCGGTTTCGGAACCACCGTGCGTCGAGTGGAGGTGAGTTGTTTTACTTCTTCTCCCCTGATGCAAATCTTTTCCCTCTGTTTCCGCAGTAGGAAGCTAGTTGGTTGAACGTGCAGCTTTTTTGACAGCACTCGTCAGCGACACCTCGGCTAGCACGGGGCGGCACCATTCTTTGAAGCCCTAAGAAGTCCAGGGCGGTTTGGGGGTCGACGAAACCGTTGAATTCTGTTATGGAACTGTCGTATTGACCAGGGAAGTTATCTATAAATAGGATAATGGCAACATTAACACAAATAAATAACTTCAATAAATGAAATAGTATTAAAGTTTGAAGTTAACGATGTTAAAAATTGTTCAACTATTTCTATAGAGATCATTAAAATTTTATTCAGTTGGACACTTTTCTTCAATAAACTTTTTTTATTCAGTTGAAATTTAAAATAATTCTAATATAGTTATTTTTAAAACTCTGCAAACTGTTTTAGTTACAAATATAATAAGCTAAAAGTATAATAAGAGTGTGCATAAAAAATGAAATAAGAGCTAAAAAGTTGATTTTAAGATGCAATTTTAAAACACCAACGCATTCGTTTAAATTAGGAAAACAATTAAATGCTCTTTGAACTCTATTATTCATGCTAGTGGTCGTACCTGTATTGCTATATTCATAGTTTCTCTTTCTCATTTCCATTCGTCCGCTGGGGTCGTAGTAGTCGCTTTCACATACTGCAGCCAGAGCGTCTACTAGCATGCTTCCACAGAGCCTCATGCTTCGTTTGCTACGAGACAGCAGCTGGTGCCGTGGCAGTGCAGACGCGCAGCACATCAACGCCGCCAGTAGTAGACAAAGGTACTAAGGGAAGACAAGAATAGGGAATTACAGCATTTTTTCTTTGTTTTAAATCGACTGCACATACATTTTGTCCAAAATTGTTTTTTTTAATTTTTTAAAAGCATTTTTAGATCCCTTTAATTTTTCATTGAAATTTTAAAATGGACAGTTTCGATATCTTATCAATCTCAAACCTTAAGTCACGTGATATTCTCCAAATGAAGCGGATATTGTCTCGATTGTCGAGTGGTTTGGACCATTAAGCTAGCAGTCTGCGCACTGTAACGGGTGCGGGTTCGATTCCCGCTTTCGCCCTGGGATCCCTGGGTGTACTTCCTTTCTCTGAGAGAGTAAAAATTCTTTCTGTGTCTGTTTTACTTGACGAAGGCTTATAAGCGGGTCTCTGATCAAGCACACAAGCCGGAATATATATGTACCCTACCCTACCCCCTTGTCTCGATTTGTAAACAAATCGGCGACGGTTTCTTCGAAAGTATTGAAGTTTGGTGAAGTTCAGTTTGCGCAATATAAAAGTCACTGGCACTATAAATACTTTGCAATGCATAAAAATTAATGAAAGTAAATAAAAAATTTAAAAAATAAATAAATTAAAAAATAATTAAAAAATAAATTAATTAAAAAAAAATTTAAAATAAATAAAAAATAAATAAAAAATAAATAAATTATTAACTTTATGAAATAATAAAGTAAATAATTAAAAAAAAAATATTAACATGCATTTTTCTTTTCCTTAATATAACTATGGAAACCCCCAATGAGTCATACTATGTTATTGATAAAAAAGAAAATTCAAAATAGATAGTTCTTGAAGACGTTTAAAGAGGATAAATTGTTTCTCAGCCCTCTGATAAACCATCAAACACATCTCCGAGAAGCGTTGACAAGGCGCTGACCGATTGTGTCGAAAGCTTGTTGATGACGAGGTGGTTTCAACCTGGTTGCAAACATCGCAAAGCTGTTACTATGGGATGGGGATTCTGAATTCGACAGCTTTGTTTTAATGTGTTAAACTCGGGTTAGGATAGGTTTGAATTATCGTCGCACTAGAGCTACACGAGGGCTATTGGCGACGGGGCGTCGTATTTTAGAACCACAGTCAAGTGACGAGACGACACCTGAATAGGCACCCAACGCAACTGTTGAGGACGACATCGTACGCAGCGTCAGGACTTTGAAGGATATTTAATGTGCTCTCCCTTACACGGGGTATTATTCGTCGGACATTTTTGGCTGCACGGGCCGTTTATAGGTCGGCAGTAATTTTGGCGATGCCCGGACCCGAACCTGGGACCTTTCGCATGCTAGGCGAGTGCCTAACCGACTGGGCTCCCCTGCCCCCGTGTTAAACTCGGGAAAGCGCGCCATCTAATCTATCGGTTATGTTTGAGATGTTTTTCTTTTTCGAGGGAGTACTGTGTATTATATCATCGTATTTTTTTAAAAGTCTCAGATTAGGAAACCAATACCTCATTCCTGAACTAACAGTAACATATTTTGAATATAGTTGAGTTTTTCATACTCAAATTGAGAAAATTATAGGTGTAATTCATATTTTTTTTTTAAATAAAATTTGTATTTTACATCACGATTAAGATTGTATAGAAATTAGATACCTAAAAACAAATCATGTGAAATTCCCGTCATACCTTTAAGTGAAATTCGCGTCAAATGGTCACGTGAAGTTCAAGCCATTTCATCACTTGTAAATCGCATTTTGCGTTCACGTAAAATTCGCGTGGTTAGATCACGTCATTTGATGATGAAATTTCACTTCATGTGGTCAAAAAAAAATCGCACTACACGTCATTTGGCGACGTTATAATTGACGTAGCGAAAATGGACATTAGAAGAAAATGACGTCAATTTAAGGGCATTTGATGACGAAGGCAACACGTCATATTCGACGTCACACGACTTCTTGGGTATTAAAATATGAACTTCTAGGATATTTTGCTTGGAAAATCATTCTGAAAGGAGCAATTTGACTCTTTAAGTACGCGATTTTTTTTTTCATACCGATGTTATTTTCGAGCAGCAAATTCACTTTTATTAAAATATTCAGTTTGTAATAATCGAATTCAATAGTATTCGATTTTACCACCCACCAGCTTTTCCCTATAAATACAAACCTATCTAGAGAAAATATCTATTCCGTTACTACTTCTAGGGTTATAGGTTTGTAGTTTATAAGGTTAAAAGTAGAAGTTAAGACTGTGGACCTAGTTACAAAATTTAATGTAAACTGTAAATCTTTACTCTAATAGTTTTCGCCCGAGGCTAAGTACCTGCCCAAAACCGGTACAAACAACTATCACGAGGTTGCAGGCATTGGCTATTGATCGCTAGATTGTCAGTTCTAAAATCGCCATATGTAATCGCAATCAATTGTGTTCAGTTGGTCCGTGCCATAGAAGTCTGTGCCAATAATAAATATTAATTTTTGATAATAATAGTTAAGTTGTTGCATTATGAAGTGCATGCATTTTGAAGAAAATAAATATACAAAATACAATAAATATACAAAATTCATCAACAAATCTCGAATCACAAACAACCTGTTACATCGCCCATGCTTAATATTGGGTTATTGGCGTATTTTTCCAATATCTATATTTGGCGCAATGTTTAAAGCAACCTTTTTTCTGGTTTCGGCTGCGAGTTTTGGGCAGGTATTTAGCAGGTTTTAGACTCTCCGAATAGCTTTTATATTTGAGTAGGGTTTTTTTTTAATGCTTCGCCGATTTATTTTTAAGATATAGTCTAAAATTATTTGTTCGAAACCGTTTAAATCCTTTAATCGAATGTTTACATATGAACAAACAAAAATAACGACATGAAGTGCTCTAGATAAAAAAAAAATTGATTAAATGTACCTTATTTAATCTCCGCTATCTGAAGTGCATTATTCGTTAAAAACCGTAGCGCTAGTAGGTGATTTCTCCGTCTTTAATAAGTATTAGCAGTGAAAGTAGTTTTACAGAAACTGTTCTCTACATGGAAAATAAACAGATAATGAAACGTTGGGCACCTACGCTTATAATTTAATTTGTTTACATCAAAAGTTCAAGAAAATTAATTTTTTTCAATGTATCTTATTTTAAGAATATAATACCCTTATAATCCCAGATCAAATAATTCTTCTTTATTGATTTTTTTACGGAGTTTTCAAACTCGACGTGAAACTAAGAATTACGAAATCTTAATATTTATTTTTTTTATTGATTTTCTACCTTGGCAATACTTGTAAGCTCCTTTTAGTTACAATATTTTAAAGTATACATGTTTTTTTTCTAGTTCTATGAAAATGTTATGTTTTTAGCAAGTTACAAAAATTTCATCGTAATTTAACCTCAATATAAAGTTAAATTTGTTTTTCGGGTTTGATTAATTAACTGTTGTTAACTGTTTTTTTTTAATGCGCGGGTTTTAATGAGATTTTTGTGAGTATTTTAAAATAATATATTGAGTATTTATTAAGTATTTTCACTTTCGGCTCAATGAGTGGAACAATTGAACTTCATAAGATAAATATCTTTTACCCATCATTGAAAGAAGCGTTTCAAATCCTTGAACTTTTAAAAGTCTAGACCAATCAAGGTTAAGTTTTAATCAACTCTAATAGTGTGATAAAGTATCAATACGGAAATCCTTAAAAAGAACGTTGTTCAAATTATATTTGTACTTATAATGCACTTATACACCAGATAACAATAGTGAAGACCATAGAGAAAAGGTATGGTTTTATTAGTCTTTTTAAATTGAACATAATGCGTTTAAGTTAGCAAATAAGAAAAAATTATAGTGCAATATTTATACTGTATAATTTCTATATACATGGTATATACTGCCTAATGGTTCATATAGGATAATTTAAACCTATAGGTTAATTTCGAGCAATGTAACAAGCTTCCATTTCTTTTTAATCATCTTAATAGTAAAAGTTTTATTAAATGTGCCGCGGGATTTGTCATTGTTTTTAAATTTAGTAAAGTTTTATTTAAAACAAAACGAGTTTTTTTAAGTCTGATTTTATATTTTTTAAACACATTTCTTTACCATCAAAAGTGGAGTTACAAAGAGAGAGAGATCTTGATGCTTAATTTAAACAACATAATCGAGGTCGCACGTTGGTACCTTTAAAAACAGATCATGCCATACCAAAAATAACGACTGGCGAAACCGAAATGCGTAATTAATTAGTCTAGGCAAACTCGATAACACAAGGACATAAATTAGAGCACCAAAACATTTTACTGCTTCCAATTAATTCTATTTGTATATCTTTATTGTCCAATTATTCTTTGTCCATCGGAAATTAGGGCCGCCTGGCGGAAAAACAGGCAGACATCAAAAATTCCCAATCGGTCCCCAAAGCATGCTCGGAGATGATAATCATAGAAAGATAAAACCCAGTAGTTAATATAATGATCTCTCCCCCACCCCACCTAAAAAAAATCACCGCCTGTCAACTGTGCTATCAAAACAAAGTCGTAAAAAGTAAGACGGGTGGCTAATTCGTGCATCGCAGTATACAACACGTAAGCCGCAATCGACTATTTTCTTGTGGACTTTGAGATGGATGATACTCAGTAACTTTTTGTTTGCACCGTTTATTTAAAATATTAATGTAAAATCCCATGAAAAGTTAAAGGAATTTCGATTAAAGATGAAAATGAAATGAAAATACATATTACCAAAATCTGCTTTCAGTTAGGCCATTTTGGAAAACAGTTTAAATTCCAAGAGTTTGTGTTCTTCTTTCAGGAAATCTTTAATATTTGTGGGAGTTTTACACGACCTTGTAAAAAAACGATTTCTATGAGCGTAGGAACCCTCAACACACTATGTAAAAAATTCTCAGTCAGCTAAAGGGAAGTGACGATAGATGGTTGAATTTAAGTTAGTTATTTTTTTTTAAAAAATCAAACGAAAGGCCCGGTAGCACTTGCTTCAAAATTTGAAATTACTATACACGTTTGCCTTGTTAATTTGTCGTAGCTTTTCATCTACTGAATGCATATGAAAAATAGATTAAACGGCCGTTTTTTACGTTCAAAAACTGTTAATTTGTTAATAACCAAAAAGGCGTGTCAATAGCACACTGCACTATGTCTGTTTGTCAGTCTCTTAAGTCTTTTATCTGTTCTGGTGATTTTTTTTTAGAGGGGCCCAAAAATGAAAGTGTCTATCCTCTTCATACAATAATCAGACTCAATGGGCCATAGAAACAGAGAGCGAATTTTGTTTTTATATGTAAACAAAAACACCATCTTCCCGCGAGGTCAAGGTTTTGATCTCGACGAAGAGGCTGACAGAAACGCTTGCACTGAATAAATTGAAAACAAGAGGCGAAAAATAAGGTTTGTGATTTGAAGAGAGACACATTTGAGAAAACAGCACACTTTTAGCATCATTTGAAGTGATGATATATTTCGGACATGTTTATAATATCTACACATCGGACTTATTCGCATAATTTTGGTTAATGTTTTTTGAGATAAGCGGTGACGTTTATGACCTTGTATATTATCTTCTTAAAAATTCAACTGGCAAACAGACCATGTTGTGAATTTTTCGTAAAGTTATTTTTTTTTAATGAATATAATTTGACTGGAACACATTTGACTAACATTTTAAAAAATATATATGCACTTCTCTATTCTCTATTGAACCCTTTAAAGGTTTCAAAGAAGTCCCAAAACTTTCAAAAAAAAATTTTTGTTTTACAGTAAAAAGTTAGATTTTAAGAAGAAAATTATAAATATAAGTAACAATTCAAAATCTGACATTTTTAATAATTCTTTAACCATTTTAAAATTGAAACTTATTTTTTGTATTATCAAAGACTTGTATAGCAAGTCTAATAACATTTTAAAGTACAGACCATTCAAAATTTGGTTCAGGTACAACATCATAAACAGTATTTGAATTTTCTTTAAATTTGTTGGAAAATTTTACAATTGAACAATTCGACTAAAATATGTTTTCGTGTAATTAAAGTTTTGTTTAGAATTTTTTAATTAAAATATCTTGGCATTTTAAATATTCTCAAAATTAAAAATCTTTTCCGAAGATGAGAGATTTTTGTTAAGAATATTATTTTAGTAAAACAATGCAACGAAAATTATCAGTTTTGACAACTTTGAGCTATCGGATCGCCATTTTTTTTAACCTGTAGGAATCTTTTTTTTTTAATTTCTTTCCTTGCACATTAACTTTACATCGATTCCAAAAGATTGCGTTGTTTTAATAAATATCAATAAAAGTTTCAGAATCTTTTAGGCTATGAGGTATCGTTAGGTTAATACCCGAATATAAAAAGATCTAGATAATAGTTATTTTTATAATATCGTGCAAAAAATAGTTATTTATGCAACTAGTGTGAAAAGTAAGAGTTTTTTTAAACGAGTTCAATAAATTATTTCACGAGCAAGTGAAATAAATTCACGTGTTTAAAAAACGCTATTTTCTACGTGTTGTCCGCATACACTATTTTTTATAATAACGTGCAAAAAAAAGTATTTATTAAATTGGCATTGAAAATTAACCAGGCAAAAAGTAAATTCTCTTTTGAAGAAAAAAAAACGAAAACGTTGGTGCTGTTAAATATGGATTTAAAATTAGAAATGTTATGCGATAATTATGAACTTCTCCAGATGATATTAATTATTAATTATTTTATTATCGCGTTCAAATGATTTAAACGTGATTATTTATATTAATGATTTGTTTAAAATCACGTGCAAAAAAGTATTTATTAGATTGGCATTGGAAATAAGACGCCAAATAAATAAGGAATCACGCTCAAATAAAGAATTTTACTCTAATCAGATGCTCTTATTTACTTTGTCGCACTAGTGCGTAAATAGTTATTTATGCAACAAGTGTGAAAAGTAACACTTTTTAAAACTAGTGGATTTTATTTCACGATAGGGACCGAGTGAAATAATGACACGTGTTTTAAAAAGTTTACTTTTCACACGTGTTTCATACACTATTTTTTATAATTACGTGAAAAAAATCAAATCTCATTGGTTCAAAAATAATTCACGTGAATTTTTTTTTACGTAAAGGAGATCGGCATCGATAAATCTCTGGAACTACAAAAGGCAAATTTTTTTTTAGTTTGAAGTCAAACATTTGAACATGGATACTGATTCAAAAATAAAAACATTCACGCGCATAATATTTATAAATAAAGCAGATCAATAAATTTCTGGATTTTATGAATATTATGAAATAGAAATTTTACTTGAAATGTTGGCATCTTATGAAAAGAGTGAAAAAAGTACTTTTTTTCACTGCTTTTGGGTGAAAAAAAGTAATTTTTTTATCACTGTTTCTAAAAAAGTATAACTTTTCGCACGCGTCTGATATTAAAATTATAGTGTAAAAATCGGATTTTTTTCACGCAATTATAAAAAGTAACTTTGAAACACGATTTCGCTAAAAACATAACTTTTGCCACGATTATTGATTTGAAAAAGTTAGTTTTTTTGCACGATATTATAAAAACAACTATTATCTAGGTCTTTATATATTCGGGTATTAACCTAATGATACCTCATAGCCTAAAAGATTCTGAATCTTTTATTGATATTTATTAAAACAACGTAAACTTTTGGAATCGATGTAAAGTTATTGTGCAAGGAAAGAAATTTAAAAAAAAAGGTTCCCATAGAAAAAATATCATAAAGTAGTTGCTAAAAAGATTCCAAAATGCAGGTAGGTTTTTTATGATATTTTTTTGGTAATTTTAGAATTAAAAGGAATTTTTTCGATGACGCCGTAGTATTTTTCTCCTTAAAGTGGTTGAAACACTGACAATACTGACATTTTTGCCCTTAAATTCTGGTCTCCATACGCGTCCCATCGTTAGCATTGGAGGTCACGTGATCCGCGAATCTAATACTTTTACTGTGATATCTATGGTTTTGAGTGAAATAAAGTAAGGGAACCTGGGCATTCTTAACCATAAGGGATTTAGCCCACCTTTAAATTTTAATATTTAAAATATTTTAGCATTTTCTCAATAGATGGTACTCAAAGCTACTGTTGTCAGCAGACAGCCACCTTAGTTTTATTGAGCAACTTCTTAGCAGTGAGGAGAAAATAAAAAAAGAAAGTTTTTCATCCCAGAAAATAAACATTTTAGACAAAATTTGTAAGATTTTTTCAGATAAACCAATTCAATTTAGTTTAAGTATGTGGTATTTTAGAAATACTGTTATATTAAGGTTTTATTTAAGCTATAAAGTTTGTGCAATGAATTAGGCTACAAAGCACCATGTGCCATTCTTTACGAAATGTCTAGGTAGGGAGGCTTGGCCACTCTATGTAAGGGAGGGTTGGCCACTGGACCAAAGGCTCCCTAAGTGAACTAGTTATGAAAATCTAAATAATGTTTATCAAATACACAGTAAATAATAACGTATGATTATAACTTTATGAAGGTAATAGATTGATTATCAATATTTGCACTTGTTTAGAATAAAACTAAAACCTCAACTAAGCTAACTGTCAGTTATGACCAAATATCACATTTTTTCTGCAAAAATTAAGTTATTAATTCAAGTATAATAATACTCCAGATTAATATAAAGATATTATCAGATTTTTTCTTCATGGGGGGGGGGGGGGGGGAGATTGAATGAGTAGCTTTGAAAGTGCGCTTTGACTTTTCCAGTTTGTGCCGTTAAAATAAAAAAAAAATTCAAACTGAGGCTTATAGCTTGCGCATTTTAATGTGTGTATACAAACTGAATAAAATACATTTAACATAAATAAAAAAAACCTTGGTAACTTGGTATGGACAATTATAAAATTTTTAATACAAATAAAATACCTCTCTGATTACTCTGAATATCAATTATTGTAGACATGATTTTCAAATGAATCCATAGTGTCGAAATATAATATATATTTTTTACATGTAATTCTTAGAAATTTAATTTGAAATATTTATTATTTTGCCCTTTAAAATTAGCCATTTTTGCATGGACCAAGCCTCCCTTACCATGGGCCAATAAGGGAGGCTTGGCCAAGTTTCTAAGTTTTAAAAAACAATAAATTTAGAAAAGAAAAAGGCATTATTTATATTATCACTTTTATATCGTTGTTGCCAATAAAATTTCTTTTAATATGTGCTATCATATGAAATTTTTAGTGTAAAAATAAAATTTATAAAAATAAAATTCTGAAAGCATGGCCAAGGCTTCTAAGGCTCCCTTACTTTTTTTCACTGTTTCAAAAAGTCTAACTTTTTGCACGCGTCTGATATTAAAATTATAATGCTTTTAAGTTATTTTATTTCAATAATTGAAGTATGCATAATCAAAAATAGTTCTCTATATCGGGAATATCAAACATAAAAATTTCAATTGGTTTTTGAAGGAAGTAAGATTAACTAAAGATTGTATTTGAAGCGGAAGACTATTAAAAAACTTTGGTGCAAGATAAATAAAATTTTTACAGAAAATGTTCTTTTTAGGTTTAGGAATGATGTACTTTGATCTTTAATTTTTTATATCACGCGCATATTCATAGATAGCCTTACACATTTTAGTTTATTTTCTATAATTTTATGTATATTTGTTATTTATAGAGTGTCTGTAAAAAGATTAGAAAATTTGCATTGGTAGCTAAAAACAGTGTGATCATTAGGTTAAGTGAAGTTGAAGAGTGCACGGCTTCAAATATCACCTTACTACCAATCATCCTTAAATAGGACTTACGATTGCAAAAAAAAGTACAGTTAATCACATGGGTGACCGAGTACGTTGGAACAAACGTTCTTGTTAAATCTGTAGAGTCCAAAATCCAGACGGCGCACAGTGGGGCAAAGACGAAAAAAAATTAAAATGTCAGAGTTTTAATAATTTAATAGACTATATTGTAAAAAGGCAACCGGAAACGTTCCAACCAAATCAAATTGGCTAAAAACAGCAGATCCGTTTTTCATTGGAAAATTCGAGTGCAAAGGGTTCATTTCACCAAAATTAGCACAGATAAACAACCACGTACGTAATTATGTATCCCTTTTTGTAATATGGAGGGCTCAGAATACAAGGGGACCAAGTCCATAAAACACTTACATGTGCTACAGAGGTTTCAAGTTAAAGCTTTATAACAAAATTACCTATTAACATTTTTTAAATTGCTGCTGTCTAGTGAACATTATCCGATTTAGGTCAATTTCATTTTTGCACATACATTCTACGCAGTTAATGTATGCAATTGCGCTGCTAACTCGAAAATGACAAAAAGTGTCCAATGTCCCTGTTAAATAATTGCCGACCTATAAACGGCCAAAAATGTCCGACGAATAATACCCCGTATAGAGGGAGTGCACGTTAAATATGCTTCAAAGTCCCAACGCTGCGTACGATGTTGCCCTTAACGGTTGCGTTTGGGTGCCTACTCAGGTGTCGGCTCGTCACATCATGGTCGCCAATAGCCTGGAGTTCACTCTAACAAAAAAATCACAAGAGGACGCCCATGTTCGATGAACCCCAATAGCCCTCGTGTAAGCTTAGTGCGACGATAATTCATAACTTAAAACTTTAAAATCAAAAACAAAAAGTGGACTTATTTCACTTGTATTCTGAAGCCTCCATATATCACTGAAAGACAAAGCAGGCACATCTAAGATAACGCCTAATCTTTGCTTATCGACGTGGGAACTGCACTTGAAATAGCTCTTTATTTTCGGCATTGGACACTAGGGTCATCTAGCAGGGGCCCTTTTTATCACTTTATTTAGAAAAACAAGATGGAAAAAAAATTATCTTATGTTCCAGCATTTCCTATTTTTTCTGCACTTAAGAAACTAAAGGGTTGGCAGCGGTTTTTTATCTGAACCCTGTTTACTTCCTAATACGATCAATGTCAAATTTACGTGTCAGCTGAAAGCGATATTGTGGGGAAAGAGTGTTCCCGAATTGTGCGTCGTGGCCGCATTTGATGTTGACTAGTTCGAAAAAAAATAGCAGTTGAAGGGTTTAGTGGAAGAACGTGCTAATTAACAAAAAGTTGAAAACGAGAAAATGAGCTGTCGAGTTTTTCTTTTGCACTTAGATACGTTAAAAATGGCACTTTTACAAAAGGTTAATAGTTATTTAAGAGGGACTGTCAGTCCCATAGAGATAATGCATTAGTTTTAAAATCACAATTTTTGCAAAAGAATTGCTTTGCCATGTTATCCCATTTTCACCAGGTATGGGAATCATCATAACATCAATTTAAAACAAAATTGAATAGAAAATAACATCCGATTATTTAATTATTAATTGATAAAGTTTTAAAATAGTGTCGCCATCTGCTGTAATTTTTGGCATTTTAAAACTTCAAAAATATATAATTAAATAACTTGATAACATTTTCGTTTCAAAATTTGTTTCATTTCGATGTTATGTTGATTCTCATACCTGGGAAAAAAGGGCTGTACATGGCAAAGCAATACTTCTGCGGAAGTTGTGATTAGAAAACTAATGCATTAGCTCTATGGGACTGACAATCCCTCTTAAGCAACTAGTGCGGAAAATAATACTTTATTAAGCGAGTGGCTTTTATTTCACGAGACCGTGGGTCGAGTGAAATAATGACAAGAGCTTAATAAAGTATTACATATTTGGCACGTGCTTGCTTACAATATTTTTTATAATAACGTGCAAAAAAGTATTGTTTTACGTGAAATTTGTGTTCTTACTTTTGTCTTATTTAATTTCCTTTAATAATTTTTGTAGTACTTGTAGTTTCCATGGAGATATTAGAAAATGCAAAAGTAATGAACCAATAGGTGAGTTTCATGACATCATTTAGTTTCCATGGAGATATTCATGACATCATTTTGTTTTTCTACCAATCAGATACTCTTATTTACTTTACCGCACTAGTGCCGAAAGTACTACTTTCGGCACTGTCTGTGACGTAAGCACGTAAAGTGTCATTTTCGCAACGATTTATGAATGAATATGATATAAAAAAGTGAACTTTTTTGCACGTTGTTATAAAAAATATAATTAACTTAAAACTTATGAACAGGGAGAATCTCGTTACCTTTAAAGGAGGGAATAACATGTTCATAGACACAAAAAAATCAATTTTTTACAAATGTCACTTTGCACTCTCTTCCTCTAAGCTGTTCAGTTACGAAACTTGGTATTTAATTTAAATCAAACAGGTGTAAGATAACTATAGTGTATACTTATTTTAGCCCTTTTATGTTAAGAAGCTCGAAGAGAAAGAAAAAAAAAGAGTTAAAAAAGAAATTAAGATTTCAGGAGATTTTGCGTTAAATTACTATTACAATCTCTTACTACACTGCTTAAAACAATTAGGGGAACGCATGGTTTAAACCCTTTCACACCCGATGATTCAATTTGGAATCATCAGCTTGCGATTTTTTTCTCACTAAGTTGAGCTTGCACTTATTTATCGTTAGATGGAAGAATCATGCCTTTAGGAAAATTATAAAATGTTTGTTTTAATTAAATGAAAATATGAAAAACATGGTAAAATAAAATTCACTCCCAAAACAATTTACTACAGAAATTGACCGTAAATTCTTCACGCTTGCATTCGCAGATGTTTAAAAAATGATTTTAACTTTTTTTAACAAATAAAGTTCTGAAAAAATTATTGTTATAATTTATTCAAAAATTATGATTCCAATTTTTCCCCCTTAAATTTTAGTTAAAAAATTAAGATTTTTTCCACAGTTTTTTACCATTTTATTCTGGATGCATAATGAATCTATTTCACAAATTTTAAATTTTTAGAATAAAAAATAAAAAGTTTGAACTGAAAGAATTAACAAAAGTACGCAAAGTGCTCCCCTAATTGTTTTGAGCAGTGTATTTTAGCCTTTCAAATTAGTAAGTTTTTTTTCATCAAAAATACAACGAATTGCTTATTCATATTCAATAAGTGGTATACATGATCAAATAACTGTCTATTTTATATTTGAAGATTAGTTTGTGTGACTAGATAATTTTTAATATTTAGTTTTCTAAGAAAATAAAAGTTCATTGTACAAAAACTTTAATTGACACTAAATATCATTAATCTGTTATCCGAGCGATAGATTTTCAGTAAAGAAAACGTATTTGCTTCCCTGTTCAATTAAATTATCCAGAATAAAAATAACTAACAAAATTTAATGAATTTATACACTGCTCAAAACAATTAGGGGAGCACTTTGCGTACTTTTGTTAACCCTTTCAGTTCCAACTTCTTATTTTTTGTTCTAAAAATCTAAAAATTTTGAAATAGATTCATTATGCATCCAGAATGAAATTGTAAAAAACAGGGAACAAAAATTTAACATAAAAACTCTTTAATTATATTATTAACGTAAAAAATCTTTAATTATAACTAAAATTTAAGGGGGGAGGGATTGGAATCTTAACTTTTGAATAAGTTATTGTTATAATTTTTTCAAAATTTTATTTGTTTAAAAGAGTTAAAATCAATTTTTAAACATCAAAGAATGCAAGCGGGAAGAATTTAGGGTCAATTTATTTCATAAAATATTTTGGGAGTGAATTTTATTTTACCATGTTTTTCATATTTTCAAAAAATTAAAACAAACATTATTTAATTCTTCAAAAGACATGATTATTCCATCTAACCATAAATAAGTGCGAGCTCAACTTAGTGAGAAAAAAAAATTCAAGCTGATGATTCCAAATTGAATCATTGAGGGTGAAGGGGTTTAAACCATGCGTTCCCCTAATTGTTTTGAGCAGTGTACTAGGCAAAAAGGGAATATTAATGAACGATATATTAGCATTAAAAATATAAGCGAAATGTCAAGTGATGATGAGTTGAGTGATCAAAAGTTAAAAATAGCCACTCAAAAAATTAACAGCATAATTTCTATAATATCAAGTAATATAAGATTTATTTATTTTTTATCCTAAGACTTATTTTTATGTTAATTTGAAAGATTCTAAATTGCGTGGTAGTAAGCGATCAAAATAGCAATAAAAATTACTAATTATAGTTATTTAAGCAACTAGTGCCGAAAATAATACTTTATTAAGCGAGTGATAAAAGTATTGTTTGGCATGAAATTTGTGTTCTTACTTTTGTCTTATTTAAATTCCTTTAATAATTTTTTTAGTACTTGTAGTTTCCATGGAGATATTAGAAAATGCAAAAGTAATGAACCAATAGAAATAAGTGAGTTTCATGACATCATTTAGTTTTTCTACCAATCAGATACTCTAATTTACTTTGCCGCACTAGTGCTGAAAATACTACTTTCGGCACTGTCTGTGACGTAAGCACGTAAAGTATCATTTTCGCAACGATTTATGAATGAATATGATATAAAAAAGTGCACTTTTTTGCATGTTGTTGTAAAAAAATTATTAATTTTTTTTTTCAAATTATTTAAAAGCAGAAATTACGATCCTGTTGAAATATCATAACTGAATTATGTAAAATTCCTTTTTTAATAGAATCAAAAATATATTTTTTAATTGAAAGGCTTTATTTGTAAGAAAAAGATCTTAGTTTTAATTTCGTTCATACGATAAGTTGTTTATAAATGTATTTATACTATTCATATTGCTTGATACTACTCTTAAAATGAAAAAGTAAAAGAAACATTTTTAATTCAATTATTAATTTTGTATTGAAGAAAACAATGGTTACAAAATTTTTGATCCGACTACTTTGAAAATTGCATACAATATTGCATATGATAAACATATAATATTGCGCATGTTTATATTTTGTGATAATACTTGTAATCAAAAACATTTTTGACAGTGCCTTATTTTTTTTTAGCATTTGACCGTACGTCAATTTTAATTTTCAGAAAAAAATAATAAAGCATTATATTATAATTTAATTTTTTATCCTTTCATTTCAGTAAAATTTTGTATGCATTCGTTTCTAAGCTAATAATACAAATAATCAACACATTTACTCTTGTTTAAAATTTAGAAACATGTAAACTTTTTCCTCTTATTTCTATACACACGTATTTTTTTTCTTAGATTTGTATTTTAAATCTATTACATTACAAAAATAAAATAAATTCGTTAAAAAAAATTTGAGCAATATTGTAAATATTTCAATTCTTATAGCACGCTTTAATAAACTAATTTAAATTGAGAGTATAAATATGACATTCTCTTAAAGAATTTAAAATACGGGAATACAGAGATAATTGAAAAAATAAATTAAACAAATTAAACCATTCTATAAATAGATTAAACAACAAAATTTATAAAATAATATATTATAAAAATGTTTTATAACATATAATATACAAATTGTTACCTTAAATGCCATTAGGAATATGAGAAGACTAAAAAAAATTTCTGGAATAGCTTTTGATAAATTTTGGCGAGAAATTATTTCGTGAAAGTTGCTTGAAAATTAACGCCTTCTTCGGCGTTTATATGTTAAGAGATGAAAAAATAGGTATTTGAGTACGAAATAGCTGCTCGGTAGGGATCTCTGCAGATCCGTGGTTACTTATATAGTCTCTCGCGATTAAGGGGGAGGGACGCTAAGATGGGAGGAGGGGGAGATATACACGTGATCGTATATCAGAGATGATGCTCGAAAAAAATAAAACCAAAACATCGCCGGAATCGTCTTCTATAATCTGATACGCGGAGAAGATTGTGAGAGGGTGAGGGGTGGAAAAAAACACATGGCGGGAAAACAACGAAATAGTTTAAGAAGAAAAAAAATTCTTTTTAAGAGTGGGAGGAGTCTGCGCACGCGCCGTATTGATTGGGATTGAAAATTTGATTTGTTTGATTTGGGAAGCGTTGGCGGGTGCCTTAGGAGGCAGCAACAGTTGTTAAAGTTTGATTTGAGTTGGAATTGGTTAGGTTATGTTAGTAGGTCTGTTGGCGACGGGCGTCGTAATTTAGAATCACAATCAAGTGACGAGCCGACACCTGAGTAAGCCCCCAACGCAACCATTTAGTTTAGTTTAGTTTGAATTATCGTCGCACTAGAGCTACACAATGGTTATTGGCGACGGGCGTCGTAATTTAGGTTAGGTTAGGTTGAATTATCGTCGCACTAGAGCTACACGAGGGCTATTGGCGACGGGCGTCGTATTTTAGAACCACAGTTAAGCGACGAGCCGACACCTGAGTAGGCACCCAACGCAACCGTTAAGGGCGACATCGTACGCAGCGTTAGGACTTTGAAGGATATTTAACGTGCACTCCCGCCACACGGGGTATTATTCGTCGGACATTTTTGGCTGCACGGGCCGTTTATAGGTTTGCAGTTATTTTGGCCATGCCCGGCCACGAACCTGGGAACTTGCGCATGCTAGGCGAATGCCTAACCGACTGGGCTCCCCAGCCCGCGTCGTAATTTAGAACCACAGTCAGGTGACGAGCCGACACATTAAATTCACTTTTGATAACAAAGGGATAGAGTTCATTAAACATCTTTCTTTATCCATAACGTTTATATTTAGTTTAGATAAAACGATGGTTTTAATTTTTGTTACATAATAAATAAAATTTTAAGGTAGGAAAATCGCTAGTCATGCAACCAGTTAGTAGAAATTCTCTTTTCAATAATAGCATTTTAAAAACTTCACCTCGACCTGAAATAATTTTGCTTCCATATTAAGTAAGCCGCACAAAAAAGGGAAAAAAATCATATTTCATACAACTTGATAAGTATAGCAACCCTATGTTAAATTTTCAAACTCGCCAAATCGAGACCGCCCTTATGTCCTAGCCTAGCTGCTCCATAGAGCATTTCATTATAAAACTACGTAATAAAAGAAAAGATTGAAGCATATAGGTGGAAGTAACACATGCTGCCTCCCACAGTCCCTCATCTTTCATTGTGCATCATTCTTCCTTGTTGGTAGGGATAATTATTTACTTTTAATTATTATAAAAGGACGTTCAGTTCTTTTTTAAGAGCTCTTTCGCATAAAGATACACTGCGATGCAAAAGTTTAGACAATGACGTTTTTTAGCTGTAAAATTTAGAATTGTGATAGTAGAATTACAAAACACCCCTAAACATATTAAATAAACATTTTGAAATGCTATAATTGAAACATAATTGTTTGATTTGCTATAACAAATTTTTTTTCATAAAATAAAAATTTGTACGATGCAAAAGTTTAGACACAAATACGAGATTATGCTAATTTAAAGTAGATAATGGCCTAATTTCGCATATTTATAGATGAATTGAATTTGATAAATTGAAAAAACACGATATCCGGTGAACTAAACAGATTTAATAACGATATTGGTTCAATTTTACACCAAAAAGACAATATAGCCACTTTAAATATTTATTCAAATCATATTTGCTTCAATTGTACAATTTACATCTCTAAATACGAACCGATTACCTACCAGTCCATCACCTTGAAGTTTTGGCACGAATTCGTGGATTTAGAGACATGCATTGACCGAATTTCTTGGTGAAAAGTGCAGTCTTTCCCATATAAAATCACAAAATAGCGGCATATTATTCTTTTTTGCACTTTAGTATAATGCAGAGATAGTCACCTCTTCAAAAACGACAAAATAAGTCGTTCATTTTAACGTAAATTCACTCCACACCATTACGAAAGTTCCTTCTTTATGCTAGGGTTCTTTCGTAAGGAATTTCGTATAAAGGAACTTTCGTAATGGTGTGGAGTGAATTTATGTTAAAATGAACGACTTTTTTTTGTCGTTTTTGAAGAGGTGATTATCTATCCATTGTAGTAAAGTGCAAAAAAAGAGTAATATGCCGCTATTTTGTGATTTTATATGGGAAAGACTGCACTTTTCATCAAGAAAATCGGTCAATGCATGTCTCTAAATCCACGAATTCGTGCCAAAACTTTAAGGTGATGGACTGGTAGGTATTCGGTTCGTATTTAGAGAAGTTAAATTGTACATTTGAAGCAAATATGATTTAAATAAATATTTAAAGTGGCTATATTGTCTTTTTGGTGTAAAATTGAACCAATATCGTTATTAAATCTGTTTAATTCACCGGATATCGTGTTTTTTCAATTTATCAAATTTAATTCATCAATAAATATGCGAAATTTTACCATTATCTACTTTAAATTAGCATAATCTCGTATATGTGTCTAAACTTTTGCATCGTACAAATTTTTATTTTTATGAAAAAAAAATTTGTTATAGCAAATAGAACAATTATGTTTCAATTATAGCATTTCAAAATATTTATTTAATATGTACAGGGGTGTTTTGTAATTCTACTATCACAATTCTAAATTTTACAGCTAAAAATCGTCATTGTCTAAACTTTTGCATCGCAGTGTATGTAGAATTATGAATATTTTGTATCGTTATACACTATAAGAAAAATAATTCTTCTTACCTAATTTAGTCTTATTTTCCTATAGATAATTTGAATGCATTATGTTAATATTAAATGTCTTACTCCTATTTAAATAAGCAATATTGCATATTTGTTCTTCGAAATACAACTAAATTTTTCAAACGATAAGGAATTATTGAAATTTCGAAGAAAAATAGTTTGTTTATTTTTGACGTTTAAAAGTTTCATATAGAACTAAATGCTGTATTTGGCATTTTTTTTGGAAGCGTGTGTGTGGGAAGGGGGGGGGGATTTTTTGTAGAGATGGCTGGTGTAAGTAACAGTTTCTGTAACAAACTTATTAAATTTAAGTTCATATTTAACAACTCCAACACAATGTTTCAAAAATAAAATACAATTTAAACCTACACACTGCACCTTTTTCACTACTAATTGGTTGTTGATGACTTAAAAGACTACACTCTTAAAACAAAAGAGTGAAATCCACTCCTATACGGGAAGTGCATTTTCGGCACCGGAAAGGAGTGGAAATTAACTCCGACTGAGCTAAAACCGCTCGTTTTAAGAGTGTAGGACGTAGATTGTTTTCTTTTATTTCTTTTACCCACTCCGCAAAAAGAGTGAAATCCACTCCTATAGGAGAAGTGCATTTTCGGCACGGAAAGGAGTGGAAATTAACTCAGACTGAGTTAAAACCGCTCGTTTTAAGAGTGTAGGACGTAGATTGTTTTCTTTTATTTCTTTTACCCACTCCGCAAAAAGAGTGAAATCCACTCCTATAGGAGAAGTGCATTTTCGGCACCGGAAAGGAGTGGAAATTAACTCCGACTGAGCTAAAACCGCTCGTTTTAAGAGTGTAGGACGTAGATTGTTTTCTTTTATTTCTTTTACCCACTCCGCAAAAAGAGTGAAATCCACTCCTATAGGAGAAGTGCATTTTCGGCACGGAAAGGAGTGGAAATTAACTCAGACTGAGTTAAAACCGCTCGTTTGTTTTAAGAGTGTAGTATCAGTTAAAAATTAGGAGGGTTTAAAACTACAATACTTTCAATTATCACTCAATATATCAATACTTTTAAAGGCAATTATATACCATGTACGGTAACTTTTAAAGGTATATAAGGTAACTTATAATAACTTTTAAACCTAAAAAGTTCTATAGTACAATATGCGCAAGAGCGATTTCCGCGAAAACCTTATTCTGACGGCTGACTGGTACTGGGAACTCTTGTGTAAAATGTTAAGTTCTTAGCTCTTTTAGTTCGATCTGTAGAGTGGTTTCAGATAGACAGATGGATCAATGTTCAAAACCCGCTTTTTTTTAGAATCAGTACCATCCAAAACGTGTAAAAATCTCCAGTTCACCCCCATCGCAATAATTTGATTACCTTATATTTCATTTAAAGTAATCAAAAGTATAAAAAATTAAAAATCTTTTTGGAAAATATGTTTTAAATCTGTCTGTGTTCAATAACCTAAAGAACCCACAATTGCATTGGGTGCCTACTCAGGAGTCAGCCTCATTACTTGACGCCCGTCGCCAATTACTATTGTGTAGCTCTTTATATTATATAAAAATAAAAGTACGATAACCGCGATAAAATGTTTTTTTCAAAAGAACTCTCTTCCTCTTTTCTCTGTTTAGAAAAGAGGACGAGGAGTTTTAATCCATCACAAGAAAAGCGTTACTTGAGTTACATATTGAAGGTGGGATGTATCGAAAGGACAAAAGGAAGTGCAGAAAATAGCAGGGTTATCTTAATGCGATTTTAATTAGTTTAAAGGTGGCAATTTTTTTCATTTTTATGTTTCTTGATGTTTGTATTTTTAGTTTAAGTGTTTTGGGGCAGTTTGTATACAGCGCGTCCCAAAAGTTTATGGACTGCTGTGTTTTTTGAATTTTATAATAGGAAAACGTTTAGCAAGAATTTTTTTTTATTTTTAATTATCAAAAATATCAATACAATATTAGTACTGTGCACAAATAACATAACAACATCACAGATTTAGTGAAAAATGAAAAAAATTAAAATTTGGTTGTCCCAAAAGTTTATAGACAAGTCCATTTTTCCATTTAATTTTGCACTATTGTTCAAATTTTTAAACCGTTCTTCATTATCACTTGAAAAACTCGATCAGGCATACTTAAAACAAGAGTTTGGAGAATTTCGAGCTTCAAATTAAACCAACTTTGTTCAATTTGCATCGTTAGATCTTGAACTGTTGCAAATTGGCGCCCATTTGCATAAACGTCCCTCGAAAGTATTCCCCAGAGGTTCTCTATAGGGTTCAGGTCAGGACTTAAAGCTGGCCACTCCATAACTTTAACATTGTGGCGTCTAAACCACTACGTAGTGGAGTTAGACACATGAATGGAGCAGTTGTTTTGTTGATATTCCCATTTATTTCCCCCTAGCAACTCCCCAAATGGAAGTAAGTGAGCTTCAAGAGTTCCTTGATAATCATCAGAATATTGCCGACCTTTCAAAAAGCAATATCAGTTGTTCCGTTGAAGGAGAAGGCTCCCCACACCATTACTGAACCCCCTTCTTGTTGCCTGCTTAAAAAGGACCTTTTGGTTCCTTCCGAAGATCGTGCCAATAGTACTTCCATCCATCGGGGCCATCTAAATTAAACTTTTTTTCGTCACTGAAAACCACACTTAGCCATTCGTCTTTGTAATGCATGTAATTTCTTGCCCACTTAACTCGAGCATCCTTATGGCGTTTTGTAAGCTTTGGCGTGCGTCGCATTTTATGATATTTTAAAAACTTACTTGCTTTTAGCCTTCGGTGGACTGTAGATTTTGATACTGAAGCTGTAATTTCTTTGGCTGTAGATCGTACAGACAAATTTTCGGTCGAAACAAGTCTTACAATTTCTCTGTCTTGCCTCTTTGTTTTTTTTGGCCTTCCAGGACGAGATTTTGGTTCGAAAATGTCACCCTTCGCTAGGATTTGATAAATTCCAGCT
The DNA here is from genome assembly GCA_019343175.1 of Oedothorax gibbosus. Lineage (NCBI taxonomy): Eukaryota > Metazoa > Arthropoda > Arachnida > Araneae > Linyphiidae > Oedothorax > Oedothorax gibbosus. The sequence continues at coordinate 10,138,120 of CM033276.1, read as the reverse complement.
TTGCTACGCTTAATTCTTCTAGCAATATCTACAACTCTCATCCCACGAGCTTTTAAACGATGAATTTGTAAAATTTAATTTTTCGTAAATTGCACGTTGGCAGGCATCTTTGCAATGAATCAAAAAAGGAACAACCCACTAGTTTTTATCTCAGGAAGCTATTACGTCACGTGTACAAATAATAGAATATGCAAATTTATATTTTCATTAATAAAAACAGCTCTTAACACCTTTTGTCCACAAACTTTTGGGACAGCATTTTTTCGTTTTTATTTTTTACAAATAAATTTATGATCTCTCACAGTTGTTTGAGCGTTTTATTATTTGAAATACTCTCTTAGATATTTGCATAAATTATTTCGTCATTCACACTCGCTTATTCTTCTCTTTAACTTGAAAAAAACAGATGTCTATAAACTTTTGGGACGCGCTGTATGATTAGTTTTAAACTGACTTCATTTTTATGTTTCTTGAGGTTTGTATTTTTAGTTTAAGTGTTTTGGGGCAGTTTGTTTATGATTAGTTTTAAACTGACGATTTTTCATTTTTATGTTTTTTGAGATTTCTATTTTTAGTTTAAGTGCTTTGGGGCAGTATGTATATGATTAGATTTAAACTGACTTCATTTTTATGTTTCTTGAGGTTTGTATTTTTAGTTTAAGTGTTTTGGGGCAGTTTGTATATGATTAGTTTTAAACTGACGATTTTTCATTTTTATGTTTCTTGAGGTTTGTATTTTTAGTTTAAGTGTTATGGGGCAGTTTGTTTATGATTAGTTTTAAACTTCTTACCTAACTTATGATATCTACTAATTTTGGTCATCATTGCTCATAAGTTTATGCTAACATTTCAAAAAGGTAAACCTGGAATTTCTTTTTATGGATGGAAAAGCGAAATACGGTTAGTGCTCAGTTATAGTTTTTTTTAATAAAATGCATAAAATGCCTTTACAAAAATTGTAAATGCCAAATTTTGGGGACACAAAAGAAAATTGTTTGTTCTCAGATTATATAAATTTGACAAGAATATATTCAGATATTACAATAGAGCTTTTCTTTTTGTGGAAGTCAAAGATGTGTTCTATTATGCAACTTGTGGAAAAATAGAAATAGTGAACTAAATGTGTTGTTTGTCATTTGAATCACCATTTCATATTTCCCGTGTACTGCAGATGTTGTATTGTATGATTTCACACGGCCATTTAAATATATTGCAAAACAGCTAACAATGGAAACACAATAGCAGCAACAAAAAAAGCTATTTTTAAAAAATTACAATTTTAAATGCTTCTTTTATAAAGATTAAAAATAAAATTGCTGAAAACGCCAAAGGATTTTTTTTTAATAGGATGTTAGTCGTAAAAATTCATGTAAGCCAATAATGTGATTTTTTTTATATTTTTATAAAGACACGTGTATAGCGATCTTTTAATTTCATTTGTTCCTTAGGCATTTCCAATACCTCATGTTAGAAATAGTATTGTAATTAAATATATAATGGGTATAATATAATGAGAAATTAAGAGATTTACATTAAATTGTGATTATAAAAAGAATTTAAAAAAATAAATTTAAAATATATCTGTTCCTACTCAGTTATTCGCACATAAATTATTTTTAGATGGCCATAGCCTACTGTGACCATTTCAGCTTTTAATTGGGGGTAAGAGAGGGCATTGGTGCAGAAAATTCGGAAAGTAGGTTAGGATGACGTGTGAACCCCCCATTGTTTAGTTCTCAACATAGCTTGGCCCTCATTTTATAGACCCATAGAAGGGATGATTGGCTGAGTCAACCATAACATTGTTTTAATAAAATATCAATATCGGAATTCCAAAATAATACAACGGTGAAGCATTGTATTGAAACGCTTTATTGAACGAACCTATGCAAAACATAATTAAATTACTGTTTGCTTTCCTTCCTTCAAAAAATTTAATCTTCTTTAAATCGCCTAAAATCTTTATTTAGATAATTATCTTCTTCACGGTAGCGCCCCCAATTCCTTGCTGACGTCATTACCCTTAAAGCTACCTTTTTTAATTAAAAAAAATAACCGATACACACACGTTGGTTGTCAAAACGGATTAATTCCTCCATAATGAGTCGCTTGCAGCGACTTAGGATTGGGAAAGATCGAGGATTGGCCTACGTGACTACTGCCTAAGTCAGGTGGGTTGGGCGCAACGGCTCACAATGGGGAAAAACGGTCAAAAAGCAAAGGGGGAAGACTTTTCAAACTTGAATTTTTTTCCCCCGCATTTGCCCCACTGTGAGACGTGGCGTATTTTCACGGGGGGCCTCCAGTTTCATAACTAGACACAAAATTGGATAGTTAAACGGAAGAATAGTTTGAAAGTAATTTGATGTAAGTAAAAATACCTTTACGGATAATAACTTTCTAAAAATACTTTAAAATGGGCGTTTAACAAATAATCTTTATGCCAAAGACAAAGATAAGCCGCCAAAAATAAGATACTTTCTTCGCCAATTCAGCACATCACATTGGAATCCCCAACTGTTTCTTTTAAATACTAGGTACTCAATCTATTTTATTTATAATCATGGGGGTGGAGGGGGGGAAGGAGGGCATTAAAAAGACCTTAATCATTTGAATGAACACCTTGTATGTAAACACCTGCAATTGGCAGAGGGCAGAGAATTTAGTTTAAATCGTTAGCGAGGGAGTTTTTCCCAATAAAGATATTCAAATATATCGGTTAATTTTTCTAAAGTTGTATTAATTTATTCCATGACTTTATTACAGTGAATGTATTATTTCTCTGTGAGTTATATTTTCCCTATATTCCTTAATAATTGATAAAAAATTTTGATAGTTTCTTAATCTAATAGTTATTTAAGCAACTAGTGCCGAAAATAATACTTTATTAAGCGAGTGGCTTTTATTTCACGAGACCGTAGATCGAGTGAAATAATGACAAGAGCTTAATAAAGTATTATTTGGCACGTGCTTGCTTACAATATTTTTTATAATAACGTGCAAAAAAGTAATTCTGACAATGAGTGATTTTCGTGACCGGAACAAATGTTACTATAAATATGCATGTTAAATAAAAGTATTGTTTGGCGTGAAATTTGTGTTCTTACTTTTGCCTTATTTAATTTCCTTCAATATATTATGTAGTTTCCATGGAGATATTAGAAAATGCAAAAGTAATGAACCAATAGAAATAAGTGAGTTTCATGACATCATTTAGTTTCCATGGAGATATTCATGACATTTTGTTTTTCTACCAATCAGATACTGTTATTTACTTTACCGCACTAGTACCGAAAGTACTACTTTTGGCACTGTCTGTGACGTAAGCACGTAAAGTGTCATTTTCGCAACGATTTATGAATGAATATGATATAAAAAAGTGAACTTTTTTTGCACTTTGTTATAAAAAAATAATTTAACTACCAGATCATCAGTGATGTTTAGAATTTTTGATTTTAATTCACATGTATTTTAGGCGATACTGATATATACCTCTTTTCTTTTTAAAGGGGAAAAAGCGTGCGAACTAGAAACTTGAAGCCTCCGAATGAAATGAGATAAACTCTGCGATTTTGTTTCAATCTTTAACCGCTAAGAACATCCTTCAATAAACCGATTACAAAGAAATTTTAAAAAATTAAATTGGAAAATTAAATCGAGAAAATTATAAGACATAAAATAAGGAGCGATATTTAATAATGAGAGATAGACTTAGGGGTATTATAAAAATTAATAAATATAACACTAATTATACATTAATACAGGGTTCGTACTCCTCCTGAAAATCCTGAAAAACTGCTGAATTTCAAATATATTTTGCCTAAGGGCCCTTATAACTCCTGAAATTTATATTGGAAATCCTTATTTAAAGTATAATTTCCGAAAAAACTATCTATTTATAATATAAAATAGTTTTCAGTGGATTTGAAGGATCCAAATTTTAAAAAAACTTGAGGTTTTGCATTAATTTTACTTTAGAAAATTTTCAGTTAATGTTTTAAGATTTTGCATGTCTTAAAAGTTTCACATTTTTTTAATTGTTGCTCTTGGGTAAATTATTTGAGATTAACGTTTTCTGATTTTCAAGTCACCGCAATTTGTTGATTTTGGATTTTTTTTTTGGTTTTACTTTTAATTTCATGATACACATATTGTCGCAATAAGTACTTTTGTGTTTGTTATCTCCCGAATTTATAGTATTGCACTCCTAAAATAACTCTTTAAATCTCCTAATTTTTACTGTTAAAAAAAAAGAGTATGAACCCTGTTAATATTTATGTCGTTTTACATTTTCATGTTCAAAATTTTTTTTAATAGTTAATTAAACTGATTCTGAGCTTTTTCTTCAGCAATTTGTAAGAAAATCTATTACACAGTTTTAATATAAAATAAACCCATAAATTATTACGAGCTTTAAACCAATTATTGAATTATTATTCCAATTTTCATATTTCATGAATAGCCAATTTTTTCAAGTAACCAAATCATCGCATTCTACATTTAATTTTATTAATCACATTAAATATCACAAGTTGTAGATAGTTGTATTATAATATACGAATAACATAGGAAAATATCTGTATATTTAACTAATTTTTTTTACTTATTCTAAACTCTTTATCTCATAAATATGTTAAGTACTATTCATTAATGTTTACTAAGTAGTAGTACCACCAAATAGTTTATTGAGGTGACGTAAGTAGTACCTGGGACACTTTGGGGACGGAAGTGACGTCATCAGTGGAGGAGTCGGGTGCGCTCTAATCGTTCGGTATACACGTGACCGGAAGGGGCGTGGTCGAGGAGGAGTTGGGTACGCTCTAAGTGTTCGGAAGTATGATGTGGAGTTGAGTTGTTTTAGTGCTGATGATAAATAGGGTAGGTTTATGTGACGTCATGGAATAGATTTATGTGACGTATTATATGTCTAGTTTTAAGGAAAGCCAACTAAGTGGTGCCATCTATCGGTAGGGAATGGAAGTAAAAATAATGTTTATGACGTACGCTCGTGGTGCCATCTACCGGTGAGGAAATAAATGATTTTAATGTAAAATAAGGTGAAAATAAATACATTTTAGCGCGAAAAATATTAAAATGTGAGTTTTTGACGATTCGAACCCCCGATCTCCAAAAGCGAACGTGGCTCAGCGACTTGTAGTGCGTTAGCCAGCCTACTGAGCCACGTCCGCTCGACAGTATGTGAAGAATTAACATTTATTTGCAGTTTCTATAAGTGCTCATGGTGCCATCTAGTATAAAATATTTCATTTAATATTAGGTCTGTCTAAATGGTGACACATACTCGAAATACTTCTGTGGTATATTTACTTAATAATTAAGATAATCAGTAATATCTTATTGATATTGAAATAAATGCTATTGCACATGTCTAAATGGAGACACTTAGTCTGAATACTTTAGATATATATCATAGATTTTAGTGAATGCATATTTACACAGCAATTAAGATAATCTCTAGAATCACAGTCACGTAGGTGCCAAAGGTTTCGTATACAAAACCGATGACATAATGACCATCATCCAATGAGCATAGATGTAGATGGCGTTGTTTTTCCTACCGGCCAATGAAAAATGTAGATAGAGGGCGCTGTAACCTTTGAGTTATTCTAGTTTCAGGACTTTGGAAATCATTCCTTCACTAACCTCTACCAGCTTACATTCTCTCTAAAAATGAATTCAAAATTTTCACGAAAACGATCGAGCAGCACTCATCCACCAAGTAAAAAGGTCAAATCACCTACAATATCAAATACAGTTGTGTCTTCTGAAGAAGAAGTTCCCATCCAGCAAGGAGACCTCTTCTATGGAACAGATGTCACCACCGATGAAATTCCGGCTGGAGATTGGTTGACTGCTATGTGCCAGTCCCTTGGAGAAGTTCCTGCCCTCTACGAACCGTCGACTGATGTCCTTCCTCAGCTAATCATCGACACTTCCGACTCTAACCCCGCACCTGTTGAATCAGTACAAGTCTACAACGAGACGGCTCAATTTCAGAAAACCACCGCAGCATGTCCCAAGATCGAGAACGTACCTCTCATCTATCGAAAATCGACTAAAACTCTAGAAGAATGGCCAATAGATGACTGTCTACAAGTCTCTCTCATACAAATAGACTATAAACTTTATATACATTTACAAAAGTGTTCGCTTATGGACAGTGCTAGCGTATTAATGAACACCACCACTTACGTTGACTTTAAGGATAAAATTCATCATGTGAATACTACATATCCCTCTTCCAGTGTCATATGTAATAACCAACTTGTTATATTTTCCAGAAGGGGTGAGTTGATAATGCATCAGATTTTTCATTATAATGAGTTTAAATTAAAATCAAACCCACTTAAAATAATCACTCCACTCTCGAAAAAATTCGAGAAATAATTCATGATATCGATAGAACTATCGAGAATGCTTTAATTTGTGATATACTATCGGAAAAAATTTTAGAAAAATCTGGTCCATTATCAATTCATTTTTCTGATCTGATGGGCGATTTTATTCAATCATTACAAAGAGAAGTCGCTCGCAATGTCAGCAACCTTTTCAAGTGTCCAGGATGCGAAATCGCAGACCCCTCGCAATTTAATCATATTTGCAAGACAACAGATTACAAACATCAACTTAGTTGTAAAGGCACGGATGCATTTTTAATGTTAAACGTGAAACGTGTTATTGAAGATTTAAAAACCATGGGTATTTTAGACTGTTTTTCAAAGACATTTTTCGCAGGTTTGTGTTTCTCACATATTGAATCTCGACTGAGGGAAGCACCTGGATGTTAATGTCCTATCATCTTATTACTGAATTGAAATGTATATAATCACTTCTTCACAATAAAAATAGATATTACCTTATTTTTGTATCTTTCTTGATTATGCATGTGTGCAATTTCAGATTTTTACAAGTCAGTTAGCCATTAAAAATATATATTTAGCTTTTAATATTTCAAAGTATAAAAAAAGTATATATTTAAAAAAATACTAAAATAATTACATATCAAACTAATTTATATTATAATAAATACTTGTATAAACTTTTTAAAGTGCTTAATATTTTTATTCGACATGTTTAATATTTCCTACACTTATAGTTTTGCAAAATCCTATTTGTAGGGTCGTATTACGCAGTAATTTTAATGAAATATATCAGTATAAAAGTCTTTTCGAACGTAAAATGAGAATATCTTTTAAGTTACTGAAATATAATTACTAATAGTGTTAATACATACTATGATACACATATTGTTTTTACTCACATATTGGATAGTGGTTGATGATAGCTGCAGCGGCTTAGTGGGGAAATATATAGTATTTGCAAGAACAGCTCTAGACTTTGTAATTATACAAATCAACGAAACTAGTATTAATCATATTAGTTTGACATATTATAAAAAATTTTCATTATGACTTATTATATTTTCGTAAGTAAATATTCTTATTACTTTCAATAGATTATTAAAAACCGAGTTATTCGAAGTCATGTTACAGTATTCTTAAATTATAATTTATTACTTTTTTTTTTCAGAATATGTGTAATGTAATTCTATCAAATCCTTTACGTAGAAAACAGTAAAAATAATATTTTCTCAAATATCACAAAGTTTTTAACGAGACATGTTTTTCTCCGTTGAAGATTTTTTTTTTCATAAAAAAATAGTTTAATCATTCACTTTTATTCTTTTTAATATACATTTAAAAACTTAGTCTTATAACTTTTAAAGTTTATTTTGAAGAATCAGTGTCGACTATCTGCCTATTGCTAGAAGCATACACAAATGCTCAGTCATAAAGTTTTCATGTGATTAATAGTTATTGTTTTACAACAAGTCTATGTATGCATTTTTTCGAAATGCGTAAAAGACTTGCTACATCAGTAAAATATATACTCTGTTGACGTGATTTTAAAATGACGACTTATTATATTTGTAAGTAAAGATCCTTATTACTTTCTATGGAAGATTAAAAAACTGAGTTATTCAAAGTCTTGCTATAATATTCTTAAATTATAATTTATATTTTTTTTTCAGAATAGGTGTAATATAATTCTTTCAAAGTCTATACTTGAAAAAGCCATTCAAAAGGATCTCAATGTACAACGAAATAATGACATTCATTTTCAAAGCAAAACGTATGTTTTCAAAGAATTAGGTTTAAAATTTTCAAGACATGTTATACTCGTTTGGTTATTAGGTTTAAAAAACTATTGTGTTTACAGAACTATAGATGCTGTGCTGTATCTTATCATGTAAAAATAAAAATGGATTCTTCACACTTGATATATTTCCTATAATGTTTTCAATTGCACTGTTCTCTATTACAATCAGCATGGTAAGACTAACGCAAATAAGATAACCCCTCTCTAACTAAAACCCACCAAAATATTTTAGATAATGATAAAGGTAGCTCGTGATAAAGTTTGCTCCAAAACAAACAGATAGAGATAACTCCCTCAAGAAACTTCTAAACCTGTAATCATATTGACATGGGAGAATTTTTGAATATTTTTTTTCTTATATTAAAATTGTATTATTGTTGTTATATTAAGAAGAAAAATACCGTGATGAAAAGGAATACATATACCATCCCATCAATAACTTCCAACAGAATACTCGGGATACACATTCTCTCTGAATCACCTCGAGGAAGTGAAACTTTTTATAATGCTTTAAAAGAGGTAAACTTGCCTCCTGAATTTATTGTGAATAAGAAAATGTTTTATTCTAAAGATAGTGTCTTGTATGCTAAAATGAACAATTGGCTACCTTATTAAGTGTATTCTACATTATTGTAAAATGATTTTGTCATTATTTATATGTATTGTAACTAAAGTAATTAATAAATAATAGTTTGGTTTGTAAAAAAATGGATTTCTAGTCACTTTTTTTTCCATGTGAAATTTTCTTTCCAGGGATTACTGATTATTTGTACAAAAATATTTTGTTAAAGATTTTTTTTTTAATTTTAAATAATAAGTAAAATATTTTTAAGTTGAAAAGTATTTGAACTTTTTCTTAAATAGTATTTTCAGTAAAATTTATTTTTAGTAAAAGTTGTTTTTTAAAGAAAAAATTTATAAACTGTATTTTAGTTTTAGTTTTTTTTTTAATAATACGTAAAGTATTTTTAACTTGAAAAGTTTTAAAAATAAAAGTTTTTCTTAAATTTTATTTTTAGTAAAAGTTTTTTTTTTTAATGAAAAAATTTATAAACTGTATTTTAGTTTTAAGTTTTATTAAAACGTAGTCAAATATTTTTTATGTAGACAATGAATAAAAAAGTAGAAACACACTGCTTATTAAAATATTATATTTTTATTTTCGAAAGAGCATTCTAACACCAAATTGTTTCTTAACAAATTGATATATTCTAAAATCATTTTTCTTACATTGATTTAATTCATTAATGATACAATACAGAGAATGTCCTTGACTACGTTTTAATAAAAAGTAAATACAATACGCTCCACATACATTAGAAGTCAAACTTTGAAAACATGTATTATTCCAGCTGACATTTAAAAAGTTTGATAGGAAAGATTTAAATATATCTCCGTAAAAATAGGGGATTTGCCGTAGCTACAAATAAATTCTAAGTGTTTTCCATCTTCAGTAAACATACAGATCCAATGACTTCCACTTTCGGACGATTTGTCTAAATTGACAACAACAGCTGACTTGTTTTTGAGAGGGGGTATAGTGTCACTTGCATAAACTCCACGAAAGTAAGGTGATGTGTAAATATTTTGAGATAAGATTCTATGTATCAATGTAGCTTCCATTATTTTCTTTAATTACCATAGTCATACAACACACTTCTATTCTTTGAAATCTCGATAACGCTGTCAAATTGGGTATATACTAAAATATTAATGGTATTTTCCAAGGCCTTACTAAATTTCAGAAAAGGGATAAACTTATAAATCAAAGTATTATTCTCACACTTGGTCTAATTTCTCGAGGTTTAAACGAGTAGTTAATAATTTTGAATAATTTTTATACATAACATAGTATAAAAATTATCAAAAGTTAATTAAAAAATACATTTTTACAACTAATAAAACTTTATAGTGAATAAAGTCTGAATAAAATAAAGCCTAATTTCATAAGGTAATGACGAGAACCGTCTATAAACATCACATGTATCTTCCAAAATATCAAAGAATTTTATCGTCAAAACTTCCAACTTATCGCCAAACGAACGGAAAATAACTTTTAAGAACAAAAATAGCGCAAGTCAAAAGTAGAATTTTTTTATCTTATGATTTTTGATGTTAAATATTTTTTAATTGTACGGATGATTGAATAGAAATTGCGGCTCGTATCTTCGATACGATCTCGTATCGAAGATACGAGAAAGCCGCAATTTCTATTCAATCATCCGTACAATTAAAAAATATTTAACATCAAAAATCATAAGATAAAAAAATTCTACTTTTGACTTGCGCTATTTTTGTTCTTAAAAGTTATTTTCCGTTCGTTTGGCGATAAGTTGGAAGTTTTGACGATAAAATTCTTTGATATTTTGGAAGATACATGTGATGTTTATAGACGGTTCTCGTCATTACCTTATGAAATTAGGCTTTATTTTATTCAGACTTTATTCACTATAAAGTTTTATTAGTTGTAAAAATGTATTTTTTAATTAACTTTTGATAATTTTTATACTATGTTATGTATAAAAATTATTCAAAATTATTAACTACTCGTTTAAACCTCGAGAAATTAGACCAAGTGTGAGAATAATACTTTGATTTATAAGTTTATCCCTTTTCTGAAATTTAGTAAGGCCTTGGAAAATACCATTAATATTTTAGTATATACCCAATTTGACAGCGTTATCGAGATTTCAAAGAATAGAAGTGTGTTGTATGACTATGGTAATTAAAGAAAATAATGGAAGCTACATTGATACATAGAATCTTATCTCAAAATATTTACACATCACCTTACTTTCGTGGAGTTTATGCAAGTGACACTATACCCCCTCTCAAAAACAAGTCAGCTGTTGTTGTCAATTTAGACAAATCGTCCGAAAGTGGAAGTCATTGGATCTGTATGTTTACTGAAGATGGAAAACACTTAGAATTTATTTGTAGCTACGGCAAATCCCCCTATTTTTACGGAGATATATTTAAATCTTTCCTATCAAACTTTTTAAATGTCAGCTGGAATAATACATGTTTTCAAAGTTTGACTTCTAATGTATGTGGAGCGTATTGTATTTACTTTTTATTAAAACGTAGTCAAGGACATTCTCTGTATTGTATCATTAATGAATTAAATCAATGTAAGAAAATGATTTTAGAATATATCAATTTGTTAAGAAACAATTTGGTGTTAGAATGCTCTTTCGAAAATAAAAATATAATATTTTAATAAGCAGTGTGTTTCTACTTTTTTATTCATTGTCTACATAAAAAATATTTGACTACGTTTTAATAAAACTTAAAACTAAAATACAGTTTATAAATTTTTTCATTAAAAAAAAAAAAACTTTTACTAAAAATAAAATTTAAGAAAAACTTTTATTTTTAAAACTTTTCAAGTTAAAAATACTTTACGTATTATTAAAAAAAAACTAAAACTAAAATACAGTTTATAAATTTTTTCTTTAAAAAACAACTTTTACTAAAAATAAATTTTACTGAAAATACTATTTAAGAAAAAGTTCAAATACTTTTCAACTTAAAAATATTTTACTTATTATTTAAAATTAAAAAAAAATCTTTAACAAAATATTTTTGTACAAATAATCAGTAATCCCTGGAAAGAAAATTTCACATGGAAAAAAAAGTGACTAGAAATCCATTTTTTTTACAAACCAAACTATTATTTATTAATTACTTTAGTTACAATACATATAAATAATGACAAAATCATTTTACAATAATGTAGAATACACTTAATAAGGTAGCCAATTGTTCATTTTAGCATACAAGACACTATCTTTAGAATAAAACATTTTCTTATTCACAATAAATTCAGGAGGCAAGTTTACCTCTTTTAAAGCATTATAAAAAGTTTCACTTCCTCGAGGTGATTCAGAGAGAATGTGTATCCCGAGTATTCTGTTGGAAGTTATTGATGGGATGGTATATGTATTCCTTTTCATCACGGTATTTTTCTTCTTAATATAACAACAATAATACAATTTTAATATAAGAAAAAAAATATTCAAAAATTCTCCCATGTCAATATGATTACAGGTTTAGAAGTTTCTTGAGGGAGTTATCTCTATCTGTTTGTTTTGGAGCAAACTTTATCACGAGCTACCTTTATCATTATCTAAAATATTTTGGTGGGTTTTAGTTAGAGAGGGGTTATCTTATTTGCGTTAGTCTTACCATGCTGATTGTAATAGAGAACAGTGCAATTGAAAACATTATAGGAAATATATCAAGTGTGAAGAATCCATTTTTATTTTTACATGATAAGATACAGCACAGCATCTATAGTTCTGTAAACACAATAGTTTTTTAAACCTAATAACCAAACGAGTATAACATGTCTTGAAAATTTTAAACCTAATTCTTTGAAAACATACGTTTTGCTTTGAAAATGAATGTCATTATTTCGTTGTACATTGAGATCCTTTTGAATGGCTTTTTCAAGTATAGACTTTGAAAGAATTATATTACACCTATTCTGAAAAAAAAATATAAATTATAATTTAAGAATATTATAGCAAGACTTTGAATAACTCAGTTTTTTAATCTTCCATAGAAAGTAATAAGGATCTTTACTTACAAATATAATAAGTCGTCATTTTAAAATCACGTCAACAGAGTATATATTTTACTGATGTAGCAAGTCTTTTACGCATTTCGAAAAAATGCATACATAGACTTGTTGTAAAACAATAACTATTAATCACATGAAAACTTTATGACTGAGCATTTGTGTATGCTTCTAGCAATAGGCAGATAGTCGACACTGATTCTTCAAAATAAACTTTAAAAGTTATAAGACTAAGTTTTTAAATGTATATTAAAAAGAATAAAAGTGAATGATTAAACTATTTTTTTATGAAAAAAAAAATCTTCAACGGAGAAAAACATGTCTCGTTAAAAACTTTGTGATATTTGAGAAAATATTATTTTTACTGTTTTCTACGTAAAGGATTTGATAGAATTACATTACACATATTCTGAAAAAAAAAAAAAAAAATTATAATTTAAGAATACTGTAACATGACTTCGAATAACTCGGTTTTTAATAATCTATTGAAAGTAATAAGAATATTTACTTACGAAAATATAATAAGTCATAATGAAAATTTTTTATAATATGTCAAACTAATATGATTAATACTAGTTTCGTTGATTTGTATAATTACAAAGTCTAGAGCTGTTCTTGCAAATACTATATATTTCCCCACTAAGCCGCTGCAGCTATCATCAACCACTATCCAATATGTGAGTAAAAACAATATGTGTATCATAGTATGTATTAACACTATTAGTAATTATATTTCAGTAACTTAAAAGATATTCTCATTTTACGTTCGAAAAGACTTTTATACTGATATATTTCATTAAAATTACTGCGTAATACGACCCTACAAATAGGATTTTGCAAAACTATAAGTGTAGGAAATATTAAACATGTCGAATAAAAATATTAAGCACTTTAAAAAGTTTATACAAGTATTTATTATAATATAAATTAGTTTGATATGTAATTATTTTAGTATTTTTTTAAATATATACTTTTTTTTATACTTTGAAATATTAAAAGCTAAATATATATTTTTAATGGCTAACTGACTTGTAAAAATCTGAAATTGCACACATGCATAATCAAGAAAGATACAAAAATAAGGTAATATCTATTTTTATTGTGAAGAAGTGATTATATACATTTCAATTCAGTAATAAGATGATAGGACATTAACATCCAGGTGCTTCCCTCAGTCGAGATTCAATATGTGAGAAACACAAACCTGCGAAAAATGTCTTTGAAAAACAGTCTAAAATACCCATGGTTTTTAAATCTTCAATAACACGTTTCACGTTTAACATTAAAAATGCATCCGTGCCTTTACAACTAAGTTGATGTTTGTAATCTGTTGTCTTGCAAATATGATTAAATTGCGAGGGGTCTGCGATTTCGCATCCTGGACACTTGAAAAGGTTGCTGACATTGCGAGCGACTTCTCTTTGTAATGATTGAATAAAATCGCCCATCAGATCAGAAAAATGAATTGATAATGGACCAGATTTTTCTAAAATTTTTTCCGATAGTATATCACAAATTAAAGCATTCTCGATAGTTCTATCGATATCATGAATTATTTCTCGAATTTTTTCGAGAGTGGAGTGATTTATTTTAAGTGGGTTTGATTTTAATTTAAACTCATTATAATGAAAAATCTGATGCATTATCAACTCACCCCTTCTGGAAAATATAACAAGTTGGTTATTACATATGACACTGGAAGAGGGATATGTAGTATTCACATGATGAATTTTATCCTTAAAGTCAACGTAAGTGGTGGTGTTCATTAATACGCTAGCACTGTCCATAAGCGAACACTTTTGTAAATGTATATAAAGTTTATAGTCTATTTGTATGAGAGAGACTTGTAGACAGTCATCTATTGGCCATTCTTCTAGAGTTTTAGTCGATTTTCGATAGATGAGAGGTACGTTCTCGATCTTGGGACATGCTGCGGTGGTTTTCTGAAATTGAGCCGTCTCGTTGTAGACTTGTACTGATTCAACAGGTGCGGGGTTAGAGTCGGAAGTGTCGATGATTAGCTGAGGAAGGACATCAGTCGACGGTTCGTAGAGGGCAGGAACTTCTCCAAGGGACTGGCACATAGCAGTCAACCAATCTCCAGCCGGAATTTCATCGGTGGTGACATCTGTTCCATAGAAGAGGTCTCCTTGCTGGATGGGAACTTCTTCTTCAGAAGACACAACTGTATTTGATATTGTAGGTGATTTGACCTTTTTACTTGGTGGATGAGTGCTGCTCGATCGTTTCGTGAAAATTTTGAATTCATTTTTAGAGAGAATGTAAGCTGGTAGAGGTTAGTGAAGGAATGATTTCCAAAGTCCTGAAACTAGAATAACTCAAAGGTTACAGCGCCCTCTATCTACATTTTTCATTGGCCGGTAGGAAAAACAACGCCATCTACATCTATGCTCATTGGATGATGGTCATTATGTCATCGGTTTTGTATACGAAACCTTTGGCACCTACGTGACTGTGATTCTAGAGATTATCTTAATTGCTGTGTAAATATGCATTCACTAAAATCTATGATATATATCTAAAGTATTCAGACTAAGTGTCTCCATTTAGACATGTGCAATAGCATTTATTTCAATATCAATAAGATATTACTGATTATCTTAATTATTAAGTAAATATACCACAGAAGTATTTCGAGTATGTGTCACCATTTAGACAGACCTAATATTAAATGAAATATTTTATACTAGATGGCACCATGAGCACTTATAGAAACTGCAAATAAATGTTAATTCTTCACATACTGTCGAGCGGACGTGGCTCAGTAGGCTGGCTAACGCACTACAAGTCGCTGAGCCACGTTCGCTTTTGGAGATCGGGGGTTCGAATCGTCAAAAACTCACATTTTAATATTTTTCGCGCTAAAATGTATTTATTTTCACCTTATTTTACATTAAAATCATTTATTTCCTCACCGGTAGATGGCACCACGAGCGTACGTCATAAACATTATTTTTACTTCCATTCCCTACCGATAGATGGCACCACTTAGTTGGCTTTCCTTAAAACTAGACATATAATACGTCACATAAATCTATTCCATGACGTCACATAAACCTACCCTATTTATCATCAGCACTAAAACAACTCAACTCCACATCATACTTCCGAACACTTAGAGCGTACCCAACTCCTCCTCGACCCCGCCCCTTCCGGTCACGTGTATACCGAACGATTAGAGCGCACCCGACTCCTCCACTGATGACGTCACTTCCGTCCCCAAAGTGTCCCAGGTACTACTGACATCAATACACTCCAATCGAGAAAGAAATAATTTTCATTCAACACTTCTGTTCCACTCAAGCTCTGGAACATTATTATTCTAGGAGTTTAAGTGCTTTTCTAGAAATCTTAATTATTTGCGGAGTTTTACGGGGTTCTAAAAATAAAGCTGATTTCAAGGAGCGCAAGGACCCAAAAACTGTAAATATTATCTTGTGTTCTCAGTCAGCCAAAAAGAAGTGGCGTTTTTAAGTTGCTTTTGTTAAACCAAAACTAAAGGCTACGTAAACATTTCTTCAGAATTTAAAACCACGCAAAATTAACAAGGCAA
Organism: Oedothorax gibbosus; assembly: GCA_019343175.1. Classification (NCBI taxonomy): domain Eukaryota; kingdom Metazoa; phylum Arthropoda; class Arachnida; order Araneae; family Linyphiidae; genus Oedothorax; species Oedothorax gibbosus. The sequence goes on along the minus strand of CM033276.1, from coordinate 10,121,783 downwards.
ACACATATAATAGCATTGCATCTACTGAATGTTAATGAAAAATAGCAGAAAACAAGAAGCAGAAAAATAGATTAAACGTCCGTCTTTTACATTCAAAACTGTTTAGGTTGGTTGGTTGGTACATATATATATTTCGGTTTGTGTGCTCGGTCCACTGAACTGAACTGAAACTCTGGAATGAGCATCGTAACGCTCGCTAATAGGGTCGGTGAAGCCCGGAAACCCCTGTAAGAGCAACCCAACTTTTGCCGCCAATCCTATACTTTACCTGTTAAAATAGGTATTTTAAACCAACTTTTTCAAACAGAAAATTGATATGTTATTGCTTTAGGAGGTTCTTATATAATGAAGTTTCGGAAACATGTACTTTAAAAAAAATAGAATCGCAGAAACAATCTTTAAAACTTAAATTCCTTGGAGTACTATTCTTGGCGAGCAATTTTGACGATCCAATGCAAACTGTCAAGTCAAGTGTCAATTGTGATCGGCGAATTCATGCCAAATGTGGCACATATTCTCCCTAAAGCTGTCGGCAAGTGACCCAAAAATAGGCTTCACCAGCTTTTCATGGGATGCTCATTCCAGAGTTTCAGTTCAGTTCAGTGGCTCGAACCCAAAACTGTTTATTATTGGGTAGGGATGCAAAATCGTTTCCGGCTGTTTATTTCTAACCTTCAGTGAAATGCTTAAGAAAGCGCAGCCAATTATACGTCGTAAGTTAGAATCCTGGTCAAGTGACGAAGTTGACACCGGAACGGGCACCCAACGGAACATGCCCATTTAAAACAGACTTTTTAATTAAAAACGTAAACCAAACAAAGTATCGTGTATCAACATCTTGTTTATAAAATGGAAGAGTAATTAACTCTTTTTAAAAGATTTTAGATTTGGTTTCAATCGTTGAATTGTAATCGAAAGGAAATTGAAAGGAGTTAAGTTACAGTTACGAAGGGGGGGGGGGGGCGTAAAGCGTAAACAAAGAGTTACAAAAATACATAGCATCACTGTGATTATGTACAGTGACCGATAATAAACCATAAATACACTGCTCAAAACAATTAGGGGAACGCATGGTTTAAACCCTTTCACCCCATTTGGAAACATCAGCTTGCGATTTTTTTCTCACTAAGTTGAGCTCGCACTTATTTATCGTTAGATGAAAGAATTATGTCTTTTGAAGAATTAAATAATGTTTGTTTTAATTAAATGAAAACATGAAAACATGGTAAAATAAAATTCACTCACAGACAATTTTATGAAATATATTGACCCTAAATTCTTCACGCTTGCATTCTTAGATGCTTAAAAATTGATTTTAACTTTTTTTTAACAAATTAAGTTTTGAAAAAATTATTGTTATAATTTATTCAAAAATTATTATTCTAATTTTTTTCCCTATAAATTTTAGTTAAAAAATTAAGATTTTTCTCCATGTTTTTTACCATTTCATTCTGGATGCATAATGAATCTATTTCACAAATTTTAGATTTTAGAATAAAAAAAAAAGTTGGAACTGAAAGGGTTAGCAAAAGCACTCAAAGTGCTCCCCTAATTGTTTTGAGCAATGTAGTTTGGGGAAATTTTGAAATGCCAGCTTTCAAGGTAAATTGTGAAAAACACGTAATAATTAATTCAGAAATATTTATGAATAAATTTTCAATTAGTAATGGCATAAAACCAAACTGTAATTTGAGACGCTAAAAAAATTTTAGAATAAAAAAAATATGTGTCTTTAAAGTCTTCAAGAATTACGAAGAGAAATACAAATCGGCAATCCATTGACCTTTCTATTTTTACTTAAAAGAGAAATGAAATCTTATCGTTGTTGTAATTCAAATTTCACATCTTTTTCTTTCAATCCAATTAAATTTCATTAAAAAATATTTTACTGAAACGAATTTTGTTTGAAAACCAGAGGGGATTTCGATTATTTCCGTTCTAGGATATTAATAATCCGAATCAAATAATAATTTTTTTTATTCAGATTCGTTGATCACCATTCATCGCACCATTTTGAGGAAGTTTAGATTTTTCTTGTATGTTCTTTAAACTCAAATACGACACCAATTTCAAACAATTTCCCAAGTTTTGAAGTTTAAATTCGTACTGCTTTATGAATTAAAACATAAATTAAAATGGATGTACCCCCCGGTAAATATTATAACTATATATATTTTTAATTCTTTGCAAAATATATTTTTCAAGGTCATTTGTTTAAAACATTTAAATAAAGAATATATTCGTTATATTTTACTGGGGTCTAGGCAGGATGTAATAATGTTAAAAATACTGTAGCTGCCTCGGTAACCCATAGTCCACCAAAAGGATCCTCAAGGTGGAGATGAGTTACCTCGGCTTATATACTACTATTTTCGATGTTATTCAGAGTACTGGTAGGAACGCAGAGGTAAATCTGCGCCCTCTAGCGAGTGGATGATTGATTGAGGTTGCGTGCGTGTGGTAACCGCCACACCACTCCCCTCCTAGAAACGAGGTTAGTAACCCTGCGCAGGCCGCTTCGCTGTGCGTTGTGCTGCGTTGAGTGCATTAACAGCGAGTAGCTAACCGTGGTTGAGCGCATCGTAGCAGGAGCGTCGTTGGAGTGGTAGACGATCACGTCCTCGGGTCACCACTGTAGTTGCCTCGGTAACCATAGTCCACCAAAAGGATCCTCAAGGTGGAGATGAGTTACCTCGGCTTATATACTACTATTTCGATGTTATTCAGAGTACTGGAAGGAACGCAGAGGTAAATCTGCGCCCTCTAGCGAGTGGATGATTGATTGAGGTTGCGTGCGTGTGGTAACCGCCACACCACTCCCCTCCTAGAAACGAGGTTAGTAACCCTGCGCAGGCTGCTTCGCTGTGCGTTGTGCTGCGTTGAGTGCATTAGCAGCGAGTAGCTAACCGTGGTTGAGCGCATCGTAGCAGGAGCGTCGTTGGAGTGGTTGACGATCACGTCCTCGGGTCACCACTGTAGTTGCTCGGTAACCCATAGTCCACCAAAAGGATCCTCAAGGTGGAGATGAGTTACCTCGGCTTATATACTACTATTTTCGATGTTATTCAGAGTACTGGTAGGAACGCAGAGGTAAATCTGCGCCCTCTAGCGAGTGGATGATTGATTGAGGTTGCGTGCGTGTTGTAACCGCCACACCACTCCCTCCTAGAAACGAGGTTAGTAACCCTGCGCAGGCTGCTTCGCTGTGCGTTGTGCTGCGTTGAGTGCATTAGCAGCGAGTAGCTAACCGTGGTTGAGCTCATCGTAGCAGGAGCGTCGTTGGAGTGGGTGACGATCACGTCCTCGGGTCACCACTGTAGTTGCCTCGGTAATCCATAGTCCACCAAAAGGATCCTCAAGGTGGAGATGAGTTACCTCGGCTTATATACTACTATTTTCGATGTTATTCAGAGTACTGGTAGGAACGCAGAGGTAAATCTGCGCCCTCTAGCGAGTGGATGATTGAGGTTGTGGGCGCCGCCACAATACTGTCTGTTGATTGGCATTCTCTGGAATATTTTGCCTATAGTGGTAACACTAAAGCTGATTGAGTGTGTTGCTATTAATACTGTAATTTGCCGTGGACAGGTAAACTGCAGGTTTTAGACTAATGACCTGGACCATGGATGTAAACACTCAATAACCTAAAAAAAAATTTAAAAAAAAAAGAAAGCATACTAGACATTGAGCTAGAAGAAACGCGGAGTGATGTGTGTGATTCACTGAACAGGGCAGCAAACGAGCCGGTTCAATAACGAAACGCGGAGGAATACACGGCACTGCAGCAGAAACGAACCCGGGCAGAAAACCTAGAAACTTGCCTATTTCGCTATTGGGTTCGTCTTCGCTGGTTCTTAGTGATCCACATGGTTATTTCTTAAAAAAAAAGTTGGAATTTAAAGTTAAAGAAAGTTAATTTCTTTCGAACTAAAAATGTTAAAATACATTTAGGATCCCAAGTCAATATGATAGAGGGGTCTCATACAAGCATTGCATACAAGTGTAGGGAAAATAGTCCTTTTCTGCCCTGTTCGCTCAAAAGGGTGTGAGTGGGTTTTCGGCTCGCTGACACCTCACTCCAGTTTCCCTTCTAGCTCAATGATACTAGAAGACTGATCATTTTAGGGCTAAAATGATCCAATTCATTGTTGTAGTTACTGCAGTCTACCTGTCCACAGCAGTAAATTAGTTTCAATGGCGGGAAACCTTTGTAGTACTCTATAATAATTGATCCTAACAATCAGTGAGTACTGCCGCAAATTTCAAGCATTTCTCTGTTTTAGATCGGATAAAAATTTGATTTTTATCAAGAAATTGTTTGATTTCTAATGATTATATGCGTTTGTATGAATTTATTTAATTAAAAAACAATTAAATTTAAATTCTTGATTAAAAACCGAAATTTCAATGTCTCATTTGCTAAAAGTATTTTTTATTTGAATGCATGCCAGAGATTTATGTATATTTTCCATTAATTTTGGTCGAAAAAAATGTTTTATGTATTTTTTGTGCGTAGTTTAATAAACAAGAAAAAACTGCTCATTTTAATTCCTAACTCAATTCAAAATAAAGTATAGATTTTATACGAACAGCCAAAGCAATTATTCTATTATAACTATTCGTAATTCGTCCTATATTTAACTTCTATGAAATGTAAACATTTTAATCACTTGACCTTTAAATTGTTTTTAAACCATAAAACTTTTAGTTTCATTTTTTTTTATCTTTTAATAGTGTGTTTGATAAGTTTGTCACTTAAATATTTTCTATCTAAAGTTTTAAAATCTCTAATAGACTAAGAAGATCTTTAAGCTAAGTGGTTGAACCTTGCACAGTTGCACACATTTGAAAGTATTCTCATTGAATTTTTTTTTTAAATATTTTAAGAGGACTTAAAACCAAAAACAAATAATTTTACATTTTTGGTGGTGATAAAAAAAGAAATTCTTCAACATATGTAACACCAAATTTTACCCCGCCTAGTAACAAGCTATTTTTCCCCTTAGTAAGTTCTAAAATGCATTTTTCCCGTTCTCTTTTAAAAATGCAGATTAAGGCGTCCATTTTTTTGGGCAGACAACTTACGAAATGTTTTTGCATTTACCTTATTGGTTATCGATCATATTAATTTACAAATAGTGACGTCATACTCATAGTCGTAAAAATGCAAACTAGATTATTAAGGCCACGTCAAATTCCAGCATTGGGTTGAAATAGTTTATCAAAATATTTTTGTGGGTAAGCAGTTATTTTTATACTGATTTGAGAGGAAGAATTCTAAATTTAGAAATTATGCTTATGATTTGTATAAGAAGATAAAATATTGTTTATATTTATTATTTTTGCAAGTTTATTTGAATTCAAATAAAACTATTACATTTTTTTTAATTAATATATCTCTAAGGTTTAATCAATATATCTCCAAGGCCATTATGTCACGACTCCTATGTGTTAATAGAGCCAATTATATCTAGTGACTCCAGCTAAAACTGAATTACTCGTGACTTTGTCTCTAGTTCGACGTTAATAAAACCAAAGTAAACCAACTCCATCCCATTGTCTACTTATCATCTAAGTCTAAAATTTCCTAAGCATAGTAAGCATAGTAATTAGTAATCGTAGCGTCGGTCACGATCAACTCGCTATACCGTGGAAATATCCCTATAAATACGCTATCGCTACGCATTCATATTTCTGTGACGTAATGATAGTGTAGTGACTATTGATAGCAACCGCTACCTTATAAAACCTAAGCTTTGCCATGGTTCAAAATTATGGGTTACTCCATTTCCCTACAAACCGATGGCGACGCATATAGAAATACCCCAAGTTCAACTGATAGTCCATTGTCAACTACCAAATGGCATTACTGCCTTTGGATGGTAAATATTGAAGATGAATGCTCTATTAGTTTCATAGGGTATTATAGAATATTAATCGAATTATTATTATTATGTATATAACACACGTGCATTTACCCGAGTTTAGCATCTACCCACTCAGCCTACATAGACTTGAATTAACTACAGAAATGAAGTATACCGCCTATATAATAGTAAGTTTGTGAGATAAGATAATTGACTGAACTGGTGTGAAAGGGGTTCCTACTTTTGGCGACTTTTTGCTGCGTGAGCACATATTTTAGGAAAATCTGTGTTTCCATTTCGAAGGCGCTAGCGATAAATTCACGAAAATGGAATGTTTCCAATGGCCACATTTTCAAAATTTTAATATGTATATACTGAATTTTGTCACCAAAAAATACCATTTGTCGCCGGAGAGGAATTCCGAGATATGCGCCCGCGAAATAGAAAAGTACAAAATTAGTACTGACGGTTACTATTGAAAAAGTACTTTTTAATAGATGTGTTATGGATTAATAGATATTTATTTTTCATGGCATATTATTTGCAAAAAATATGCATTTTTAGGGTATTTATGATTAATTACAATATAAAGTAATTTTTGATTAATTTAAAAAAAATCCCTAGTGTACGAATACTTTTGACTGCCCAGTATATAGCCATGTTCGTCAATACTCACTATATATGACATATTATAACTCTTAAACCCCCTCAAAATCTTATATTTTGTACCCCAATTAAACTTAATAACTTAAATTTTCTTTTTCATATATCCTTAATAAATCAATTAGTACTTTAACATCCCAACCTCACCCTGTAGGCGACAAACAGTCGCCTAGGTCAATCGTTCCCACAGAAACTGTTTAGTCATCACATTTTAAAGTTGAACTTTCACACTTTCCAATAACTCTGATTGGTCAGTGAAGCAGAGCTCGAGATTTTTCGCCATTTTTGTGGGCATTCGATCAACTCTCTCGTCGACTGCAGTCGACAAAACAACCTTCTTCTGAGGATAGCTCTTTAATAAAAGATCTTTAATTACTCCGAAGTTTCCCTGTCGACTTACTTTACATATATATGGGACATTTTGGCGCATATACCGTTTAAGTTGTAAGTAGAAGGGGTTTATATAATCAACACCCTATGTTATATACTTAGTTTGCATTCTATGACATTAGTAGAGCGCGGTGTTTAAACACTACATGAACTGTGAACAATTTAAAGGGCTGCCTATGAGTTTGAATTGAACGCTTTACGGCTGTCTATTTCTATTATCTCTTTACTGAGCTTATCACAGCCACGTAGTGCCTCTCAATTTTAAATAGCAAACAAGTGATGATAGAAAATGTACTTTGAATGTAGGATTAGTGATATATAAGGGTAGGATATGGAATATGAAACGGTGTTAGCAATTACACTTGATATAGGACTTTGGAATTCCGGGAATGTTGTTTGGTTAGTTCATAATAACGTCAGGGATGCCAACCATCCCTATCACATTTATAAAGTTTGAGCATTTGCAGCTGGTAAATTTATAAATCTCACGCATGTCGATGAATAGATGACGTTCACTAGTTTTTTGCCAATGATATCCATATAAGATATTCCTGCCAGATTTAGCAGCAAGCGAAAATAAGTAATTAAGAATATTGTTTTAAAAACAGAGCAGAGGGAAAAGACGCAGCATAGATATATACCTGGAAAAAAATGTCAATTTTATATGTATATGCAGTGATTACCGTAAAATATTCGTAATTATATAATTTAATATTTTAAGCTTGTTGAATATTTTAAAATGTATTTTTAAAGGATAATATTACTGAGAAGTTAATAAGAGGTTATATTAATAATAATTCGAATTTCAAAACTTACACTTTAACATGTTTGAGCACCAAAAATATTAATCAATATTAATAAAAAAACTTATTCCGCACCTGAAAACGAAATAATCATTCCATTAGATAGTCATTGCGTAATGATAACTTAAGATATAAAATTATATATATCTTAGTTAAAATGGAGTACATTAGCGATATTTATAAACAGTTTTCTCTCTACATTTCCATGAATTAGGCGAAAGTTATCAAAAAACATTTGGTTTAAAAATGACACGGGGGGATCATTACAGAAAAGAGATAAGTAATTTTTATTATATTTTTCTTTAAATTTTTTTTGAGAATATCATAAAATTCCCCAACTTCTAAACAGAATTGGTATCAAGTTGGCTTTAAACATTATTACTTTGCCCGAAGGGGAAGGAATTGGACCATCTTAATGTTGGTTATACTAAGCAATTTTTGCAATAGAAACAGATGCAGGATTGCATTTTTTGCTTAATTAAACCGAAATTTTTTTATTCAATGCATAAAAACATTAATTCAATACATTAAGGCATTGTGCAATGAATACTTAAAACTAAATTTATAAACCGAAATGTGTACAACAATTATTTGAATAAGTTTTGCCTTAATTGGACGGTGTTTCATGAAAACGTGGCTGCCTCCCAAACCATGCTGTTTTGAGGGAAAAGCTTAATTCCACAAACCCTTAAAATCAAAATTCATCATTAAAGATGAATAAAAAAACATTTCCTACTAGAAAGCACGAAGTATCAATGAAAACTTTTATATACAAGTTTAATGTGAACAATTTAACAGTAACAATCATTATGACCAATTTTGTTGGTTACAACTTTTTCACGAAACACCGTCCAATTAGAGTAATAAAAAACTATTAATTTGTGTTACTTTCATGAATTAATCATTTTACTTGTATGAATTAACTAGCAAATAAATACCCGTTCTTCGCACGGCTAAAATAATATCAAATCGATCCAAGTATATGTGTCATTTAATTTGCTGTAGGATAATAGGCTTTGCCTTTGTTCCTATTCATTATAAAGAATAAAATCCCGTTACTCATATTGCTTTAAAATTCCAAAATAAAAATACATCACTATAAAATACACATCCTCATATCACAAAAATCTTCTTCAATATGAACTTACTGTCATCGCAATTTTCCTGATAAATTCAAAATTAACCATAATTGTATAACAATGTTATTTCACGTCAAAACCTCCATTCTGTTTTTTTTTTAATAAATTAGCTCACTGGCACGTTCAATTATTTTTCAAATCATTAATTTAGTTTCTGAAGGTAATGGTAAGAAAATAAAAACAATTTCAATTTTAATTAATTTTTGTGTTCATTTTAATTTCTTCTCTCGAATGGCCACACGAAAGGGAAAAAAATGATCGGATTTGAGCGAAAGTGGTGTATTTTTTTCAGAAAATTCGAATTTTCTCTAAAAATGGAACAAATATGAAAAAACTAAGCCTCAGGTGCACACGTTGATATTAAAGGGAATCTATCTTAAAAATTTCGAATTTCTGAGAGCAGTATATAAGTAGGTCTTTTACGATCCACAGACAGACTCGTTCTTTTATTATTATAGATGTAATAAAAATTTAGCAATCCCCTTATTACATTAACTAATAATTTAAATTGACAAAATGGCAGCAAAAATAATGTAATTAAAATAATGAATTATGAAAATTATTGATTATCTCACAGTCGAAATATTAATCACTGAAAAAAATCTGGTCAGGCAAGACGTGGACTATAAATTTGAAACAATTGCCTTCTTAATTAAATGAAATAAATATTATTTTTAAGTATCAGTAATGTGCACAATCATTTGATTGCGTATCATAATATTTGTTATCTATGTTTGAAAATTTAGGTGAGAACGTGGTTATTTTTAAACATTTTGGACAAACGACGAATTTATCACTCATTCATACCTCCAAAATGGAAAATTTTGGGAAATAATAAAGGATTGGAAACTTTTTTACCGTTTGAAACAAATAAAAATAAATACAACCATTTTTGAATATTGTTATGTAGTATATTAGTAAGATATATATAGATATTATATAATGATATACCCTTCTATATTCTATCATATATGAAATCTATCCTATTTATATGATTATGTAGGATAAAATTTAAAGATATTAACTTTCAAAAGTTATTTGCTATTTAGCTTTATTATCTATTTAAATGTGAGTACTAGATAAACTCCAAAAACTGATAAAACTGTCTCCGATAAACTTATCAAAACAAAAATAAAAAATCCCTAATCCCTCACACAACATTAGCAGACATTAATAGCTCTTTGGTCGCATAAATAGATGTATCAAGTTTTTGTACAAAATGGGGGAAACCCCAAACCGCGAAAACATTTCTTTATTAATCATTGCTTCTTCAAATCCCGTGTTCAGAAGCACTGTGATAAAAAGTATATATTTGATTTTTTCTACCTGTTGCTATATAAAGTGAATAATGATTCACTGGTTCCGCATTGGATAATTCTAAAATATGTGTGTTTCATTATTAGTTGGCTTATTCTATAACTAGCAAATTTATACCCGTTCTTCGCACGGAATAAAAAAATATCAAATAGATTCCAAATATGTGTACCATATAACCTGCTATAGGATCACAAACTTGTTATTGTTTCCGCTCGTTATAAATTATAAAATCCCGTTTCATTGCCTTAAAATTCCAAAATGAAAAATACGCTATAAAATGCACTCATAAATGTCATCACAATTCCCTCATAAAAAACATAAAACCTTTTAGCTCATTTGGCGCGTTTTGGGAAATAATTTGGCGAGAAAATAAATATAGCTACCCACACCCATTATACAGCTCTAACACAATGACTATGTGTGTTTCATTATTAGTTGGCTTATTGTATAATAACTCTGGATCAGTTTCTGTTAATTCTATCATACGAATTTGAAAAAAAATTACATGGTAAATTTTTGAATGTAGGACTGGAGGTTGTACGCATAGATAGCTATCAAAAGTAATTTATTTTATTCCTGTTATTTACAGCTTCGTTTGTAAATTTTACCGATTTAATGATCTAGTAATGGGATTTTTTTTTATCATAACCGGTTATACATTTAAAATATTAAAATAAAATATAAGTGGGATGTAATTTGTGTTTTGTATTTATCGCATCTTTTTTTATGTAAAAAAAATTAGCATTAATTATTTACTGTTTAAATGCTTAGTTGCTGATCATTAATTGAATACGTAGATACATTGCGTTATTGTAATAAATAACACTTATGACAAAATATAATGATACATTTTTCTCAATTTTCTCACGGCGAAAGCTAATAATTTGAGAAAATCACCCCTTTTTCTCAGCTTGTTACACTCTTAAAACAAAAGAGTGAAATTCACTCCTATAGGAGAAGTGCATTTTCGCAACCGTAAGGAGTGTAAGATTTTTTTTTAACTCAGGTTACTTTAGAGAATTTAAATAAATTAACCGTCGTTTAGAGTGTAGAGCAGATTGTTTTTTTATTCTTTTATGAAAAATGAGTTTCATTATATATTTACTGTTAAATTAGCTCTGATCTTAAAACGCTCGTTTTAAGAATAGAAAAATGACAATCATCCTATAGAGAAGTGCATTTTCGCACGAGATGGAAATTAACAGTCTGAGTAAAACCGCTCGTTTTAAGTGTAGACGCGATGTTTTCTTTATTTTTACCACTCGAAAAAGAGTGAATTCACTCCTATAGGAGAAGTGCATTTTCGGCACCGGAAAGGAGTGGAAATTAACTCAGACTGAGTTAAAACCGCTCGTTTTAGAGTGTAAGACGCAGATTGTTTTCTTTTATTTCTTTTACCCACTCCGAAAAAGAGTGAAATTCACTCCTATAGGAGAAGTGCATTTTCGGCACCGGAAAGGAGTGGAAATTAACTCAGCTGAGTTAAAACCGCTCGTTTAAGAGTGTAAGACGCAGATTGTTTTCTTTTATTCTTTACCACTCCGAAAAGAGTGAAATTCACTCCTATAGGAGAAGTGCATTTTCGGCAGGAAAGGAGTGGAAATTAACTCAGACTGAGTTAAAACCGCTCGTTTGTTTTAAGAGTGAAGTCAGCAGTAACAGTTCTTTGAAATTACCATTACAGTTTAACCAACGCTTCTCTGTGGTCTTATCACTTCATTGTCAAATTCACTTGACAAGCAGTGAACGATGCCCAAACGAAATGAATACCGTGTTTACTGTAATTCTACAAGGGCGGTTTATACGAGCTTCTCATCCTAGTATTTTCTATGATCGTTTAGCTTTTTTTTTTCAATTAAAAGTAACATTTTCGTCGCCAGGATGTTAGGAGCCATGGGCCCCTTCGCAAGAGGGACGCTCGAAGTTCCAAGAGACAACAACAAGTATGTCTGTCTGTCGTGTTTAAAATGCATCTCAGAAAGTGTATAAGGTTTCGGTATTTACAATTTTCGGGCTCTAGCTGTAAACAAGACTGTTAGACGTTACTGAAAAAAAAAAACGGCGCCTAGGTTGATTGGGGGAAATATTATAAGCATTCTTGCGCTGATACCTTAAACGGCTATAAAAATAAACGTTCTGAGAACTGATCTAAAATACAATATATTTATCGCAGAAGAGAAATTAAGATCTGTAGCCAAAAGTGAAAACATTTGGATATGGCAACCCTTCCTGTCACATTTTGTATTTGCTCCTATTAGCTATTTTTTGACAACCCTAGGGTAGGTAGGTTGTACGTTTTTCGGCTGTTGATTTATAGTTTCTACGAGGAGCTTAAACACAGCCAATTACCACAAATGGAAAAGCACCAAAAAAAAATAATAACTTTCGGGAAAATTTCTAGAGGAACTCAAAATCGTCTTGTGCTAACACGTATAGAAGAGTCGCGATAACTCATAGTTTTGGGGATTTGGCGAAATATTTCTTTTCACAATCAAAGCCATTTAGTGCAATTTAAGCCAATAGATTCGCCATGCATTCACCAACAAGCAAATGACCTCGGTGAATGCCAGGTTTACAAAACGCTGGCTACTTTTTAGTAAAGTAAATACCGGATGGCCTAGCGGGTAGTGTTTGAAACAAATGAAAAAATAAAAACAAATAAGAGACATTAGAAGAATTTAATGACGTTTATTGAATGGACATATTGGGCAATTTATGATAAAGAGGTTCGAAGTGCCCGCCATCTTTAACAAGGACAGCAGTTAGGCGGTTATCGAATACAACCATACTCCATACTCCTTATAAATACCCTCCTCCTTTCTCCATACTCCTTTTGTTTGACCAATTCTTTTTGTGGGAAGCTTTTTTTAGCTTTTGTGAGAAGTTCCACAAAAAGAATTGGCCAAAAAAAAGAGTATGGCAGGAGTATGGAGGAAGGTATGGGTTAGGAGTATGGAGTATGGTTGGATTCGAGAACTGCCTGACTGTTGTCCTTGTTAAATATGGCGGGCACTTCGAACCTCTTTATCATTAATTGCCCAATATGTCCATTTAATAAACGTCATTAAATTCTTCTCATGTCTCTTATTTGTTTTTATTTTTTCATTTGTTTCAAACACTACCCGTTGGGCCACCCGGTATCTAGTAGATATTACCTCTGCAACAGTTTGAAACTATATACCATATTCCCCTTTATTTTTTCTTTCAACTTATCTTTTCCCTGAAGTTTTGGTCCTCGGTTCCAAAATTTGTGGGTTCGAATACCGCTTTTGATATCAATCTTCTCAGCCATTTGGAATAGATTCGAAATAGTTCGTATCGATCTATAATAAAACTGTCAAACAATTCATAAGGTTCTCTTTTAAGTGTTTTATTTATTCTTCCACAGACTCTCCATCATTTCTGGTAGGTACTTCGCGAAAATGTAAACATTGTTTTAAAATGTCTCTCTGTTTGAAGAATTTATTGGTTTTCCGTCGGTCCTTTCATAGAAATTGAATAAAAAAAACCGATAATGTTTTGAAAGTGAATAACACGATTTCCGAGTTTTATTGATCACATGCTGGTTTGTGAAGTTATCCCATAAAATCCAAAGTAGATGAATAAACATAATAAATATGGATTGTTTAAAAGAATTGGGTTTGAATACTTGAGTATTTAAAAGGGGTTATTGATGGAAAAAATTATTTAAAACGCCATGCGATTTTTTAAAATTGTTTTACCTTTAATTAATAATAAAACTCAGTATAGTATTTTTAACTATGCGTGTCACAAAAATGCTTCGAGGAAAGTCACTAATTGAGGTGAATTACGCTTACACTCTTAAAACAAAAGAGTGAAATCCACTCTTACAGGGGAAGTGCATTTTCGGCACCGGAAGTTGCTAAGAAGATATTTTTGGCAGGTGATTTATAAAAAATAGTGTATGAAAAGCTCGTGACGAAAATAAAGCTTCTTAAAACATGGGGAAATGGGAATATTTCTTATGATGTCACGCTCTCCATAGTGCAATTTCATTGGTTGTTTTCTTTGACAAAGTGTTGAAACAAGCCCATCATACAGTAAATGATTAAGGGTCTATCTGGTATCGATTATGATAACAGATTAAGATCTTTAAACATGTATTTCCTGGAAAACAGGAGAGCTAGGGGTGACATTTAATACAGTTATTCAAGTTCATAAAACAGGGAGACATGGAGGGCTTAGGTTTTGCCTTAAATAGCCGGACCAGAGGTCATGATCAGAAATTGAATAAATCGAGCTTTAGAAGGGAGGTAAGAAAACATTATTTTTACAATAGAGTTGTCAATGAGTGGAATGCTTTACCAGATTATATTGTACATTCGAAGAGAGTAGACGATTTTAAGAGGAAACTTGACGGTCATTGGAAACTGGTAAAGTATTAGATTTATTTTGGACCAACCTTGCTGGGTCTCTGGCCTGTTGTTGGTCGACAATTTTTGTATTTGTATTTGTATTACATTCCAAGCGGCTCTTGTGAGAAACGAAATTTCCCTCGTGCTTCAAATTTATCCACTTGTTGCATGAGTACTAAATACTATTGGCTGTATAATGTAAAGAAATATTTGTTTTTTATAATTGCGTGAAAAAAATCCGATATTTACACTATAATTTTAATATCAGACGCGTGCGAAAAGTTATACTTTTTAGAAACAGTGATAAAAAAAATTACTTTTTTATAATTGCGTGAAAAAAATCCGACTTTTACACTGTAATTTTAATATCAGACGCGTGCGAAAAGTTATACTTTTTAGAAACAGTGATAAAAAAAATTCTTTTTTATAATTGCGTGAAAAAATCCGACTTTACACTGTAATTTTAATATCAGACGCGTGCGAAAAGTTATACTTTTTAGAAACAGTGATAAAAAAAATTACTTTTTATAATTGCGTGAAAAAAATCCGACTTTTACACTGTAATTTTAATATCAGACTCGTGCGAAAAGTTATACTTTTTAGAAACAGTGATAAAAAATTACTTTTTTTCACCCAAAAGCTGTGAAAAAAAGTACTTTTTTTCACTCTTTTTTAAAGATGCCAACATTTCAAGTAAAACTTACGTGAAAAAAATCAAATCTCATTGGTTCAAAAATAATTCACCTGCTAATTTTTTTACGTAAAGAAGATTGGCTGCGATAAATCTCTGGACAAAAGGCAAACTTATTTTAAAATTTAGTTTAAAGTAAAACATTTGAACATGGATACTATAACGAATTTTGAGCTTCCAGAAGAGATAAAAATAGCAGTAATATTTACTTCAAATATGCCGGAAAATTCAAGAAAATTTACGAAAAGGTGTATGAAAAGTTTCTATATTTCTATTCTTCTAGATGCTCAAAATTCGTATCAGTATCCATGTTCAAATGTTGGCTTTAAACTAAAAATAGGTTTGCCTTTTGTAGTTCCAGAGATTTATCGATGCCGATCTTCTTTACGTAAAAAAATTAGCACGTGAATTATTTTTGAACCAATGAGATTTGATTTTTTTCACGTAATTATAAAAAATAGTGTATGAAACACGTGTGAAAAGTAAACTTTTTAAAACACGTGTCATTATTTCACTCGCTCGTACCTCGCTCGTGAAATAAAATCCACTAGTTTTAAAAAGTGTTACTTTTCACACTTGTTGCATAAATAACTATTTCGAAATAAATTTCTAAAACTTTTGTTTTCTTTTAAATACTATACTCCCGTCACCAGCTCTCCCTTTTTTCAAATACAAATTAGCGTGTTTAAATAACCTTCGGGTTTTCCTAAGGAAATATTTATCTCAAAAGAGTTTGATAAAACTTTTTTAGAAATAAACAATAATAAAGTGACACCATAGAGTTCATCTTGCCCGCGTTGCTCTGTAAACAAGAGTCGATGGTACAGGGGTTGGAAAAAAAACTGTACACATACTTGGGAAAATTTTTAAATTTTCCACATTTCTTTAGAATTACTGAAAAATATGTCAAATGCTTTTACTGATTTGCTTCGCGCTTTATTCCACACGTTTTCGCGTATAAATAATGTCTCTGTTTAGTTTAGTTTAGTTTAGTTTAGTTTAATTATCGTCACGTTAGAGCTACACGAGGGCTATTGGCGACGGGCGTCGTATTTTAGAACCTTAGTCAGGTGACGAGCCGACACCTGAAATAATGTCTCTAATGAATTAGGCGGTACGTAAAATGAAAAAAAAAATCAAAATTGTTTTGAACCACCCTGATCTTAAAAGGACATTTAGCGTGATTACAAAATTATCGCCAACACCTTAAATAACACGACTTCTTATTCTTAAATAAGTTTCAAAATAAAAATTCGTGAAAACCCGAAGTTTTCGAAATATTTAGTTCTAAAAAATCATTAAAAAAAAACCTTTAAATTGCATTAATAAATAAAAATATGTAAATTCAAACTCACCAGCTTTTCACGAAAAAAATGGGAAATCTTGCCGCTTTTTTAGTAAACAAATACTGAACAATCACAGAATCACGTTGTGCTACATTTTATGACGTCCTTCTAAACTGAATTAAACGACAAAAATAATTTTTCTTCAAATATTTTTAAATCTATAATAATAACAAGAAGTTCATAAAGAACTAAAATAGCCTGCTTTCATGTTACTTAAATACTTACTGAAGTTCTAATCGGGAAAAAACTAGGTTCCTAACAGTAAATATCATCAACAGCCGTTTCTACACTAGATTGATACACATTAGAAAAAAAAATCGAAACACAGCATCCAGCTATAATTTAAACTTCTAAAAGCCAAAATCAACTATTTTCCTTAATATACTTTCGAAAATTAATTAAATATTATTTATCGTCTGCTCGCGATTTATTTGTAGTTCGAAGAATAATTAAATATTTATTAATAACAAAAGTAATGAAACTACTCCAAACTGCATTAAAAAATAATAAATGTAAATTAAAACTAAGCATAATTGTATGCAAAAGTATGCCTTGCCGCTTTCTTGGTAGATAATTAATGAACAATCAAAGAATCAAATTGCGCTACATTTTATGACGTCATTCCAAACTGATTCATGAAAATATTATTTTGCTTCAAATATGTTTAATAAATAAGTTTCTCATGCCATTGTTGATTTGGCAACAGTGATTTAAATGACTCAAATTGAATTTCAATGCTAATTCAATGGGAAATTCGCCGAAAGATAGTAGATTTATGTCCGTCCGTACGTACAGACAGACGGACAAAAAGTATGTAAGTTGGGTATCTGAGGTCATAGTTTTCTAACAAAAAACGATTTTTTAAGATCCAACGGATAGAACCGATTTTGGAAGGGGGGTACGACAGACGGACGGACGGACGATCAGACAGACGGACAGAAGACGGATGGACGGACGGACGGGCGGACAGACGGACAGGCAGCAGACAGACGGACATCGACCGCATTTCAATACCGGCAGTGATTTAAATGACTCAAAATTGAATTTCAATGCTAATTCAATGGGAAATTCACCGACAGATAGTAGATTTATGTCCGTCCGGACGTACAGACAGACGGACAAAAAGTATGAAAGTTGGGTATCTGAGTCATAGCTTTCTAACAAAAAAAGAATTTTTAATATCCATGGATAGAACCGATTTTGGAAGGGGGGTACGGACAGACGGACATCGACCGCATGTCAATACCTACTTTTTCATTTTTTTAATTCTTCGAATTAAAAAAAAGAAAAGTAGGCTAAAAATGAAGTTGTGTGTGTTTGTGTGTCTGTGTATGTCTCTTATAGACTCATAAACTAGACATTTGTTTGACTCGTAACTTGGCACAAATGTGTAGTTCATACTTAAGTTACAGATTTTGAACTTTCAGAGCTCAAAATGTTCTATTTTCAGAGAAAATTCGAATATTCTGAAAAAAATACACCACTTTCGCTCAAATCCGATACTTTTTTTCCTTTAGTTATGTCATTCGGCAGAAGAAATTAAATAAAACTTTTAGGAAAATAATTAAAATTAAAAATGTTTATTTTATTCTGTTGCCAATACCTTCAGAAACTAAATTCATTATTTGAAAAATAATTGAAATGTTTCAAGTGACGTAATTCCGTTTAGTCTCCATTCCAGGATTTTATTGTGGGTTTAGGTAATGATTTTTTCATGGATGGTTCTGTTGTTTGCAAATATGCATATTTAAGCTATTTCCGTGAATTATAACTATGATGGATGTTCAAAGCCTAACGTACTAGAGCTGCATATTAGGATTTACCGTTTTCATTATTTCGCCAAATACGTTGCTGAACTCGCCAAATTCTTACCTAAACGCGCCAAATGAGCCATTTTTTAAAAAAATTTATTGTTGGTTGATTGTTTGAAGGTCGTCGTGCTAGAGCTGTATAATAAGTGTGTTTGTAGCTATATCTCTTTTCTCGCCAAATTCTTATCAAAAAGGTGCCAACTGAGCTAAAATGTTTTATATGTTTATGAGGGAAATTACTATAACTATTATGCATACATTTTATAGCGTATGTTTTTATTTTGGATTTTTAAGGTAATATAAGTAACAGTATTTTATACTTTATGACGAGCGGGAATAATAACATAAGTTAATTATCCTATAATGGATTAAATTGTACATATACTTGGATCAATTCAAACTGTAGTTCGTGCGAAGTACGGGTATTTATTTGCTAGTAGTAAATATAATTTATCATGCCTATGTTGAAGTGGTAACAACAGCTATTTAAATGACTAAAAATTATTTTTCATTCAATAGTAAGTTCAAATGGATAGTTCTTCGATAGTCAGGTAGACAGATTTGCATCCAGACAGACGAAAAAAAGTACGAAAGATAGGTCTCCGATGTCATACCTTTCTTAACGAAGAATTTTTACATCAGACGGATGAAACCGATTGTGGAAGGGGACCGTACAGACGGATATTTTCAGCAAGTCAAAACCTATTTTTCCATGTTTCTTAATTCTTTCGAATAAAAAAAACGTAGGCTAAAAATGGAAAAGTAGGTATATCGACATGCTGGAACTTTTTGTCTGGCAAACTCGGGCGGGTACTGACAGAAATAGGTGTGGGCGTGCCCTCTCTCTCCCCCTCCCCTTCTTCAAGGGAAGAAACTTTGTTGTTGGTCATTGTTGTAGAACCCATTCATGCAACACAAAGGGGTTTGCATTGGTCGAAACTTTCCGAACGACAACCTGCTTGAAAGTCAGCGTGATTTATTTCAAAACCCTTCTTTTCGGTAGATGCCTGTAATTACGGGTCTTATAATGTGATACTTGGAAAGGTAAACAGACAAAGAGAAACATTCGTACTTTAACAATTCTTGCTGAAAGATGCCGTCACGCCTTTAGCAGCCAAAGTGGACAATGCTTATTTGCTTTATCCCTCCCAAGAAAGGCCCGTACTTCGGGAATGCTAAATGTTCCCTTATAAATAAGCATCAGACAGCCTTCGGAAAGTAACGGAAAAGTAACGGAATTTTTCGTTACTTCGTTACCGCTAAAAGTAACTAAGTTACAGTTACTTTCTTAAAAATGCAACGGCGTTACCTAACGTTACCTAAAAAAAGTAACTGTTACAAGTAACGCGTTACTCCAATCCCTGGTATATAGCTAATGTATTTTTTTATGGCACAGTGTATGTTTTCAATATTTTCTTCTTAAAAAAGCGACACACAATTTAAATATTTAACCTACTTTTTTTTTAATTTGAAAGAATTGAAAAAAAAAATGGAAAGATACCGTGGTGATGGTGATTTCCGTATGTCCGTACCGCCTTCCAAATTATGTTCTAATCTTCCGATTAAAAATTCTTTTACTTTTGTTAGAAATGTCATCAGAAACTATTCAATTTTTTTAAGCGACTGAAAACCTATTTTATTTCAACAATCATTTACTTTACTTGCTATAACTCCTATTTGGGGGAGGGGGGGCGTGGAAGTTTTAAAAAAATTCTGTGTTTGTCAAAAACAATATTTTAGAGACTTGTACCGTTTAGGTGCCATATTAAATTAAAGAAGGACTTTGAATTGTAAAACTCTTACGATATTCTAGGTGATTTATCAATGGGGGATCGGAATTTTTAATATTTTACGATAAAATATAACCTATGACAATTTTTAAATTGATGAGTATCGATCTCACGATGTTTCCTCCAATACTGGGGGACAAACCCTGACAAAAGAGTTTTTTTTTTAAAATATTGGCTGGTTTCGTTTTAAAACAGCGGTCTAAAGAAACCGAAATTACTGAAGAGAACATTGATAATGTCAAAATCGCTACTTGACAACTGTACTACATTTCATATTTTTATTTCCTGTCGGTAAGAAGCATATTTCGAAAACGTTGCAAATCGTAAACTATTTCAAGTTTTCTATTCAAATGTATCCCGTTCAACAAAATAGATGGCAGCACCAGCAGTCTTAACACTCATTTTAGTATCATTTGTGTGCTTTAACTAATACTTTTAGTTTTCATTCATAGAGGGCAGCATGACAAACAGTGACTTATAGAAATTCTGCAAGAAAATCTCGCTACTTAAAAACAATGTTTTAATGTCTCTTTTTACAAAAAATAAATTCTTTCACAGTATAAGTTACAAATACCACATACAAGTGCGATTCATCAAAAAAAGTCCAGCGCATCGAAACTAGAAAAACCGGGGTTAAAAATCTTAGAAAAAAAATTGATCTCAATGCACTTCAATAATTAAAAAATAACTGCAAAATTTAATACCCATTTAAAAAGAATAAATAGCCATTTTTAAAGATTGATCGAAATGGAAATAAGTATGATTATACTCAAAATTTAGTAAAATCCTTTCAAATTATATCTCATTTTATTCAACCTATAAACCAGTATGAACATTTTAATATTTTCTTTTTAAAAAAATCACATTCATGGCGTAATAAAAAACGAAACATCGAAATATGTGTTTGCTAAGATATAAATGTTGAGGATATTTAAACTAATCGTCTAACGATATACTAATCATATTAATCCATCGACAATATCGCTTATAAACGATTGGTGAATTTAACTAGTAACACTTGCGGCGTCATTTTTATGAGGGAAAATGACGCCTAAAAACGTTATCACTAATTACGCAAGAGGAAATAACGCACATTATTTCTGAACTGCTGATGCTGCTTGATTATTTGACCTTAAAAAGCTTAATAAAGCTGCAATGACAAAGGACTATTTTCAGACGATTTTGTGCGTCTCTTTGAAATTACGAATATTTTTTTTAACGATTTTAGGAAGAATGGGGATATTTTGGTACTGTTTTTAGTTACAAGTTTCATTTTTATTCCATTTATTTTTACAATGGCCGTTAAAATACTTCTACAATTATTTTGGCAATAGCTCTGCGGTTTTGTTTTCATGTCTCTCGAATTACTGTTGTTTTGGTATTCGGGAGTAAGTTTTCTAAGAGAATATTTTAGTTGTTAATTTTTTAAATTCTTTTTAACTTCTTTCAATGCAAGTTTTCCTTGATAAATGATTAAAACAACCAACAGCTAAAACAGCAACAACTAAAATAACTTATTCTAGAAAACTCAATTTCGAATATCAACAAAGTAATCCGAGAGACATGAAAACAAAACCACAGAGCTATTGCCAGATCCTCCGTGAAACAACCCCATATCAAGCATTAATAAACCCTATAATTCTGACGACTCGCACTATTTTTTTTTAATATCGATAGTTTACTTTTCCCTACTGAGCTAGAGTTCAACTCTGCTCATTGTTTTAATTTTTTTAATTAGATATTCTATTACTTAGACCCCTTTGGAATACCAGTTTACCTGTTAGTCTCAAAGGGCTCAGTGTTCCAAACTTTTTTAATCTGAAAGTTTCTGCATGACAAAATAAATTATATGCAGCTAAATTCTGAAAAATAAAGTAGATAAAATTTATTTTCAATTAAGTTTTAAATGTATCACTTTGTACAGCTACAAAACATATTAAAAGAGTGAAACATTTTATAATAATTCTCTGTAACTAAATTTGCCATCAATGGACATATTTCAGGACTTGAGTGGCAACAGAAATGCTGGATAAAAAAATTCTCCTGCCTCGATTAATGAATAAATGTCACGCAAGAACAGGGCAACAATCGAAGGAAGTACAGTACAGGAATGAAATACATCACCTGAAACAAGCCTCATAAGCAAGCTCAGAACTTGACTTTAAAGCACTATAAATTTAAAACAAAACAAACGATATCTAAATTTCCTAAAAACTTTTATTTACATACAATGCACCGACTATAATGGCAAGTACAAACAGTTTGCATACATCTGATCATCAATGCATATAAATCTATAAACAATTCCAGAATGCCTACAAAAATTCGGAGCAAATAACAAAAAACAAAACAAATTTATACAATGGCCAATACGAATAAAAACAGATTATCACAGAGTGTTCGTAACATATACCTTTTCAGCCATCGACTATGTAATAAGGTGATATAAAAATAGCAACAAGTGACATTACCATTGTCATATTTAAAAGAAGCATTTTTTTTAATGAGCAATTTGGACTACGGCAATCCCATAAAGACTAAAGTAAATGTTTCACAAAATTTGCTTTTTTTAATAGTATGTATAAAGCTCATATGTTTGACAATATTAAGACCCTAATTTTTTTTATACTATAAAGATATGGAATAATTACATTCCCATCGAAATTAGTAATATTTATTCAATAAATAATCACTAATGTGTTAATTGATTAAAATGTGAGCTTTTATACAATTAAAACTTAATCAGGTTTTACTTTTAACATTATGGGATTGCTCTTAGGCTATGTCCTCACTACGACATCAAACGCCACAAAGGCAACAAAATTTGGCGACTGCCAAGGGCGTCAAGCGATGCAATAGCATGGTGGCTGACTCTGCCAAGTCGCCAAGTTTTGTTGCCTTAGTGGCAATTGTGGCGTAGCCAGGACATAGCCTTAGAAAACTTGCACCACATGTTAAATATTACAAGACCTATCAAATAGCATTTATATAAGTATTGAACATCATAAGTCAATGCCTCGATCAGAGACAGAAAGAGTGGTAAAAATTGCAATTATAAATATTAAAAAAGGGACTATTAGAAATATTTTATAAGGATTTGTCATGTGAAAGAAACCCAATTTTAAAAAAAAAACCTCTCTAAAATAAAGCAAAATTGCAATCGATAAATGATTAAATCCAATTTCAAATAGAACCCTGACAGTTGTATTTGCTTTTTATGCCATTATGCAAGACCATACTTTTAAAACATGTTACAGTCAAAGCGATTAATTAAACTTAGAACAATAATCAGCGGCCTGGTTACAATTAACGATAACCAAATAAATCATATTAACCATAACATATAATTTGATTATTATTGTACTATGCATTATAATCAAGTCGGTAGAGATTTACTGTACGGTCCCCCTTGGCGAACTTTCCAAAATCCCGCCAAAAGTCCGTATTTTGGCGACTTTTTTTAAAAACCACGATTCAAAGAAAAGATTGTATGGGGATATTTCTTACGAAAACTCAACCAACGGTCTGATAGGGTTGCCGGAAAACGCCATCGGTGCGAAGTCATAGAATTCGAATCTTCAGTTGAAGTCAGGTTGCCAGAAAAAATTATTTATCACCAAATCCGAAAAAATCGCGCCAAGGGGGACCGTACAGTAAATCTGATCCATCAAGTCTTTAAAGTTTTAAATATTAAAGTTAAAGTACTTTTCAAAACAATGGGAAATAAAATCAATTACATGCTTTTATCATGAAGTTAAAACTCAATTTTAAATACTTATGTAAAATCAAAATATATTTTTTAGAATTTAAGAATAAAAATAAACACATTTCAAAGGAACAGAGAAAGTGCTCTTTTGTTATACAAGATATTTAAAATTATGTTTGGATCCTCTTAAAAAAACTAATGTTTTTGTTCTACAACAGATTTTTTAAAAAACATATCAATCCATTAACCTATTTGTAAGAAATGCCAAATGTTAAAATAAATATTTCAAATTACGACAATAAGTTTTGTATCGAAGAGAAAATATATATTTTTAAATAAAAGGTTCTTTATAAATAGCAATGGAATATTTTCTCCTGACTAAAGGAAACATGCCAGCACTTTCCTTTACTCTATCAAAAACCAATGATTTTGACCTCTTCCACAAATTGAGATTTCTGCATCAACCAACTGTATGGTGCAAGTCTTAAATTAAAATGCAACTGGCTTCTATATTGACAAAAAAGTCAGCTTTACAAACTCATGCCTAGGAATAGTCTATGCTACTCAAAAGTTTTCATGCATCGAAAACTGGGTTTGGATTGTATAAGGATCTAAATTGATGAGAAATGTCAATGAATCAGCAAAAAAAGGTTCTTCCGTGTCGATGAAATGTCACGGGAACTATATAATGGGAATTTACCTGATGAATAGTTGCAGTACAATCTTGCTGATCTGAATAGACAGCTGAAGATATCTGTTGATAGAAATCTGTTTCCATAGCATTTAAAGTAGACATTTTTTCCTAATTGATTAAGTTATAGGTAATAACTGTAAACACTTCAAGCTTTATGTAATAATTTAAATTAGCTACGCACACAGATGTACCTTCGTTTCTGAATCAGCAAGAGCATACTGCATCAAAAAAGGCACTGTCTCGTCTCACTGTTTGGTGAGGTATATTTGGCAACCCTTTTTGGCATGGTCCAGAACCTCCTGCTTCAAGAAGCACACCTGTTCCCTGAGCTTCTCGACAGTCATCTCCAACTTGGAGTTCTCGCCCTTCAGCTCCTTCACTTTGTCCTCCAGGTGAGAGATCTTCTCCAGTTTCCTCTTCCTGCATTTGCTGGCAGCAACCCTGTTCCTGTACCTCTTCCGCTCCAGCTTTATCCTCTCCTGATCTTTCATGTCGATGGGGCCATTACCAATGGGCGACGCAGGGGGGCTGGAGAAGTCTCCAGGTACAGTCTGGTATTCTTCTTTCACCAAGATCTCCAGAGGCTGGGTGCTGCTTGATGACATGCTGTTACAACTGTTGCTGTCGACCGAAGGAGGACGAACCACCAACAGGCTCATGGACTCTGATGCTGCCGGTCGGTAGTCTGTCAGACGGTGAAGAACAGGGGCTTCAACCGGTCTTTGGTCTGACAGGCGTTGGAGGACCGAGGTCTGTTGAGGGGCATCGGTCTTAGGGGCCTGCTTGGAGGGGGATTTCTTAATAACACTAGTGGCAGGTTGGAGGTAGAATGGCGCGAGACCCCCATACAGCTTGGACAAGGTCGGACTGGACATGACTGTGGTACCCTGGGGGAACTCGCTGCTGGGTACACTGGACACCGGTGTCGTTCCAGTACTGATCCGGGCGATAAGCTCGCTGGCCCCCATCTGGAATTGGGTCTGGTGTAGCTGGTTGAGGGCATCGATGAAACCACGGGCGTACTGTTCTTGTTCCTCGGTGACATTTTTGCTGAAGAGGAAGTTGGTTGGGGTCGGTGTCGTGGTGATGTTTCCGTTTGAGATGATGAACCTGTTGTAAAATAGAGAATATATATTAGCATACTCATTTTTATAAAGGTGGCAGTACTTATCACT
The DNA here is from genome assembly GCA_019343175.1 of Oedothorax gibbosus. NCBI lineage: Eukaryota > Metazoa > Arthropoda > Arachnida > Araneae > Linyphiidae > Oedothorax > Oedothorax gibbosus. The sequence goes on along the minus strand of CM033276.1, from coordinate 10,096,015 downwards.
TAATTAGGTGGTAGCACCACAAAAGTTACAAAGCATGTCTACTGCCCAGTGGTCATTGCTACAAAGTTACATGCTCTGACCCGTTGAAAGTACTCGCTATGAATTGTGAATTTTTACATGCCACTGATGATCTAGTATGTAAATTATAACAAATATTTTTGACTGAAGGGTGAAATATGTAGCTGTGACCAAAAGAACATTCTTATATGTAACTTTTCTATAATCAACCAGAATAAAATTAGATGGAAAAAATAATCTATAGCCTTGGTCAAGGGTTGAAAAACATTGATCCGCAATAAGAAAATTAAATTACGAATAAGAAGGGGGAAAAAACTACCTTTCTAGTTCTGGAGAGGCCAATTTCAGCATGTGGAGATCGGGCGAGGTGAGGATATTGCACAACCTCTGCTGCTTCTTGCTGAGGGTATCTGGCGAATCGAGGTCCAAAGTGGCCGGACGCTTCAGACTGGACTTGCCGTCACTTTTAATATTCGACGATCGGTACATGGTATCGTCGTAAAAAGTCATCTCCATGATACCTTTAATTTTAAGAGTAGTATCCCACCCTTTCTACACGAAGATCGTAGTAAACAACTGACACAGAAGAAAGGATTTCGAATTCAAAATAACTTTTCAGGGCAGATCACGACTAAGTCTTGTCTCGACGGGTCTTCTACAGAAATAAACACGCTTGCATTGTGGTGTGTTGATGGGACAACGTGGAGAAATATGAGTCACTAAGATTTTGTACCAAGATGAGCTTATAACGCTGACTCACCAGAAAGTGAATATAGCATGACATCACTTCTAAAGAATGCGATTGGCTCCCGATGACATCACTGTGTTTTCGGCAGCCAATGAAACGCTGGAAGTCAGATCGGACGTCAGATGATGATAGACGTCATCTGTGACGTTGTATACCCCTTTGGCATCCGGAAGGTTGTTTTGCCAATCCCAAGTTTAATCTCTTTTAGGCGACTGAGTTTGGCGTCTTTGGCAATGAAAACTTATGAATCGAGTCTACTTTTCGTAATGAAGCACTGTTTTGGCAGCCTATTTAAATTTAAGTTTACTAATCATACAAATATGAAATAAAATTTTAAATGTGTTTGTTGGTTCTGTTTTTCAGTATCTTTATAGACAGACAATAGCCATATTTTAAATAGAAGATAAAGAAGAAGTTCTTAAAAAAACTTTAAAATAGTCTACTTTCCTGTTACTTTAAAACTCCTTGAACTTGAAATTGTTATTGTAGGGAAAATGAAACTTTCAAACTGAAACACCACTTAAAACGAAATCACGAGAAAGCAAAACTCTGAGACTTTCTAGGCCCCTAAAAAAATGTCATTTATATTATGCTGAGTCATTATGATATCATAATAACTTCTTGTTTCATTTAGTTTTAGCTTATTCAATTTAAGAAATTAAAAATGCTTGCATGTAATTTTAACAAGCAAAACTATTTTACTATAAACTAAAAATAGATTTAATCTTTAACACAAATTTCCTATGCTTTGTACATTTTTCCTCTTAAAATTTTACCCGATAGATAACGTGCTATAAAGGAAAATAAACGAGAAATAGTATTTCGAAACATTGAAATTCGGAATTTAAGCAACCCTAAACATTTGGTATCACATTGGGTCCGAAAGATTTTGAGTTGGGATTCACCTATCTTTTTCCGGAAAGATTACGTCGATTACGAAATTCTCGGAAAGAGCGAAGAGAACTTAGAAAATAGTTTGTTTTCTTTTCTTTCCAATTAACTTTTTTATGTTCGCGTAGAAATTTGTAGTTTTTTTGTCTTGTGATCTTGAAAGCATGTGGGTAGAAATGTTCATTGATATTTTTAAACTACAGGAAAATATTTTTTTTATGAATATGAAATTTTGACATTGCTTATTAGCCCTATGGGATAAGCAAATTGGATCAAGTGTAAACTTTTTTTTACTGCATTAGATTTTTTTTTTTAATTTTTGACTGAAAATTATTATTTTTTTAAAAATTATATTTTGATTGCTCATTAAAATAAATAACTTCCCAAATTTACAATTTTAATAATTTAAAAAAAAAATATGTAATGCTGAAAAACCTGATTGTCAAGTTATAGATTTCTGTACTATGTATTCCCCAGCGGGTAGAATTTATAATGCATTAGATTTGTAATAAAAATTTTAAAATATTTTACTGTGACGTCTCACCAGTAGTATTAAAGAAAAAAAAATGAATTACTATTTATTTATGAATGTAAGATATTGTCCTTGCGATAAAAAAAAAAATCATGGTGTTTATCAAATATGTTTTCCGTTACTTGAACTGGTACACAAAATAGTTAGCGATCGCTGAAGCATTACCAGTTGGAAGCTAAAAAGATAATTTAACTATTCAACTGTTTTTTTCGCATGTGTGATGTGATAGATAATCAGGCAATCATGGTCAATATCCTTGATCATACTGAACGTTTTATTATCGAACAAGATATAAAAAAAATTTATCTAAATACTATCAGAGCAAACAACATTTTTCGTAATAATAGATTCAGTGTGAGCTTACACTCGTGGTTTTTCGACCTTGGTTATCCCAACTTTCGCAACTTTACAACTTTTTATAGTTTTATTTTCCTTAATTTGTTTAGCAACTTCCGTTTAACCTACTTTATTTTATCAATCATAAAATGCGAAATTGAAGTCAATTGTACTTTATTTAAATAAATTACTTTACATAAACGCGTAATTAAAATTCGCATTGAAATGTTTTTTTTTTAATGTTTTTATAATACCGGACATGCAATTGGTGTGTAAACAAGTAAACACCCTTGTGTACTTAGCAATAAGAACATTGAATGTACTAAATTGTACTTTATTGAATGGCGACAAAGTGTAAAATCTATATTGGTAGGTTAGGGTTGTGTTGAGTTGAATTATCGTCGCACAAAAGCTATTGGCGACGGTTGTCATAATTTAAAACCACTGTCAAGTGACGTACGTGGTAGATGGATTTGGCTTGTTTCAGGTGACGTAAAATCATTCTGCTTCATTCCTGGATTTCATTGTTGGTGTCGGTGATTAGAGGAACGACACGGGAAGCTCCACCCATTATATTGGTTAACCAATCGAGACCTTATTTTCATTCCTGTGAAACTGTTGCCACTCAAGACGTGAAGCATGCTTATTTACATACTGGGACTGATTTTCTTTTATATTTGTAGTGGTTTTTTTTTAAATTTCTTGTTCAGTTTTTTAAAAATATTTATATGATCCAATGGGAATATTTCTTATGATGTCGCGCTCTTCATATTGCGATTTCATTAGTTGTTTTCTTTGACAAAGTGTTGAAACAAGCTCATTGGTTTTTTATAACGTCACGCGCTCCGAACTGCGATTTCATTGGTTGTTTGGTTTTCTTTGCCAAAGTGTTGAAACAAGCCCATTTCATGCTTCGGATACTAACGGATATGATATATATAAAAAATCAATTGCTTTTGAAAGATACTGGACATTATTCTTATTTAGATAAAAGTCGATTTGAAATCAACTATCTTTATTCTTATTAATTCTAATCAATTATATAAAATTTAAATATATATTTATCGAAAAAAGTTGCTTAAATAATTTTCTATTGTATTGCATTCGCAGAAAAATTTGTGAATAATTCCAGCAACAGTGCTTTTAGTCAAACCTTTTATTTTATATAATACGATATACTAACCCAATTATTATCTTTTTGTGTGTTTAATCTTTTATGGAACGATAGGAAATCGAATAATACTGTTATTCCATTCCATGATCCTTATTCCATTCACCCGGGAAAAAAAAGGAATAAAAGAATTTCGTAGAACAAATACAGAACGACACAATCGAACATCGCCTGCGCTTTTCGAGTGGTTTTCGAATATGCGTGGGTTTGGAAATCGTCTGCATGAAATCCGGGAAACGTTTTTCACGTTCCGACAACTTGGTGAAAAATAACTAGGGGTTGTATTTTACTCGTTCTTTAAAAGTAGCAAGGAAAGTTAGTATACATACACTATAAAGTAAATAAGATGTACATTATTTTTCTCTTCCAAATCCATTCACAACTATTTAAAAATTATCTACTAACCATGGTTTAAAATTAACGTGTACCGTAGCCCACGTATAGCTTCCATCACGACGTTAATTTAATAAATAAAAGCTCATACGAAAGATAACGCCTTTTTGAATTTCAAATGTTTATTTGTATTTTGCGTGTCCTTCTATACACAATCTGAAATTTTGATACCCTATTTTCAGACGCCCACTTTGTAGTAAGGGTTGAGAAGGTCGGGTTAATGTATCAAGGTGCATGCTCTGCGTTAGGCGATCTTGTGGTTCCTTGAGTGCTTGACGTGAAACTTCTAGAGATTCTTTAAAACATTCCCTTAATGGGTTGGTTGAGTTGAATTCTCTTTGCAATAGATCTAAACGAGGGCTATTGGAGATAGGCTTTATAATTTAGAACCACAGTCAAGTGACGAGCCGACACCCGAGTAGTCACCAAACGACATCGTACGCAGAGTTGGGACTTTGGAGAATATTTAAAGTGTACTCCCTCTACAGCTACACGGGGTATTATTCGCCAAACATTTTAGCTGCATATATCAGTCGACAGTTATTTTGGCTATGCTCTGGCCCGAATCTGGGACCTTTCGCACGCAAGACAAGCGCCTAACCGACTGGGCTCCCCGCAGCCCTAAAAACCTTATCAAAATTATTTCTTTACAAAGTAACACAAACTATAAATAAATACTTTGATGAACTCTCTCTACAACCAAAAAAACCCATCAAGTTATCTGTGGTCTCGGCCTTGGTATGCCAAACTATTTTCCATCTTTTTCCTACCTTGCTGCTGTACATTAAACTTCACCTACAACATTGACGTCATCGACTTAAATAAAGGCTTTTGTTTTTCTAATTCTTTAGCGTGTTCGATCGCGGTCGAATGTTGACTGACGCACCTGAAACGGCTATTTTTACCTGAGAGGAAACCTAGTTAGTTTTTGAATGAATAACTTGAAGAGCTTAGTAGAAAAACATACTGCTAAGTGACAAAAAGTGAACACGAGAAAATGAGCTTTCAAGTTTTTCGTTTGCACTTACATACGTTGAAAACGGCACTTAGAAAAGGTTAAAAAAAATATACTAAATTTTAAAGTTTAAGAAAAGGGGGAATCGTGTTATCTTTAAAGAAGGGAATACCACGTTTATTGACGCAAAAATCTAAATTTTTTCGAAAAAGCCACTTAGCACGTTCTTCCACTAAGCTCTTCAGTGGGCTTGTTACAACACTTTGCCACAAAAAGCAAAACGACCAATGGCATCGTAGTTCGGATCGCGTGACCTTTTTTAAACCAATGAGTTGTTTCAACACTTTGTCAAAGAAAACCAAACAACCAATGAAATCGCAGTTTAGAGAGCGTGACGTCAGAAGAAACATTCCTATAGTGGAAAATTAAGGTTTGCTACGTGAATGTGAATCTTCATTTGGAGTTCAATGTCAGGACCGCCCTTGGGGTGTGAGGTAATAAAGGTGCAGTCGCACAGGGCCTCATTCGTACAGGCTCATTTAAAACAATTTCAATTCAATGTTATTTTAATACTATTTTACTACTTGTGAGTCTTGTGACTGTTTCCAGCCTTGAGGTTACCACAATGCCTCGCATCTGCTGAGAGGGCACCTCTTGTGTTTTTACTCTGGTACTTTTTCATTTCGCTGGCGCAAATCTCGCCAAACGTATTTTTTTTGCGACAAAACACAGTATACACAGTTGAAGGACCTCAGTATATAAAGAGTCAAAGGTTATTACAATTGGAAATATTCCATTTGGCGACGATTGCACATTTTTGGTGACTTTATAGTGTTTTGCGTCCGCGAAATGAAAGTGGAAAAATATGTTAACTTTTGTAAAATTCTTACATATTTATTTAAAATAGCGTTTAAACTGCAAGAAACCACAACAATTTATTAGACCATTTTTGCTTGGAAATAATTAGTCTTTCCCAATGTTCCCCTATTGGCTAGAGTAATTGAGTTTTTGCAACAATGGTCTAAGTCATTAGGCTAGTTACTGCAGTTTACCTGCCCACGGCAGTAATATATAACAGATGTTTGTACGCTTAAAACACTTTATTTTTAAGTTCTTATTTGGTTTTAGTTGAATTAACGTAGCTCTAAGGATATAGACGATGGCTAGTGACGACAGACTATATGATTCTGAAGAGCAGTAAATTAACGATGCCGACATCTGAGCTGACATCACGCAATGCAATCTTAATCTTATAGCGACAAGGTAATTCGTACCTGGTGTCACGACTGTGGACCACAAATAATTTGTTTGGTACCAGTCCCACACACACACACAAGGCTTTATTTTGTTCCGATTTTTTTTTTTGTCCGTTACGATCCGTTTATGGCTAAGACCAAGAAAGAACCTGTAAATGTATATGCCGTGACATGACGTCTTATCCTTTCAAAAGAAAAAAAATTCACTCCTCGTTCTTGAACAAACAACTCTTTTGCAAGTTATCCAAAAAAAGTCAATCTTAAGCAGATTTACACATGAAATACCCGCGAAAAAGACAATATTATCGAGTATACATCGGTCATCGCGTGAGCATGATAACTTATCAGACGACCACACTCCCTACCTGGCCCCTCAAAGTCTCGCCCCCAATTCGAATTCACAGAAGTTCCCCCCCCCCCCCAACAACCCCCTCCCGCAACATACTTTTCCGGAAAATCCCAGGGAACACAGACGCCGAGCCTTAATCCATTTATTCATGTATTTTATTGATCGTGGCTGGTCTGCTGGTGTTGTGAATGTAGTTCATATTAAAGAACATATGTTGTGTATTCTTGCAAGGTGGTCCTTTTTGCTTGGTTGTATTAACGCCGCACTAGAGCTACCATATGAGGAGAGAACCCTTTCAATTGCCCTAATGTGAGATGCAAGATAATGAAAGAATTGCGATGGATTCGAAAATCCGAAAGGGAGAGATTGTGTTTTCTTCCAATTTCAGAGGGTGCTGATTCTAAAAAAGTGGGGTTTGAACATTTGGTCCGTCTTTTTGAACCTCTACAGCTTGAAATTACAGAGCTACGCACTTCAAATTTTGTACACCAGTCCCTGGTACCTATCCGACGTGAAGGTTTGAGAAAATCGCGCATGCGCAAGTACTAGTGGCAGGCAAGTGCCATTGAACTTTTTGGGTGTTAAAGTCATTGAAATTTACCTTATAGGGTATAATACTATTACCTTTAAATGTATTGATTTATTGTATGGTAATTTAAAGTAGTGTAGAGGTATACACTCTTATTTTTGAATCGAGTTGGTTATGTAGAGTGCAAATGGCAAGATAAACGAGCAATAATCAGAATTTTTTTTTAAAATACTTTTGCAGGAAGAAATTTAATCAACATGTGTTTCTTAAAACTCAGAATTTTAATAGCAATATTTACTTTTAGATACTCAGATATCCTTAAAATAAGTTGTAATGATTAATATCCTATTGGCTTTATTAACAATACGCACGTTTAACTTTATTGCTTCATTTGGTCGAACTTTTTAGCTTCCACACTACATTTAAAACGTAAAAAGTGGAAGTTATTATAATCGTTCAGTCCGTCCATCTGTCTGTCCGCCTGTCACCCACTTTCACAGAACGAACCACAAGTGGCACAAACAAGTGGGATACGTCATTTTGAAGCAAAAAATCAGGCTAGGTTACATCCCAAATTTCATTAAAAAATTTAAATTAGAAGTAATTTAAAATTTAAATAACTAAAAATTTAATCTACATTGAAATAACATGCAAATTCCATTTTCATTCAATATTTTCACTGTTGCCATTTCGTCAAACGTATAAGAAACTCTATTTAAAATAACAATAAAACACTTTAAAAGTATTTATTTATGTGATATGATTCAGTTTGGATTGTTGTAATATCACAATAGAGTTCTTTTGATGGTTCATTATATAAGTATGATGAAAGATGCATAGTGAATTTTAACTTTGAATAAAAAATATGCAAAAGTTCGCTTTTATTTTTAAAGCATCAATTTTAATAATTATTTATTCTTCTCTTTTTCGAAAGAAAGTTAATAAACATGGAAAATGGTGGCGACTATTTTTGTACGAAACACCAAATACTGGCAGAACAGTAAAAAGTAGTAAAATTTTATTAAAGAAAATTAATGTATATTATAACTTATTGTGACCTTACAATTGTTTTTGCAAAAAAAAATTGCTAGCGTTGTATTAACTGTAACTGCAATTTCCAACCAACATTAGTTTTTGCAAGTTTGTTTTTACAAAACCAATTAAAATAAAAACAAGTAGGTTTGTAACAGAATCTGTCACTAAGCCCGCTTCCACACAACATTTTTGTTCAACAGGAAAAAAGTCGCCAAACACAAATATTAATTCTATTATGAGCCTTTAAACGCTAAATTTGGCTAGTTTCATTTATTTTATTTTTAAAATTCAATAATTATTTCTTCAATAATTATTATCGTTTGCAAAAATTAATTTATATTTCAAAGAATAAATATGTAATATTCCTCTTTTAAATAGACTCAAAACATTTCATATAAAAAACAAAGAATCTCTAAGTGAAATATATTTGACATTTCAATTACATTTCAAACTGATTAATGTCGCAAAAATAAAATTCTTTTAATTTATTATTTCAAAGAATTAAAGTTTCTCGAATGATTGTTGCGAATGGCAATGGTATTAATTTAATTCTAATAAAAATGGCTTCTAATGCCTTTTAAATGAGCATTAAATTTTGCAGTTTTTTAAATAATGAAAGTACTTCGAAATCGAATGTTTTTTTCTGAGATTTTCAATGTCTTCTTATTTCGATGCGCTGAATTTTTTTACGTATCACACTTGTCTGTAGCATTTGTAGTTTGTGCTATGAAAGTGGGTGACGGACAGACAGACGGACTGAACGGTTATAATACCTTCCATTTTTTACGTTATAAACGTAGTGTGGAAGCTAAAAACAGTTTTCTCTGCTCAAAATTTTCACATACTTCTGATTATTTAAAATAACAGGTACTAAGAAGAAAATTATATTTTCTTTAATATCCAGTTCTATCTGGAGCCAACGTGACAATCTTAAGCTTTCGGTACAATAATATAAGCAGACACAACGGCTCCCGTATTTTTAATCATGGATTTTCCAAATAGATTATTGCAGGGAAAACAACTCATTCACCTGTAAGACTGGCTTACCTGCCAAGACACCGTGGCGCTACGGTTTGGATTAATTGGCGGGGGTTTGGCGACAGTCGGGGGTAAATGATGTCTCGGGGCGGAAAGTGTTTGGTACAACACGCAAATTTAAACTTCGTGTATGATGTAGTTGCGTTGTTTAGAATTTAATTCTTCTATTAGCTTCTACACTACGTTTATAACGTAAAAAGTGGAAGGTATTATAATCGTTCAGTCTGTCCGTCTGTCACCCACTTTCGTAGCCCAAACTACAAATGCTACAGGAAAGTGCGACACGTCAAAAAATTCAACGCATCGAAATAAGAAGACATTGAAAATCTCAGAAAAAAAAAATCGAATTCGAAGAACCGTCAAAGCGGTTATCTTTGGCTGTGGAGGGTAACTTTGGCCCACGCGTCGGAAAAAGATTTGTTCTAAAATGTCTCTGCTCAAAATCAGACTTTAAATTAGTTAGCATTTTTAGAAAAGTGGCAACATTGGCTTTAATTTAATATAAGATTTTTTTCTATTTTGTTTTGGCAACACCAAAGAAGTGTGTTTTATTTCTGCAAGCGTTGAAGAACAAAAAACTACTTCAGTAAACTTTAATTTAGAATTGTTCAAAAATTATTGAAAATTGAGTAAGTGAATACTCTATGCGATTCTTTAATCTATTGGGAATAATATCCCACCAATTATTTTATTCTATGTTGAATATTTCGAAAGCTGTATTTAATTGTTGGTCACCGGGAAACTTTTGACCACGAATGCGGCTAACTTTGGCCATAGCTACAATGATTTCCTTATGCTATATTACACTTTAAAAAATGAACGAAAAGCGAGATTCTTTTTAACTTAATTTTAAATAATACATTTTAATCTTATTCTTATGGATATTCTATATTATATGTCTTTTTAAAACTGTTTTTAAACATAATATAGAACGACATTTAAAATTGCTAATGCTAGAAATGTAAACTTTTTAGAATTCCAAATTACTAATATGTTATTTTCTTTTCATTATAATATCGTTTGCTTTCGTTTGATTATATCGTTTTGATTATGAAAATAATTATCATTAAATCTGTTTTTCAAAAATACACAGTTGATTTTCTTATTAGAGAACTGTAAATTAATTTTTTAAAATGTCAGCTGAAAGTGTTCTAAAGTATTGCGGCTAAATCATTGGGAGCTGCAGCATAAACTGAAACAAATAAGAACCTTAATCGGGATAAAAATAAATTGAAAGAGTTTATTTATAAATAACACTAAATCTAATAAACTTTAAAAACTAATAATTCTAATGTTTAGTAGTTTTATTATTGCAATTTAAATCTATTACACAGCCCAAAAAACAGTAAATGGTACGTTTGGTGAGTATTTCGTGCATGTGGCCAAAGTTACCCTCCTGGACTCGAATCGTATCCAAATTTTTTAAACTAGTACCATTTTTTTTAACTTATAAAATGTAATAAAAATGCCTGCAAATTATTCCTAAAACTACAATACTTAAAATGCATAGTGAATTTAAAGTGTTTAAATCGGTTTTGTAGTTTAATTTTTCTTCTTTTGTAAAAAAAACCCAATGATTTTGAACCAAAGTTACCCGCACTGACGGTACTTTAATTATTTAAATAACCGCAAAATTTAATGCTCGTTTAAAAAGCAGAAGAATCAATCCGTTTTTATTAGAATTAAATCACCATTGCCATTCGCAACAATCACTCGAGAAACTTTAATTCTTTAAAAAAAATAAATTAAAAGACTTAATTTTGCGACATCAATCAGTTTGAAAGGACGTTAAATATATTTCACAAAGAGATTTCTTTGTTTACATGTTGATATGAATTGTTTTGGTTCTATTTAAAAGAGAGGAAAATTACATATTTATTCTATGAAATATAAATTGATTTTTGCAAACGATAATAATTATTGAAGAAATAATTATTCAATTTTAGAAATAAAATAAATGAAAATAGCCAAATTCAGCGTGTAAATGTTTGTAATAGAAATAATATTGTGTTTGGCGACTTTTTTCCTGTTGAACACAAATGTTGTGTGGAAACGGGCTGAGTGACAGATTCTGTTACAAACTTACTTGATTTTTTCGCAAAAGTGTAAATAAGAATGTTGCAACGATTCCTTGTTTAAAATACTAATTGGGACCAATTTGGCTCAAATTTTCTTTTAATTAAATTTTATTATAATAATTGATATTTTATTTTCTAAGTAAAGGGGAAACACGTCCACCTGTAAGACTCGCTTACCTGCCAAGACACCGTGGCGCTACGTTTGGATTAATTGGCGGGGATTGGCGACAGTCGGGGGTAAATGATGTCTGGGGCTGAGATTGAAAGTGTCTGGTACAAATTTTAACTTTGATTATGGTATTATCGTGTTGTAAAAAATTAATTATTCTCTTTTTTGCGTGAGCTGTAAATAAAAATATTGCAACGATTCCGGGTTTAAACTAATTTGGGACGTATTATGCTCTAATTTTCTTTTAATTACATTTTGTTATTATAATTTATCTTACATGCTCTAAGTAAAGGGAAAACTTATTCGTCTGTAAGATTCGCTTACCTGCCGAGACTATTATTGGCATAGTTTTGGCTACAGTCGGGGGTAAACGATATCTGTGGGTATGATTAAAATTATTGATGTGTGTGTGTGGATTTCTGCAACACGCCAATTTAAACGTTTTAGAGGTATTTTCATTGCGTTATTTTTGATTAAATACTACTCAGCACTTTTCCCCTTTAAAATAGTTACATGACATGCGAAAAAGAATAAATGGACGATTTTGGATCTATAGTTGGGGCCAACGGCCCGTAGTTTTGAATAATAAAAAACAGATACCGAATGATTTAACGAACCAGAACAGCAACAGTTTCAAGCATAAATATGTCAAAGTACATATAATAAAGGATCTCAAGGCAATCAAGAAAAAGAAACATTGGAGAAAAATAACCCATAAAATATGCACTGTTAAAAATTAGGCACTTTGTTTCACCAAAAATATGGTTCCTAGTAGCTGCAACGGCTGTGTGGTGAAACGATAAACCATATTTTTGGTATTCGGTTGAACCATTTCTCAGGTTTTTGTTTCCAAATCTAGAAAAATGGTTCAACCAAACACCGAAAAAAAAGGTGAAACATTTCACCACACAGCCGTTGCAGCTACTAGGAACCAATGTCATGGCGAAAGGAACCAATATCATGGTGAAACCAAGCACAAAATTTTTAACAGTGTGTAACGCCTGTGTTTGCATCTCATTATTTCCTGATTCGAGTAAAAAAATATTGATAGCAATATACGGCAAACGGATACGGATGTTCAGAAACAGTAAAGCTTATTAAGACTTGTTGCAACGACTGTTTAGAGAGCTGATGAGCTTTAGAATCCTACAATAGGAAAAATCCTTTGCTTTATTAAGATATTCATGGTTTTTCTCAACACGTTGTTTATTCCGAAATTATTTGTAGCTGTTGTTTATGTTTGTCATCAAAAGTATTGTCAGGATGTTAGGTATTTCTTGATCAGATAATTTCATTTATCAAAACTTCTCATCATGCCTAATTGGGGCACAAGTCAAGTATAAACTTTTGTTTGTTTTTTTACATATTTCGATAGTATATTCTATCCATCCCAAAAAAAACTATAAAAGTAAACAAACGCCAATCTAAAAAAAAACGATGCATTTATTTTATAACAAAAAATGTATTTTATAACAAAAAACAAGTTATTTTGAAAGTTGTCGCTAAAAAAGCCGTGATATAAAAAGAATGCCAATCTCTTATTTAAAACTTTTTGGTAATAATAAATAGTATAATTTAAGTTTCTGTGCCGTAAAAAAATTGCGCTGTTTGAGGTTGCCGCCAATCTTAATCACCCTCTATACCTTTATATAAATGTATTGTTTTTCATTTATACCAATTGATATTTAAATTTTTGAGAAAAAAAGCCGTCTGAATATCTATAATAATAAAAGAAAGAGTCTGTGTGTTTGTCTTCGGATCGTAAAAGACCTGCTTATACTGCCCTCAGAAATTCGAAAATTTTAAGATAGATCCCCTTTAAAACGTGTGCACCTGAGGCTTAGTTTTTTCATATTTGTTCCATTTTTAGTAAAAATTCGAATTTTCTGAAAAAATACACTACTTTCGCTCAAATCCGATCATTTTTTCTCTTTCCTGATGCCATCGGCTGAAAAAATTAAATAAAACTTTTAACGAAAACATTTAAAGTTCAAAATGTTTATTTATTTCTTTTGCCATTACTTTCAGAAACTAAATTCATTATTTGAAAAATAATTGACATGTTTCAAGTGACGTAATTCCGCCAGTCTTCATTCCCGGATTTTATTGTGGGTTTATTTGATGATTTTTTCATTGATTTTTCTGTTGACTGCATGTATGCATATTTAAGCAATAAATATATAGTTAAGCTATTACTGAACTATGATGGTTAATAAAGGCCATCACACTAGAGCTATTAGTGTTTTTTGTCTTTATTTTTTCGCCAAATACGTTGCATAACTCGCCAAATTATTAATTAAAATTCGCCAAATAGGCAATTTCTTTTATATATAATTTATAAGCTGGTCGGTTGTTCGAAGGTCATTGTGTTAGAGCTGCATAATGGGTGTGGGTAGCTATATCTATTTTCTCGCCAAATTATTTCCCAAAACGCGCCAAATGAGCTAAAAGGTTCTATGTATTTATGAGGGAATTGTGATGACATTTATGAGTGCATTTTATAGCGTATTTTTCATTTTGGAATTTTAAGGCAATGGAACGGGATTTTATAATTTATAACGAGCGGAAACAATAATAAGTTTATGATCCTATAACAGGGTATATGGTACATATATTTGGAATCTATTTGATATTTTTTTATTCCGTGCAAAGAACGGGTATAAATTTGCTAGTATTTACATATTTATAACAAGGAAATCAATAATTTCGTCTATAAACGCGTTTTTTTTTTTTCAAAACTCAAAATTTTTCAAATTTGCTGCAGTTTATACTCTACTAGCATATTGATACCACTTCTTCGCATTGGCTTAAAAAATAAAGCTCATTGCATTAAATAAATTATTTACCATTTAGTCTGGACTCAAGTAATAACACGAACTAACTATGATGAAACCTAGAAACACTTCGGTACAATCTACAATAGCTCAAAATCTTACAACCCAACTGCAGAAAGCAATCTCCTAAAAATTATAAGTCGTTGCGTCAAAAACTACTTGAACCTTCATTATAATTTTCCCCATACAATGCAAATAGATATTATTAGAATTCACTAAAATGTTTCGAAAAATATTCTTTAAACTAGTCAATACATTTTTATCTAAACGTTACTAATTCAGTTTTAAGCAGCTCGCACGTCCTTCAAATATATCAAAATGTAGTTTTAAAAGAGATCAAGCATTAATTATTGTTGTATTAAAGGAAAACAAAATCTTTAAAAAAAATTCAATTTTAAAGTAAACTAGGGGGCACGCCCCCTCCTCGCTATCGCTCGCCAACCCCCGGGAACTGCTTGCGCAGTTCCCTTTGGATCGCTTCGCGATCCAGGCTCGCTTCGCTCGCTCACCGTTCATTGAAATATTTTAGTCTAGCCATAAGGGTTAACCTAAAGGAGCATGTCCGGCAATTTTTTCGTCAAATAAGGTAACCCTGTCAAATTGGTATTATGGCAGCCATTGGCTACTAAAACAGCCACAGATCGTATTTTAAGATAGTAATTATCAAATTGTTCAGTTTTTTTCTATGTATTTCGTTTACATTAGAGAATTTATTTTGCTACTTTCTTTATAACTTGATCCTGTCCATTTCTTTCATAGTTAAAAATTCATAAATCGTATTAATATATTTAAAATATTATTAATCATTAATTATTTAAAGAACTCATTTCTTAAATTATTATTTTTGTACATTGCAGCATACACTTGCAGCAAACTGTCGAGTTCTGATTTTCTTACATTAAAATATCGTTACGGTCTACGATCGTAAATGCCACGATATTTTTAATAAGGAAATCTTTCATCTTCTCTCAGCAGACATTTTTAGTTTTTAAGGGGACGCATTACCCAAAATTTAGGGCTGCCCAGAAAATAATTAAACATGCTCGAATGTTGTGAGCTAAGGATATTGCAAAAAAGAAGGATTCTATTATAATGGTGGTGGTTTATTGAAAATGATAGAGTGGTTTGGTAAAATGGTTTTTGAAATTTTATGTTGATTTTTTAAATTTTAATTTTTTCAGCTTGTGAATGGTTAAAACCCTAAGGCTTTTAGGTAAATTAATGTTCCAATTTTTTTTTTCCTGTGTTGAAACATGTGCGTTTAACAAAAGTTGGTATGGGATAAGGTCTAGTGTGAATAGATTTAAAAAAAAAAAATGCTGAAGGTGAAAATTTACAAAAAATCTTATTTTTTTAGCCAATTTTATACATAAAGCTACATAACTTTTTTTATTTAACTGATAGCTCAATATCCATACCAACTTTTATTAATAGATGTTGTGGGAACATTTTGAAAAAAAATCCATTACAAAATTCTTTAAATTGTAGGAAGAGTAGCATTTTGAAAAATCGTTAAAATTTTTTAATTTTTAAAAAAACTTACGTTTTAATATTTATTATTTTTTCGTATATGTTTATTGAATGTTAGTTCTTTGTAAAAATAGTTTAATTTGAATGCTAGCAATAAAAGTACTGGATTTAGTTTTTTGGGTACCGCGTCCCCTTAACAGCATTTTAAAGTAATTATTTGTTGCCATTTCACAGACTTTGTAAACGCTCGGTTTGTTGTCATTTTGACGTGGCGACATTTTTCAACTGGCGCCAATCCGGACATGGTTCTATAAGCTAACCGCCTTTAGTATCCTTTTAACATAAAATAATTATAAATTAATCTTTTAAATTACTGGTTTTATTGCGAAAATATTTCGGTGCTTGAGTGCTTGACTAAGATCCATTTGTAAATAAATTGGAAACTGCGGTAGCCGTCAACGCTTAGAAAATATGTTTCAAAACTATTTGAATTTTTCCTTTTTTTATTAACAACAGTGTTTGGTAGTTCAGTCGATCGAAATTATAATTCAAATTTTCAAACATTAAACGTCCCTAATATTATGCATGTTTTAAATTTAAACTTATGGATTCTATCTATATTTTGTGCATAATATTTATAGTTATTTTTCTCTTTTTCAAACCATTCCTGAAGAAACATTTTTTTTTGTTTTCAGTCGGTCATTTTGAAATTAGTATTTTTGTTCATTTCGATTGTTGCCATTCCAGAGATAGAAATATAAGGAAATTTGGGTGCCGTATAAGAGTATTATATAAAGTAAATTACAAAATGATTTCTTACTAGCAGACAATATCAATGATACGGAAAGAGAATTTTTATATCAAAATTTATATAATTTAAAAGCTTTTCTATATTGAATAAACTCTTCATGTGATTTTATTTACTAAGGATATGATAAAGATAATTTATTCGTAACCCGGTTACAAAAATCTTCAGCAGCGAAAGTGTTAAGTGAGTATATGGCAGACAATGGGTTGGTTACAATAGGGTACTTGACCGTATCGCTAAAATACCTTCCAATATTAATTAAATTATAGTTTGTACCCAAATATAACAAACGTATATATTTTTTTGCAAAATAAATCTTTAAATAATTCATAAAAATCATTTTCAAATGGCTTTTTTTCATCGGTACGCCACGTGATCACAAACACGTCGATTTGGCTGACGTCACTAGTATGTATAAACAAACCGGTCTGATGTTTTTTTGTTTGTAATTAAACTGGTTTTAATCTAACATACCATTAAAATACGAATTATATAGATAATGGGTGGAGGTTTTACAGAAGCGGATAGTTCAAATTTGCTTAAAGTAGATTCCAAAATGGTGTTTCAAAGTTTGTTAATAGTCACTAGTGACATCATACATACCATGTGACAGCCACAAAGCGTTTTCGGGAGTGATTTTTCGTCCTAATTTTAAAATTCATTTTTCTCCTTTTTTATGGGGTATTTGAAAAAAAGAAAAAATACGGGTCTAATATTTTTGGCATAAGAATATTTTAAGCCAATAATTCTTTTTAGTCAAGTACCCTATTAATATATGAACCATGGAGAAGAGGGGGCACGAACTATATATAAAATTTAAAAACTTTATTAAAATAAAGATTGCGACCCTCCTATACAAGGTTAAAGCTATCCAAGGCACCACAAACTCGCAACTCACAAACCTCCCGCAAAGTCTAGTTTTATATTTATCCCGCCAAACAAGCAAACTAAACCAGTTAACCGTGCCTCGCGTTTTCATTGCCAAAGGGGTGTGTGAGTGCACCTTGGCGCCCACGCGATCATTAAACAAGAACACGTTTCGCTTTGTTATTTGTATATTATTATTGGCAACAGGTTGAGGACACTCCAACTTCTGGCAGCGGAAGTTGACGGAAGCAGGGAGGGGTTTTTGTTGAAAAACGTCGCACTAGAGCTATTGGCGTAGTACAGTATAACTAGAGTCAAGTGACGAGCCGACACCTGAATAGGCAGGCACCCAACGCATATTTCCTAGTCCAACGGCACACACATCCACCATATGTTTACTAGACGAATGGTGAACGCAGGTTGCCCTACCGCCAAGTTCTTCACGACTGTCATGAAATTCATAACATTATTAATATTTAGTAAAAAATTACGACATTAAAAAGAAACACCGATTTAGATTGCTGAATGTATAGGTTTTAAGATAAGTACGTTTTTTTTTTTAATTTTCTTGTCTGGAAACGTAGTTTTTCGATTTTATTTTATCGAAACTTCGTGATGACACACGTGTCTATTTTTAGCGTAATATTTTTTTCGATTTCGATACTTGTTGCAAAATAAAAATTGGGAATTTCATTTTGATAGCTGCTTTTCTGTAGCATGTACCTTATAAAGGAAAAGCGACATTTACAGAATCGGAGAACAAGCAGCTTAGTTAGATTTAATTGTAGGGCAAAACAATGTCAGTATCAATTCAGATTACAACAATTTTTCTTATATTTTTGTCTGTACCTTTTATAAACTTAATGTATTTAGAATATTGCTTCATTTTACCATATAATAGATTAATAAACACTTAAATAGAAAGCCTTTAAATTTGAATTTTTTTGTTTTGTATGGTACTTAAAAATATTCAAAGATTGTTAATTCGAAAATAGTTGCATTGTCATTCCGTGAGGACTCAATATCCTTGATAAAAAATATGTTGCAAAAAGGTATTGAAAACCTAAATGCAATCGACTTATCTTTCCGAGAAAAAATAGATCGACCACAGAATTGGGAAAGTTATGTTTTTGCTGAATAATCGCCAATCTTGGCGTAAACATCACAACCTTTTTTGAAACCTATTAAGTAATGAATAAACACTACTTTAATTAATGAATACTACTTTAAGAGGGACTGTCAGTCCCATAGAGATAATGCATTAGTTTTGAAATTAAAATTTTTGCAAAAGACGTGCTTTGCCGTGTTATCCCATTTTCACCCCCCCCCCCCCCCCAGGTATGAGAATTATCATAACATCAATTTAAAACAAAATTGAATAGAAAATAACATCCGGTTATTTAATTATTAATTGATAAAGTTTTAAAATAGTGTCGCCATCTGCTGTAATTTTTGGCATTTTAAAACTTCAAAAATATATAATTAAATAACTAGATAACATTTTCGTTTCAAAATTTGTTTCATTTCGATGTTATGTTGATTCTCATACCTGGGAAAGAAGGGCTAACATGGCAAAGCAATACCTGCGGAGGCTGTGATTAGAAAACTAATGCATTAGCTCTATGGGACTGACAATCCCTCTTAATTAATATTAATTAATGATGTACTACTAAAAATCATCGGCGCAACAACCCGTTAGTGGGCCAAGGCCTGCCGTGCCCATTTCAGCATACTTGACCAAGGGCTCTGGATTGCTAGGCATATGGTCCGGTTAGGTGATCAACCTCACGCGGAACCCCCAGTGTTTAGTTCCCAAGCCTACTTGGTCCTCATTTTATAGACCCCCCTTAAGGGATGAAAGGATGAGTCAACCTTGCCCAATCCGAGATTCGATTCCTACACTCTTAAAACAAACGAGCGGTTTTAACTCAGTCTGGGTTAATTTCCACTCCTTTCCGTGCCGAAAATGCACTTCTCCTATAGGAGTGAATTTCACTCTTTGTTTTAAGAGATGTGGCATCGCAATGCGAAACACTAACTCTAAGCCACTGGGACTCATACATATACACAATAACAAAAATATTTGAACAAAAAAAGAAAATATTATTAACCTATCCAAAGATATATTTAAAAACATTTTAAATTTTAATGGAGACGCAAATGGGCATCATATTTAAGGTTTTGACTGGCAACAGAAATACCGAATGAAAATAAATTATTTCTCGGGCCTCGATTGGTAAACCAATGTCACGTCGAAACGAGCACCGATCGAATGAAGTTCAAGAGTGAAAACTGGAAGGAATTTCGTCAACTGAAACAAGCCAATAGAGTTAAAATTATTTTAAAGCGAAAATTATGCACACGCGCTAGGAATAATTTCGCCCGTGGTTTATTTACAAACATATGGGCTGTTTAAGTTGCGACAAGTGTTTAAATAATACTTAGCTGCATTTTTTAATTACATCGCTAAAATCGATACTTATTTTAATCTTCAGTTTAAACTTGAAAGAATGGAAGAAGAGAAAGTAGAAAAGAAGAAAAAGAAGAGCAAAAGCAAGAAGAAGAAAGACAGTCCAAAGAAACCATCCGAGAAAAAACTTCTAAAGGCAAAAGTGCGTAAGCTGTAAACAATGTTGGATGCGAGGAAGAAGTAAAAAAATATCCTAGAAGTTATAGTATACACTGTTTAGCGCAGAGATGAATTAAAAAAATTTGCCGAATAGTGAAAAATTCGGATTCGCAACACTTTCTGTCACAGCTTGTGTTTACTTCTATTCTATTGGCTTGTTTTAGTGAGGTACTGCTAGCGCATTATGGCCGGTCTCGATTTGGCGACTTTCCTTTTGAAGCCAAGTAGCGAAAACGTACTTAAATTAGTAAACATTCCAGTTCAACTCAATAGATGTTTACATCAATCTTGTTGCTATAGCAACCCTGTGTTTACTTTTTCACGAACCCAAAGTCTCCTATTATTTTAATTATGGGACTTATGGGAGAGCGTAAGTTTTCAATTCGTCAACTAAAGATTTTATATTCTTATAAAATGGCCACACAAGTAAACTTACTTATACCTCTTCAAATGTAAAAACCAAAATAAACAGTTAACGGATATCATTTGGCAATTTTCTAGAAATATTTCCAAAAGTGATCTAATCTATACATATTAATATGTTACTGTGCGTGCATCTCTGTCCGAAATATATCTCCGCCTGATCCCCAAAACGAAGACACATTGGAAAGGTGACGAAAATGTTAAGCGGAAGTTATTTCGCTACTTTAAAAGTTTCTGGTTTTCGTTCGAAAGTTCTTCAAGTGATTGGCAGCGGAAATACTGAATGAAAATAAATTCTTTCTCGAGCCTTGATTTGTGAAAAAGGGTAACGGAGGAACGTGGGAACGGAGCACCGATCGAAGGAAATTCCGAAATGAAATAGTGGAAGGAGATACGTCACCTGAAATGTGTCAATTGTTCGTGTGTTATTATAAATTTAAGTTTAAAATTTTGATTTTGGGTAGTACATTCGTAGTGGTAGAGGGAAAAAAAGACATTGATGAAGTTTACCAATGGTATTCTGTCGTCCGTTTAATTTATAATGTTAACTTCGAAGGTATGTGAAAGGCATAGATATCATAGTTAAAGTATTAGATTGGCAGATCACATGACATCCAATGCTAACGACGGGACGCGCATGAAGGCCAAATAAGATGGCAAAATGGCCAGTGTTGCTGCGACTTTAAGGAGAAAAATACTACGAAAAAATACCATCTAATTCTAAAATTACAAAAAAAAAATACTAGAAAAGGATTTAAAGTCACTAAAAAGATTCCAAAATGCAGCTAGTATTTTTACGATATTTTTTTTTTACTTTTTGAATCAGATCGTATTTTTTCGTAGTATTTCCCCCTTAAAGTGGCAGCAACACTGGCCATTTTGCCCTCTTATTAAGCCTCCATGCGCGTCCCGTCGTTTTGGAGGTCACGTGATCTGCCAATCTAATACTTTAACTATGATATCTATGGTAAAAGGAGACATAATTAACTCAGGAAACTTATTGTACCCAGAAGGTTGCGTTGCAATGAAACTCATATGGTAGTCGCAGTGTTAACGAATATAATCATAAAAGTTTCTAAATCACTAAATCATTTTCGATTTCCATATAGATAGCCGAATTGGACAAGGAGCTCTCCGACGTTTCCTCAATCCTAGAGCAATACGAGTCAATATTAGAATCCTGGAAATCCCGTATCTCGACAGAAACCCATGTCAGAGACTCATGCGTTGCACACTTACGGCGGAATCTTGTAGCTGTGACTGGGGAGGGGCTACGGTCGGAGGAGGAGCTTAAAGATGTGAGGAGGGGCCATGAGGAGGAGGATCGAAAATGGGAGGAGGTTGGAAAGAGGTTGGAGGCGGAAAAGGAAGAGGAGCGAAGTGTCCTCAATCAGCAGAAGACCGAATTGAAAGGTGAGTCTTTAGGTTAGATTAGTTTGAATTATCGTTGCACTAGAGCTATACGAGGGCTATTGGCGACGGGCTTCGTAATTTAGAACCATGGTCAAGTGACGAGCTGACACCTGAGTAGGCACCCAACGCAACCGTTAAGGGCGACATCGTACGCAGCGTTGAGACTTTGAAGCATATTTATCGTGCACTCCCTCTACACGGAATATTCTTCGTTGGACATTTTTGGCTGCACGGGACGTTTATAGACCGGCAGTAATTTTAGCGATGCCCGGACCCGGACCTGGGACCTTCCGCATGCAAGACGCCTTAACCGACTGGGCTCCCCAGCCCGGCGAGTCTTTGGTTGCTTAATACGTAATAAGGAGCCACCACAACAAGTTGCTTGGGCGTGTTGGCGAACGCTTCTTTTCATCACCAGGGGCAATTTTGATCCATTTTGGTCGATAGCTATCCGCAGTGCGTTCACCAAAACAATGGCATTGGTGAACGCTGGTTGCCATTTTGCCAAAGACGCCTTTAATCTGTTTACCTTTGTAGAGCCAATATACAGTCTTCAGTTTGCATGGGGAGTAGCTCGATAAGAGAGGACAGTGATTAGAGGTTATGACCAGTTATGAAATTGAGTCAATTGAATGGACGACTGGAACAATCACACCTAGTATGACGTCACAGCTACGTCAACGGACCCTTTTTGTGCTAGTAAGCTAGTAAGTTTAGTTTTTTTTTCTAGAGAAATACTTTTAATACCAAGGTTTCTCATCCTTTAGAAAAACTTTCCCTACTCGAAGACAGACGACTGAAACGCAACTTCCAGATCTCCCGCCTCGCCAAGCTAGAAGAGTCACTGGCAGATAAGTTGTCTAAAGAGTTACACGAAGATCGTGAAGAGAACCAACGACAAGTACAGGAACTCCTTCGCAAGAGAGACGCGTTTGTCAAGCTAGTGGACGATGTCGTCGCTGATCACGAAGATATGTTCCGAAGCCAACTACCTGTCTATGTGAGGGAGCAGGTGGAAGATAATGTACGATTCAGGTAAGTTTGGGACTGGGGTGCCCAGATTGTGTAAGGCGCTTGACTTGCATGCAAAAGGCCAGGTTGAGATCCAGACTTTGACAAATTAACTGCCAACCTATGAAAGATATGTGCAACCAAAAAGTTCAACGAATAATAATGCCCTCCGTATAGAAGTAGTACACGTTAAATATGCTCCGAAGTCCCGACGCCGCGTACGATGTCGCCCTTAAAAATTGTCGCGGTTTTGTCATTTGACCGACGATATGTACCTAGCCCGGTCCGACAAAGTTGAATTCAGTTATTCAGTATATATTACAGCCACTCAATACCGGCTGGTCACTACACCAAGAAGATTTGTCGAATCTCTCTTACATTACCAGAAACAATGTGGTGTCAATCAGTGCTGGAGCCTAGATATTGAGCTACAAATGCCTACTCAGGTGTCGGTACTTCACTTGACTGTGGTTCTAGAACGGCCACGCCTATGATGACGTCAAAGTAACGTAAAACATTGTCTTCTACCCTACAAACAAACCACGCTCCGCCCCATTCGAAT
The DNA here is from genome assembly GCA_019343175.1 of Oedothorax gibbosus. Classification (NCBI taxonomy): domain Eukaryota; kingdom Metazoa; phylum Arthropoda; class Arachnida; order Araneae; family Linyphiidae; genus Oedothorax; species Oedothorax gibbosus. Next base: position 10,072,500 of record CM033276.1, on the reverse strand, counting down.
CGTCTTATACCCCACAAACAAACCCCCCAGGAGCTAATTCGTCCAAATTATAACGGCCGCGCCTTTGGTGACGCCATATCCAAGTAAATTCTTATCTTCCACCCTACAAACAAACCACGCCCAGTTCCAATCGTCCATTCATGTTTTATCCTCCGCAGGACTAGATGCCATGAAGAGGCCGAAACTCTCCTCAAAGCCCAGGAGAAACACAGGTGCCTCAAATCCCGAGTGCAGGATTCCCTCCGGGCAGAGATTGAGACCCAGGACTCCGCGGACCTTGACCTGAGGAACCGAGCCACAGAAACCAGCAACCGCTTGAACGATGTACTGACAGGGAATGACGGCCACAGACCAGTCATCAGAGAGTATCTACAGGTAAGTGATATCAGAAATCGAAACCTTATTGACGAGTGTCGACGCGAAGCGTCCTTACTCCTACAAGACGTCCTTAAAAGGGGTTAACTTTGAATCGAAATAGGGCTGAACAGAAGTTGCGCATTAAGATGATCGGAAGGGGGGGGGGGGATGCAGGTAAGTGATACTTTCGATGGGTTTTTTTATTTGAATAACGTCACACTAGGGCTATACGCGAGTGATATTGGCATGTTTCAGGTCTTGAGTGAACAGAAATGAATTCTTCCTCGAGCGTAACGCGAGTTACATATAGGATAGCTAGAAATAAACTCGCAAAAATTGAATTTATACTAAAAAGTGCAAGTTTGCTTAAGAGACTTTTCTTCAAATTAGTCTAATAGATTCTAGATATCTAAATAGATTCTAAACTTTACTATAGAACATGTTTTAGCGGGGGATGTTGAGTAATTAACCCAAACTTCCAGACTCCAAATCTATAGGATTATCACATAAAAGTAATGCATTTTATTTTAAAGGAAAAGATTAAAACTATTGTAAATGCTCATAATACATTTAAAAACATACCTGTAGCCGTACGTTCCACTTTATTCCTTATTTTTCAAAAAGTTTACAACTTGCAAAACTCTGTGTTATTGTAAGAGGCAATTTCGTATTCCAAATAATTTTCGTCTTATCTTCAACATTGAACGCGTTGTAAGATTAAAATTAAAGTTCCATGTTTGGAAAAAAATAACGATATTTGATCTGAATGAATTTTGATCTGAATTTCTGATGAATCGAATTTGATCTGAATTTCTGAATGAATTTTTATCTGAACGATATTTGATCTGCTTAATTGAGCTGAATTATTGTTTGCTTGTGTGCAAAATATCAAATGTGAATTCGAAGTTATAGTTTCTGAATTTTGGCACGATTTGGGACGTATTTAAAGCCGAAGTTGGTCGGCTTTAAATACGTCGCACTAAGCGTACCTGTTCAATTCCCGTGCCTTTAAGCGTGTCGGAAGGAGACTTAGCACTTCTAGGGAAAGCAGCTGTGGAACTCATTCGTAAATGTCAGACAAATGCGGCCATATTTGGTCACTGAAGTGTTATGTAATTTAATCATTAGCATTTTCTATATGTATTAAAATAAATGAGAAAGAGGTAAAGGTCTTGACTATAAGTTACTGTTTAAAATTGGAGAAGTGGGGGCCGAAATTTTGTAGTTTTGTTTACACATTTGAAAAGGTTTTATGTTTTACTTAATACAGTGAAAACTTTTTTTTACTCGCATAATTAGCGCAAACTTTGACAATTAATTAAAAAATAAACTAATGGTCGGATTGAGGTAAAATGTATGTCGATGTTCTTAGAATCGCATGGAGATTATTTCAAAAGAATAAAAAAAAAACGCATGCACATTCCCCATTCAAATGACTTGTGACCAAACATGGCCACCCGAGCCTATCAGGTATGAGGATGGGGGAGAAAAAGCGTGGATGTAAACAATTCAAAGTGAAAACCCTTTGGTGACAAATTACTTTTTCTACGACTGTCCGCTCAGAGCACGTCCGCTCTGAGCACGGAACCGTCTATAATAACCCAAAAAGTTTTTAAAACTTCAGTATACCTCTCCAAATAAACCGGTTTTTAGCTTCGGTTAAATGGGCAAAAATAGTTCTTTAACTGAACCGGTTAAAACTGAAGAACCGGTTTGAAAAAACATTTTAACCGGCTAAACTGAATGTTATTGTAAGTTTGATTTATCGTCACACTAGAGCTACACGACGGCTAGCGGCTACGGGTTTCGTAATTTAGAACCACAGTCAAGTGACGAGCAGACTCCCCTAAACAGGAAAAATGTAATGCTCCAATTGATTACTTTTAGCTGTTCCCAATTAAACCGGAGAAAAAAAATAACCGATTAAACCGAGAAGAGGTTTTATTTTTCAAAAACCGCAAATCCCTAGAATCTGCACATTCGTGGTTTTGTCATTTGATGATATGTACCTATATGTACCTAGTCCGGTCCGACAAAGTTGAATTCAGTTATTCAGTATATATTACAGCCACTCAATACCCCGACTGGTCACTACACCAAGAAGATTTGTCGAATCTTTCTTACATTACCAAAAATAATGTAGTGTCAATCAGTGCTGGAGCCTAGAAATTGACAGCAGGAAGCGTATAGCCTAACCTAATCAATGCAGTGCACTAATAGCGATCCGCCATGCGTTCACCAAGAATATTGACCCTGGTGAGAGCGGATTGCCGTATTACCGACGTTGTCACAACTCTGACTACGTCAGTACGATCGATATCTGTTGACTCTGTGATAACGCAGATTTTTCTGCAGGACATGAGAGACGAAATCGCCACCATGACCAGCCTGATGGAGTCCACTCAAGACCAGATCGAAGAAGTACAGGAGGTCATGCGAGACCAGGATCACTACATGAAGGACATGGAGATAAGTATCTCCAAACTCCAAGACGGAAACGGAATAAGGGTAAGTTTTTTTTTTTTTTTTTTTTTGGGGGGGGGGGGAATTCTAAAATGTTTAATATGAATTGATCAAAATCAAGCGAACCAAAATGAATATTAATTGATAAAATTACCAATTGAGAAATTTGAAACAGCCTACACATTATACATGTATTCAACTTTAGATTTTTTTTTTTTTAGAAGTTACCGTCTTTTCCAGAAATATTTAACTTTTTGGTTGTCGTTGCTATCTTTCAGATCAGTTAGTAATCAATTTGTCACTCTACACTGTAAATTTTTTTTGTATTAAACACCATGCTGATTTTAAGTGGCTTTTTACTTCACGTGAATTATAATGTTAGTTTTAGAGCAAATGGGTGTTTTCATGACGCAAACTGTCACATGAAAATCTTCCTCCAATAGCGTTCAAACAGAGGAGATAGGTGCATCTATTCACAGCTGAAGAGTACATGGGAAGAACCGCTTTATTTATTAGGAGTAGTTCCGTAATTGTATCTGCTTGGCGGACATTGGCGACAGGAAACCGGTTTTTCTCTTTCTTCTTCGCTTTTTCCAAGCGTCGGAATCGTGCATCGCGTTAATCCAAGGCCGTCTCCTTGGTTAATCTCGGTAGGTAGAAAAGTCGTGGTTTAGGACTTTTCAATTAATTTGCAAATCTTAAAATTTTTAATTGTTTTAGAAAAAATCGTGATTTTCAATCAATCGTACTTTATTTTTAAAGCTTAACATGATGATAAACACAGTCTTTTGAATAAAACTGAAATTCAGGGAATTTCAGGGTTGCAGTGAGAGAAAATGCACAACAAAATTGAGAAACTGGTTTCCTTACACCAGTTTAGGCGATTACTCGCTATCATCGCCAAAGATGCCTGATGAGGAAAGTTTTCAACGAAATTAAGCGGTTTTTCCCCTGTACTCTTCAGCTATCAAAACAAAAAAAAATTGACGAAACACCACAATGAATTTTACCATCATACGTAAATTCACAGCACAGGACAACTGTAGCACTTTACAATCACACTTCGATGCTAACTTAGATTTTTTTTTTTAAAAACAGATAACAGGAAAATATAAAAAGTGCGGGTAATAGGCTTTAATCTTTCGATACAAAATGTTTTTCGTGTCCTCAGGCATCAAAGATCCTCAGAGCCAGCAGAGTGTTTAAAGCAAGAGTCAACGAAGTCAGTCAAGACGAGATAGCGATAATGGATACTAGCGTTTTACAACAGATAAAGATGATTCTCGAAGATGAAAATGGACAACCCGATGAGAAATAAGTGTTTGAGAAAAGAGAAAAAAAAATAGCTGTATGGTTCTAAATTTAAATGAGCAAAAGTCCTAGGAAATGTTGTCAAATACAAATCAAAAGAAAAACTTTAAGTATGTACATTTTAAAAGATAGTTAATAACGGTTATCTGATTATTGTGAAGAACTTTTCTTCACTAGATATAAATATCATCCTAAAGAAATCTATTTATTTCGTCTAAACTTGAATAAAACTTACTCATAACTAACTCTTTTGTATTTGCAAATCTTTCAGCAGTCTTCATATTAAAATAACTTCAGGGGAAAATGCATGAATAAAAACCAATAGCTCCTTAACAAAACCCTCAAACCAACTTACTAAAAATTAAAAATTTTAGTTGTAACGGACATCGCAAATTTCTATAATATTTTCTCCAACTTCTTAGGAGCCGAATTTTAGTAGTTTAGATCTGGTTGCTTCTACAGTCCCTGGACAAATTATTAGACGCACTGCAAGATTTCTTGTATCAATCAATGATGAACAAAATACCTTTTAGAAGGACATTTGTGTTCCTAAACTTAAGCTATTGAATAGAAAACACTATATGCTATACTTAATACATATATATATCGACATGTTTTTTAATGATATGGCATTCTTTGGTATGTTTTCATCATTACTAAAAAAATACAGTGCGTCTAATAATTTGTCCAGGGACTGTAGGACACACTACAGTAACTCAGATCGACTTGTTGCTGTCGCGATAACCCTGAGTTGGTGAACGCTTCCGTTTACCGGTCAAATCCCTTTTGAGCACTTTAGGTCAAAGCGACACGTCCTGGGTTCATCAAACTGATGAAATTTTTGAAGATGAGCTGTCATATCAATTCTGCCACGACTCTTTCTACGTTTGTAGTATAAGGGCTAAGAGAGATGGCGTTGCAAGCTCACTCAAAAACGAGTGCCAAAAAACGGTACACCAGTCAGAGGGCGCTGATCAAGAAAGTCGTTCGTTTGTTGCTGTACTTATGACTACACCAGCGATGGCAAGGACAACTGCGACACACTATCCGTTTAACCACTATCATTTCTAGCCAATATTTGGTGACTTGTCTATCGGGAAGAATCACGGTTATTAATCAATAGCTAATTTGAAAGGAAAAAAATCCTTCAAAACATCCGAACTAATCATTAAACATTTTATTGATTAAATAACAAACTTCAATACACTTCTCGTCCAACATTCACCACATTTGAGTAGTATACAAACACGATAGCATCTAGCTCACACCAATCGTCCAATCTGACCCTCACCGGATTCAGCGGTATGTGTGCTGACAGTTGCAGCAGCACGAGTACTCGAAGATTCGAAGAAGTCCGGAGTCCGGGCGAAAGTCCAGGCAGCAGAAAACACGATATTAATCGATACTAATTTGAAAAAAATCCTCTAAAGCATACAAACTAACCATTCAACATTTTATTGATAAAAATAAACTTCAATACACTTTTCGTCCAACATTACACCACATTTCAATAGTACAGACACGATGGCATCTAGCTCACTCCCAATCGTCCGATTCCCTGACCCCTGCCACCGGAGATCCCAGACGGTATGTTGTGCTGGCAGTTGCAGCAGCACGAGTACTCGAAGATGTCAAAGAAGGTCCCAGAGTCCGGGGCCGAAGGGTCCCAGGCCAGCAGAGTGTGGTGGCAGTGGCGTGACTCGCAGCCACTTAGGCCCCCCACGCCTCTGCGGCTGCCACTGGGGTAGCCGTAGGTTCGGCACACCTCGCTCGGGATGCTGCCGGGAAAAAGATACAGTATAGACTTCATTCAAGAGACCGCGATGTTTATGACGTTAATAAACGCATAATGTTATGAATAAGGTTAACTATTAAGTTTAGGAAATCATATAACACGAGTAAAATTATGTAATTATATTATTAAACAAAATTTTAAAATGACCATCGATTGAAAACTTTTTTTATCCTCAGTGCTATTACTAGTAGTTTATGTTTATCAAAATAATGTGTAAATAAATACTAAATAATTGATGCTACACAAATAACAAGTTATGGTTTACTGTTGAACTTAAGGTTAATGCCCGCGGTAGCACCAATAAATGGTGAAACTAAGCACCGAACTGCGGTTGCAGCTGGAATTCACCACATTTTGGTAAAAGATGGAACCACATTTTTTATAGTGTAGAATTGGAAAAGTTGTTGAGTATAAATAGCGTCTGACCTGCATGCTGCCTCCAGGTAGCACTGTTCTAGGTGTGGAGGGTCTTGTACGATGTACCTCAGCTCTCCTTTCACGTTGTACATGTGATACGGAGTCCTCAGCACGTACTGGTTGCCATGACAGCGGTCAAAGATTGGAGATGATTTCCTACAGAATACAATATAAGACGATTCTGGATCACATATTTCGTTAGTATAAGCATAATTAATGTGATAAAAATAAAAAGTAATAATTTTTTCTGAAAATACTATAAAATCTATATAAACTTCATAATATGATATTAGTTTTGTTATTAGGTAAGAGTTTTTTGATAATTTTAAGTCTTACTACCAAATTTTTGGGTTGGTTCACGTATCCCTAATAGGTGGGTCATGTATCCCTATGCATTGGGATACATGACCCAAAACTAAAGTTTTAAATAATTTTATATTTTACTACTATTGCAGTTAATACTGCAGAAAAATACTAATATATATTGTGTACTACTTTATTGTGTTCTACTTATGAAGTACAAATTATGTGCATTTACACATTCATAAATAGTGTTTTTTAAAAGTTACAGGCAAAAAACTTCGAGTTGGGTCATATGTCCCTGGTTCCCCCTAAACTTTAACTGTGTAAACTGTGGTCCTTTGACTGTGTATACTGAGTTTTTTCACCAAAGATTCTGGTTGTCGAGATATGCGCTAGCGAAATGGAAAAGTACCAGCATTTTTTTACCAAGTATTAAAATAGAAATAACAAAACAATTTTAAAGGAAAGATATTCTCGTTATTTAACTATTAATAACGGATATCAACAAAGTTTAAAAATTGAAAAATCTATAAATATTAAGCAATGTAATTATATTTTCCCTTCAAATGTCTTTGGTTTTTATTACTATATTTTTATTGTAAAAAAATACTTCCATTTTAAAATAATACTTAGGCAGATTTTAAAAGAGGGATTGTCAGTCCCATAGAGCTAATGCATTAGTTTTCTAATCACAACTTCCGCAGAAGTATTGCTTTGCCATGTTAGCCCTTTTCGCCCAGGTATGAGAATCAACATAACATCGAAATGAAACAAATATTGAAACGAAAATGTTATCTAGTTATTTAATTATATATTTTTGAAGTTTTAAAATGCCAAAAATAACAGCAGTTGGCGACACTATTTTAAAACTTTATCAATTAATAATTAAATAAACGGATGTTATTTTCTATTCAATTTTGTTTTAAATTGATGTTTATGATGATTCCCATACCTGGTAAAAATGGGACAACATGGCAAAGCAAATTTTTTACAAAAATTGTGATTTCAAAAGTAATGCATTATCTCTATGGGACTGACAGTCCCTCTTAATGTCATTTGGGTCTATGGTACTGACCTTACTTTTTAAGTGTTAAAGTTATTTAAATTACCTTATAGGGTATACATAATTATTTAATGGTAATTGAAAGTCGTATAGTGTTACACAGCCATAGTTTGCTTAAGTATCTAAATATATGCGCATACCATCTTTTTCAGACAGTAAAGTTTTCCTAGCATGAATGAACGATTTTCTAATACGAAGAACGAATCAAACTAGACGTTATCAGACAAGCGTCAAATACCACTGACGTGGTTTAATGACCACATGAAACTTAGAAATCTGAACCAATATATGATATTACGTCAAACGAACACCTGCGCATTCGGCGTGTTTTGAATCAAATTGATTTCAAATATAATTGGATGGTTGTACTGTACGATTCATTTTACATTGGCGATTGTGGTTCCCAAATTTTGGAAATTCGCACAGTTCATGCCAAAATTCAATAAGGTGCCCCATGTAAAATGCTTTTTAAAAAAAACTGTACAAAAAAAATAATAACCATGTGAGTAGCAAAAAATTCATGAAGCATTAATTTTGTTCCTAAATTGTCATTTCAGATTACAAGTAAATTGTGACCATACATATATAGTTAAAGTATTAGATTGGTAGATCACGTGACCTCCAATGCTAACGACGGGACGCGCATGGAGGCCAAATAAGGGGGCAAAATGGCCAGTGCTGCTGCCACTTTAAGGAGAAAAATACTACAAAAAATACCATTTAATTCTAAAATTACAAAAAAAATACTAGAGTTTAGTTTAGTTTGAATTATCGTCGCACTAGAGCTACACGAGGGCTATTGGCGACGGGCGTCGTATTTTAGAACCACAGTCAAGTGACGAGCCGGCACCTGAGTAGGCACCCAACTCAACCGTTAAGGGCGACATCGTACGCAGCGTTAGGACTTTGAAGGATATTTAACGTGCACTTCCGCCACACGGGGTATTATTCGTCGGACATTTTTGGATGAACGGGCCGTTTATAGGTCGGCAGTTATTTTGGCGATGCCCGGACCCGAACCTGGGACCTTCCGCATGCTAGGCGAATGCCTAACCGACTGGGCTCCCCAGCCCTAAAAAAAATACTAGTAAAGGATTTAAAGTCACTAAAAATATTCCAAAATGCAGCTAGTATTTTTGCGATATTTTGTTGTAATTTTAGAAATAAATGTTTTTTTTTGTGTAGCATTTTTCTCCTTAAAGTGGCAGCAACACTGGCCATTTTGCCCCCTTATTTGGCCTCCATGCGCGTCCCTTCGCTCGTTAGCATTGGAGGTCACGTGATCTACCAATCTAATATTTTAACTCTGATATCTATGATTGTGACTAACTCATTTCGGGCGGACCGCTCTTAGCGGTTTGCAGGGTCTGATCTAATAAAAGGCGCGTTCCTAGGCCCCACATTTAAGGGGTCCTTAAATTTTAGTTTCTATTCTGATAAATGATGTAGACCCCCTTCCCCCTCCAAAAAAAATACAGTAAATTTTAACATCCCCCCCCCCCCCTTTGTATTTGAATTTGTCTCAGACATGACCGGACGTCATTAATTTGATCGATGTTATAAGGCAGAGTCAATAAAATATATTTGACCAATATATTTTTAAAAATATATTTGACCAACTAGCACAACATCAGCATCAGTCTAGTTTGATGCTGCCATCTGTCGACGAATATTTGATTCATTTGGCAATAGTACTAAAATGAAAATTCACATGCGTTAATGTAGTGGGACAAGACTAATGTAAGGTTTTATCCGTGTTTTTTTTAGGGAGAATCCCCCTTTTTGTCTCACTGTCCCACGGACTAAATGTCCCACCAAAACATCCCGATTTTCCATTAGAGTCCTGAAACTTTTATTCTAGGTCACAAAAAACGGGGAAAATATAAAAAATAGATTTTACATAATTTTTGTGAATACTTTTTTTGAAAATATTAAAATGACCGTAAATTTATTACTTCTTTATACTTGATTATGCAGCGTAACGTTAACAGAGATGGAACCTCCTTATAATTTGATTTAGAAATCCTGATGGTCCCATTCATCGGATTTTTTGGCTGCACAGTCCGTTTTTTAGGTTGTAGGGTATTTTGACAATGCTTGGATCCGAACATGGGACCATTTGCATGCAAGGCAAGATCCTTACCAACTGGGCTTCGCAGCCTTTCAGAACCTGGGGGTTGGGGTAGGTTTGAAGGGGGTTCGGAAAGAATGGGTTACTTACACTTTTGCAAGTAGCTGCAGTGTACTGCATGGGCTGTGGCTCAGTCCTCCACCTCCTCCCCTTGGCAAGGACTGTACATGGTGTTGCAACTCGTCACTAGAAAAAGATAAAAACAAGATTTCTTTTTAACCACCCAGCCAGTGAATATTTTAAGAATTTTTCACTGGGCGACATTGCATGTAAAAAGTTTTGTGTGTGTGTGGGGGGGGATCGTTGCGTAATAGGAAAAGGGGGTCGTCATTTCAAGATAAACCCCTAGTGCAACTTGAAAATTTCATTGATTGCGAGACAATCTTTTCTCCTTTGTAATCAACTAATTTGGTAAAATAGAAAAAAAATAGAAATTGCATAAGATTTAACTACACTCAAAGCATTATTTAAACTACCAATAAGTAAAGAAATAAATAGTTTGTATAAATGAGAAAATGTATTAACTAAATATTTATTGCGTAACTATCTATACCGGCAAGGCTTCAGAATTTATTTACTTCTAAAAAAACTAAATTTCTAATGAAAGGAAAATTTAAAATGTATTTAATAACTTTCGATTTATAGCTGTTTTTTTATTGACCCTATCTTTCTCTTCACACTAATGTATTACACATAATTTTTAATGAATATTATTCTCCGATACATAAGAGTCAATTCATATCAAATCAACTAATAGTTTAAACGTTGGTATTTAAATTTTTTTTGTTACATTGGTATTTTCTAGTTAAATCAACATACAAATAATATCAATTAAAAAGATTTAGCAATCACTTTTTAAGTAATTGACTTTCAAAATTAAAATTAAAATGACCACTTTGGTAAAAATTTGATGCATTAAAGCAGCTGTAGAAACTAAAAAAAAATGTAGCCGAGATCCGCGTACATAGGTCCACCCACCATGTACCTAGATTCAAATCCCATAAATCAAAATATATATATGGTTCTAAGCATTGTTACTTATATATCTAAATGCCAACTCCAATTGCCTTTATTTAAACTAGTTTTAAGTAATGAATAAAAAGCCTGGGGCAAATTAACTGCGAAGAAAGGTTTTTGGTGGACCAGAGTAAAATTTTAATTGACCTTTTTATTTATTTATTATTTTTAAAAGTAAGTTTGATATTTTAAATTATTCATTTGAAAAATTATGCAACAAAATTGATTTTTTCAAATCTACGGATGATGTACTTATATACAGTAGATGGCATTAGTGAATCTACAGAAGTGTAATGTTTAGTTTTTACATAATGGTTACTTTTTAAAAGATATCTATATTTTGATGTTGCAATAAGAACAGATGTAAATGAAGTGCTACATAACTATCTTACTAACAATATTTTTCCCAAAAGAAATATGTTTACAAATAAGGGTGGTTATTTAAGTAAATAATAAATAAAATTTCATTTAAAATACCTAAATTAAGATTTTTTTTTGTTAATTTAGCGGGACAATATATGTTCAGATTTAAGGCATTGATCTCGGAAAATGTTGATTCCGTATTATTTATAAATTTTTTTTTTAATATTTCGTTACTTATGAGTTAATAATAGTTAGAGTACGAAACTAGGGTTATTTTTGATTTTTTAAAAGTCTTATTTCCCCACATTTGTTTTTTAAGCATATAAATAGTTTCAATAGGAACTAATTGGTCTTATGATACCTGTCGTTACAAACTCTAAATCAGCTCAGTCGTAGATTTATGGGCATTTGAAACAATCCGACCCTAGGTACACATATCGTAACTATATTTATTATACATATTTCAATTGACTATGCATATTTTAAACCATATAAAGGAATAAAAACGAATTCATATGGCAATAAATTATTTGTGGAATAATATCTTAAATAAAATGTTGGGTATAATTTTTAAAGAATTAAAATATTTGGATGAAATAGGAAGTTAGGGTCGTGAAACACTAATAAATATTTTTGTAGAAACTACAAAAAATTCACATATCTTCCCCTTCTTAATCCTCAAACGTTTATGCCACTTTTAAACACCAAAATTGGGGAAAAAAAAATACATAGATAAAATAAATACATAAACAGCATAAAAACGTACCTCAAAACAAAAATATCCAACATAAGACGAAAGGCTAAATTTAAGTAAGAATAAGATCAGAGTAAAATTTTGTGTGTTTACTTTAGAAGCCAATATGTTGTACAATGACATCTAAGATCTACTGACCACCCGGCACCCACCCTCATCAGTTGGCCATTTCCAAGTTCCCAAGCTATTCGAGTGACTTTTACGATGTTTTCTGAGATCAGAAACTTTTACCAAAGATTGTAACTACTATCGCTTTCCGAGAAAATCCCATTTGCTTTTGTACCAAGCCAATTAAAAAAGCAAGGCAAAAACGGCGATGAAAATACGAAGCTTGTTTACTACAAATAGACTCCCACTTTCAGTCTCAGATAAGTTAAACTGATTGGAAAAGCGAAGACATCAATGTGTGATACAGAAAAATACTGAGAATCGACACGGGATAATTGCCTGTCTTTTGACCACCTTCCTAACCCCTAGCTTCTTCCAGTAAAGCCCTTATCTTATAACGCAATAAATTCTCTATCAGGGGGCATGTCCGGGGCCTGTCTCATGAACCATGAGAGCGCCCAGGCTGAAAGGGTAGGGAAAAAAAAGTTTTGTAGGGGGGGGGGACCATCTTGGTTGCCGAAAAGTTTTTGTGTGCATCTAAATCTAAGTCAAAAATCATATTTAAGGGAGACACCGACAGATCAACCAATGCCACGCCTTGACGTCATGAAGAGGCGTGTCGTTGGTCCATGGGTGTTTCTGTCTGTCTGTGGTTACCTTTATAATCATAACAAATCTATGTAATTATTTACTTACAATTTATCATCAAAATCCTTGGATTTTGCAAAACAACTGGAGTACTGCAATCCAAATTTTACCCTACACTCATCCTCCCCGTAGGAGGGGCCTTGTGTTTGTCTCCGCCTCGGAGGAGCGGGTCTTCCATACGGCCAGCCCTCTGACTCCTCCCCTTCATAGTCATCATCAGTCTGCTGACCTGGGTAAAAAAAAATGACGTTTCTTTTACTTTTAAATTATTCAAAAATAAACTTTATTAGATTTTATACCTTTTTTTTTTACAATAGACCATTACCGTCCCGACCCCACCAAAGTCTTTTCCTAAGGAAAGGACCACACCTACAGGTAAGAATCCCAGTACAGGTTCCACACTTTCCTCCATGGATTATCCTGGCCACGTTCCCAATCCGCTATTTACCACTTCTAACTAAAAATTTTGGGTGTTTTTTTTACCCAATATCTTCTTTACTAATACATAGGTCGGCACAAATTTTGGTGGGAAACTTCTCATGAAAGACAAGCGCCTTACCGACTGGGCCCACAGTTTTTTTAGGAAACGGTTTTAAAATGTCAACAAGTTTTAGAAAATGATCCAAGACCGTAAAGTGTAAGTGAAACTGTTTAAAAACCGTCGAAAGAATGGGAAATTTCCGTTAAAAGTCTATTTTTTTCAGTGTAGAAATACATTTTTGAGGAATGATGTACCCACCTCTGCGGTGCACTTCTGGGTTCGAACATCCACCCCTAACGTGGGCGGCGCCAGTCAGCAAGGGGTGGTGCGACAGGAAGGAGGCCTGTTCACTCTTGGCCTGCCTCCCGAGATCTTTGTTCTGGTCGTCTCCACTCATGGGCTTGTTGTCCGAGACTTCCTGGAGGAAACTGGTGCCTATCAGGAGCGAGGACAGCAGGAGAACCTGATGGTGTAAGGACACGTCATGCAATCAAACCTCATCGTTGGACCTTAATGAAGGCCAATTGCTAACAAAACCCTCAGCATTTCCGTAATTGGTATGTTATCAACTTCCCAGGCATTGATACAATGGTGCCCCGTGCCCAAGATATTCTCTTTGTGTAGATTAGTTGTCACATTCACAGAGAACATACAAAAAAAAACCTGATCTAGCTGTCAACATGCCCTACTAGACCGTGGGCCAAACTAGTTATCGTGCATATCCGTTACAAGTTCGTAGGGGCAATTTTATTTATACCTGAAAATACACTAAAATGATAGCTCAATCGTAAAATCAACTTTTCTGGATTTAATATTTGCACATTATCTTCAAATTATTTAAAATAAAATGCACTATTTTTTTTCTTGACCGCATCACACAGTCCAATCAGTAGCCATGTTCTATTATAAATCTACTCGGTGAACCAATCAGCGCTGCCGTATTATAAGATCGTCGATCCGTCAAAATGTAAACAAAAACAAACGATGGCACAGGAGAAGACGATTGATTTTAATTAAAGCTTTAAAAATTCACTTTTATTTTTGAAATGAAAAAGAAAAATCAGAAAATGAAAATTTAAATAAGATTTTTTGTTATTTAAATCGGATATACAAAAAGAAAATAGATTTGCTAATTTCTTTTTCATTTACTAATGTAACACCTTTTTTAAAATGACTACAAACAAAATAGCTCTTTTTTCTAGCGAATGTAAACAAAACATACAATAATCGTATTGGAAATCATTCACATTTTAAATTCTGTGTTTTTTAAAAAAATATACCAATGAGTATTAAAGTATAAAAATATCAGTAGGCAAAAAACTATTATGTGACTGTAGTGAAAGGCTCTCTGGGTTATTACTATAAAAATCAACCCCCATTTATCTCATGCATACTTGTTTATAATAAGAATGCACTTACGAAAACCCTAATTTATTCAATAAATTCATTCACATTTAATAATAAATATATCTACCTCTGTTACAGATCTTTACTCTTCAAATTTTTTTCTTCATTCACAAATTTATTACTAAAATTAGGGAAAAGAATACTATATCCACTTTGATAATAATATATTACATGAATCAAACACAAGCACACCCCAGATAATATAGGCATATAGAACTCAGGAGGAACAATGTATTTATTTTTGCGGAAAACTTTTAAGAAACTATTTGATTTAACAGACAGTTTTACGGACAATTTTATTCAAAAGGGCACCTGGAGAATTTTTTTCTTAGGTTTTAAAAGGGTAGGTAGATAAATCATATTCTAAATGGTAGATAATTCATATCAATCTAATGCATGATTCATATCAATTTCACAATCAGATTAATCAAGTTCAGTTTCACAGTTTTGACAGCTAATGCAGGCACAAAATTCAGTGCATGAAACTTTTGATTTGAAAACATGAACACATTGCTGTAGTACAAGCACTCTTTTTACATTTACAATGTACTTGAGAAACTAAAATTTCTGGTACAGGTTGACCACACATCCGAGTGAATTACCATCCAGTGAATTTATTATAACACTTCTGATGAAAACCAATAGCAGAGTCATCAGGAATATTCAATTGATTGTCCACTGGAACATTCTGCAAGTTAGAAGCGATTTTTGCTTCTTCGCCACCCAAAGGTATCCATTTAAGAATACAAATAGAAGCTTTTGTCCAAGTGGTTTTGGAAAACGGATTAATTTAATCCAAGGCATCAGTAATGTGTAAACAACAAGTTTCTGGAGAAGATATAGACATTTCAAATGTTTACAGATGATTCTTTATAATATTTTTTTTACGGATTATATAGCCAAGAGTTTAAAATTAAAATTCAAGCGAATTACATAAGATATAAATATGTGTGATGATCTCTCTCTCAAGTATATTTCGCGAAAATTTCTGTTTGTTTACAAACAGAAAGAGGTAAGTGTTTAAAAGTGCCACGGTACAGCGATTCCAATTGGTTGTTACAGAAGAAGTGAATGAATCAGAGATTATGATTGGAGAGTAGTGAGTGGAAAGTAAAGGTGTAAAGCGGTTAAATGAGTAATAAGTGCGCTATATTTTTTAATATTTTCAATTAATGTGCAAATATCTTTCCCAAAAAATGTGTTTTTCAATTGTCTATTTAGTTTTTAAGTTATTACCGTACTTTTCAGATTGCCCCTCGATACTTGTAACGAAAGTATTTAAAAAACGCTTTTCTCAGGCTTGGCCCACGGTCTATACATAGAGGGAAATCTTTTACACCCATCAGAGGTGCCTACAAGGGGGGTCAACGACGCAGACTGCGTCGTTGAAATTTTAGGGAGAGGGGGGGGGGTCGAAACAAATTAGAAAAATTAAAATTAAATGGTTGGTTTATTTTTTTTTAAATCTAACACATTCTTGTTATTTCTAGTCATCTGCCCCCCCCCCCCCGAACAGCCGGGAGGGAATCTAGGGTCCCCCCCCCCCCCCCCCCCAACCTCCTAACCTACCAGAATAAAATTGGTAATCAAAACCCTTAAGAACAGAAAAGAAGAACCTAGATAATGGACAATGGCGTCTACCAGACGAATATTTCTGACATTTATTTCTTATAAACAACTCATATATCACTTCGTTAAAGCTTAAATAAAGCGTAAGGTTGAATGGGGGGGGGTGCGTCGTTAGCTCTGGGGGGGATCGGCACTTCTGACACCCATGATGCTCAGGTGTTCATTAAGACCTCAGTCTATTTGCTATACGAATATCTTTCATCCTGCAAAGGCTAAGTAATTCCTTCGCTTTTATCACTATAGATACACGAGTCTAAAACAAATTTGAAAATCTTTATGTTAAATGATGCTGGTCGAACAAAAACACCTTGGAGTCCTTTGGAACATAAATTCACTTCGAATAAGTTTTTGACATTAGCTATAAAGAGTACAGTATGCAGTTTGCTCTGACCTACTCTGTTACTTAGTAGGTGCATTTTTCACCTGTATATTTCTATAGAATTCCAGATCTGTATACACTTTGCACGATTCTATTTAAACAGCAAAAACCAAACCTCCACCTATAGAACACATGATAGTTGATGATATATAATGTATTTTGTAGTCATTATCCGTTTCGTATAGAGCAGGGGTGCCTACAGGGGGGGGTCAACGACGCAGACTGCGTCGTTGAAATTTTAGGGGGGGGGGGTCGAAAAAATTAGAAAAATTTTAATGTAAATGGTTTATTTTGTCTAAGATAAAACTCTAATGAATTCTTGCTCTTTTTAATCATCTGTCTCCCCCCCCCAGACACCGGGGGGGGGGGGGGCATAACCCTCAAGAATCAAAAATGATAACCAAAATCCTAGAACATTACGAAAAGTAGAACATGGATAATGGGATATGGCGTCTGCGCCTGACTAATATTTCTGACATTTATTACCCATAAACAACCCATCACTTCTTTAAAGCTTAAACAAAACTCTTGCAGCTGGCATTCTCATGTCATAAATCTCACACAGTGACGCAGTCTGTATAACATACAACTCGATGAAATGATGACTCCCGCATATTTCTTTTTCACCACCAATGATATTCGTGCAATTTTCCCGCTTAGAAATACTACTTTGTTTAGATTATTGTTTTCGAAAACGGAGGGAAGCTTCAAAGATACACCTTTATTAAATGAATCTATTTGATTTATTTTAAACTAAATGAAGTTAAAATGCACTGTGCTATAAATACTCCAAGAGCTTATTTTGAAGTGTTATGGCAGTGATTCCGGTAAGATTTTCGTAATTATATAACTTGAATATTTTAAGCTTGTTAACCCTCTGAAAAAGCAAATTGGCTGAAGTGTAAACTTGTTTTCACTGCTTGAGTTTTAAAATTTAAAAAATTTTAATGAAAATTAAAAAAAAAATTATATTTCTGTAGTAGGTGGTTATAAATGACTCCTCCATGCTTTAAATTTTGGAATTGAATAAAATAATTAAATTTATAAAAATGTAAAAATTATGTGTGTTGCTGGGAAACCAGTCATTTGACGGATTTATACGTCTGTATCCTTCAGAAGGTTTGCAAATAAAGAAAGGATACTAAAGGATTTTAATTATATTTGATATTACTGATAATTTGAGTTTCAAAGTTTACATTTTAAAACATTTTTGTGCACCAAAATATTAATCAATATTAATAATGAAAAACATTGTTTAAACTTTTAATGTGCATCTGGATTTTAAAAATTATTACGTGGCTTTTTTTTGTACAAAAAAGGACTAAATATATAAATTTACATATCTTAGTTAGAATACGGTAGAGTGGCGGGATTTTTTAACAGTTTTCCCTCTCCATTTCCAAGAATTAGATGGCAGCTTTTAAGACATTAGATTTTAAAAATCTTCACCCCCTCCCCTCCCTTCCCTTCATGAAGCACTCGAGATAGTGATAATTTTTAATATCTATTTCTAGATATTTATTTTGATAATACTATAAAATTACATGTTGAGGTTTAAGCTGTCTTAAGACGTGGCCACTTAGACCGCAAGGAAGGAACGGGGCCTTTTCCTGATAAGTGATTCTAAATTGTTGATTTTAATAGAAATTTTGTGCAATGATAACAATTTCAGAATTGCACTTTTTAATAATTAAACTAAAAACTAACCTTCTAAGTTATTAATTGAATAAAACCCTTAATTTGGTACATTAATCACTTAATGCTCCAACTACATTAATAAACTGAAATGCGCACACTAATTTGAATAAGTCGTCTTAATAAATGTAATAAAATCTATTAATTCGTCAGTAATAGCCTTACTATCCTTAGTTTCAATATCTTAGATGAGTCTAGCCATCGTCTGGCAATTGCAATTGAACCATTCCCTCAGTCACATAAATTTCTGTTTTCAAGTGGTGGCAGCTTTCAAACATAGTATGATGAACTCGAATTTCAAGAGGAATGTGGTGTGGTGCAGTATGGCCATATACTAGAATCTTACGTTTATGCTGATTGGTCGATTTTGTTGTTAAAAGATAGTTATATGTTTATGGGTATGAGCATTGCTTTAGTTTTGTAAAGTTGATTTTGAACAATAACAGTAACTGGCACTAAATAAGTCGTGATCAATTATAACAGAACTTCATGTTTATTATTAACAACAACAAAAAACTGAAAATAAAATTTCTACCAAAACGTATTCGAATTTTTTTAAAAATAACATAATAAAACAGGAATCGCAACTAAAATCTTTTCCAATCCAATCTGCAAAATGATAATTCTATTTTAAAAGGCCCGGCGTCGAAGAAAGCAATGTGCTGACAATTATATCTCATAAACATTTCTTAATCACTGTTATAGCATTTGAAGCAGACATCATAAATATTCAGAATTTTGTATATAACATTTCTATTTTCTATGAATGAATTACCTTCGGATAATATTTCTGGCCTAGCATACATACTCAGGCCCAAGCCATTTTCCCGCCACGCCATTGCTTTAGTTATAAACAGTAGGAAGATACTTGTCGTCTGGTGTCAAATATGTGGGTGATTGGATATAGTTAAGAAAGTTCAATTCCGAGTTTCAGGGTAAGAATTTTGTTTAATATTTAATTTTAATAACTTAATAAATAGTAACTTTTTTAAGAGAAACTATATCTGTAAAACATAATAGAATTATTCTGATTTGTTTGTTAATGTCAAATGTGTTGCATAGAAGGAAGAAGGAATCTGTTTTGATTGGATCACGTGTCCGGCTATTTTTATTGATTTAAAAAATAATATAATTACATAAATTTTGAGCGGAATTTTTACTGATTATTTAGATTCCCGATAGCTTTTGCTGTAAAAAAAATCTATTTAACGGAAAAATAAAAATAAGTTGCAAGTCCGTATTATTAAAGCTATTAAAAAATGTGCTTCCCTTTTCAATTAGGAGCAACTCTGCGTTGACCTATCAGTAGAAAAATATTCAAGAAGTCAGTACTTGGGTTTATTTCTTAGGACAAAGTTACCCCATTTTTCGATGGTACTTAAAATATCATTTTACTATAAAGTTTCATGTATACACCGTAAAGATTCCTACACCATTGTTGTGTAAATTACTTAGGTTCAGTACTCCATAAGTCCATATAAATATAAAAACCACACCGGTGGTTTTTTTTTTTTTTTTTGGGGGGGGGGGGGGGGATTAAAAATAAATTTCTAGGGGGGGTGCGTCGTTAGCTCTGGGGGGATCGGCACCTCTGGTATAGAGCCTGATCTAGGAGAATGGTCCTCGATGTTTGAATAAAAAGCTAAGATCTTAAAAAGTTAGTAGAAGAAAGAAAATAATCCTTAATTTAAATCATTTTGGTTGAACTTGTGTATTTTAATGCTTTATTTGATAGCTATAAAAATAATGCGAAACCACAAAGTGACACAATTTACTGAAGTTTCAGGCGGCAACACAATTTATCATAAAAAATAACTAAATTTGGAGGGCACGAGCCTTATGGAAGATCGGGCCCTGTTTCCGTACAGACATCAAAACAGTAATATAAAAACGAATATATACTTACAAATGTTGCGTTCATCTTGGTAGAATCCAGGCCCAAAAATGACTTGATCCAAGGATGGCGTGTGCTTTTTGGGTCTAATATCACAGAACCACCAAACACAGGAACAATTAAAACGGTCAGCAACAAAAGCCAGCGCAGATATAAACAAAAACCGGGACCTTTAGCCCACAAACCTGAATAACCGAAGCTCCGGATATTCGATGATTTCACTTTCCCTTGTTGAGGTTTCCCCTCTGATGGATCAACTTTTTTTTTTGCTCATTAACCAACCTGGATGAATGCAGAATAAAAAAAAAACATGGGAAATTCTGGACACTTTCACTTCCGAGGGCATTCGGCGAGTTTTGTTTCAGTTCAAAGCTTTGTTGGTTGAATTTTTTGATTATGTGGAAAAGTACTTCCGTATACCTGGTGACTCTCTCCAAGGATTTTATATGATGGCCGACAAACTAATGGAAGTCAAAGAAGTTCATTCGAAGCTTTAAATCAGTGGTTCCCAACCTTTTCTGGACCATCGCCTCGTATTTTAGGTTAACATCCATCGCCCCCTTTTAATTTTCATGTTATGTCTAATCATAATTTCAGTTAAAGTGTAACTATAAAACAGTTTTATAATACTTACTACCGTTTATAAAAACAACCAAAGAAGCTTTATCCAGTCACTTTTAAATAAAATAGAAAAAAAAACATAAAACACATATTTTTAAAGAACAAAAGTGAAATAATTAACTAAAATATTTTTACTGGTTTCTAGAAAATTTGAGAGTTTAAAGTAAAAATTGGCTGGTTTGGTTATGGTTGTTGAATGGTTTTACTGTACAAAGGTACAACATTATTTTAATTTTCCCCCTTTGAATACTCATCGCCCGTCAAGTATTTTTTGCCCCCTTGATAACAGAAATCGGGGGCGATCGCCCCCAGGTTGGGAACCGCTGCTTTAAATCAATACATAACCAGATACGATTTTGGTACGTAGAACTTTTTTTTAAAAACTCTTTCTCTTAAAAAAAAAAAAATCTAAGTTTTCCCATGTTGACTATAAAAAGTATCCTTGCGGCGGTTTCGGAAATTGGTTTTATTTTTTTTTAAAGTATTCTTCAACTATTTTAATTAAAATACATTAGTTATACACGTATTTTCGGGAGGCAATAATTGCAAATAGATTGGCATCTCACTTGATTTACTTGTTTTATAACAATTGCAAATTTTATCATAAAATAGCTATGGAGAAATTAATCATTTAGTTTAGTTCTCATTGTTTCAAAAAAGATGCATACCACACCACTGAAAATTCATGGAATTTTGAAAATTGCATTAAATCTGGTATGAGTATAATTAACATCAAAACAGTAAAAATTAACGGCTTTAAATGTAATATTTGACTTTATACGAGTCTTAGATTACTACAGACAGGACACAACCGTGGCTCTAGTTTTACGTTAATTAAACCAACCTGCCAACTCTCCCGGTTTAACAGTCACTTTTAAATAACCATTTTCCAGATGCCAAAAGAAAGTTTGATTTTTCCCTCTTTGAAAACCGGCAATTGGTACCACGACACGGAAATTCAGAAATTAGTAAAAATTCTGGGTAAAATCTAGAGCTAGCAGGTCTGAATTACTATTGGTTGCCAAAATCATAGGACTTCAGAAAATATGACTTAACGAGTCTGAGAGAATCAAACTTACCAAGAAGTCATTTAATAGCTAATCGGCGCAATTGATCAAGGAGCAAAGGAGTTAATGCCACAGAATAGAAGACTGAAACTTCCACACCTAAATCAACCGTTATCGTAAATCACCTGGCAGGTAATTCGTCTAAGCTAGAATGGCCATGCTTACATAGTTACGCCACGATACCTCGACCATTGTCTTTCTTCCCAAACAAACCCAACCCCGCCCCATTTGAACCGTCCATACCAAACAGACTAATAAGAGAGGGACAAGACAATGAAAATTTTATACACTTTATTACAAGGTGATTTTTTTTTGCTCATTCTTCCCAAGCAGAGACGGGTCGCAGCCCGCCTCGTTGAGAATCGCCACCCCACAATGCTGGCTTTGTTGTCCACACACAAACATAAAACGGCACACGAGGAAAAGTCTTGCATTTGTACTTGCTATTCAATATATCACAACTCTCAAGACATTTTTTGACACAAACGCATGGGTTCAACTTGAGCATAGGAGATGCAAAAAGAGGTCGGGTTGGTTAGATTGCACTAGAGCTACGTATGGGCCGTTTGCGACAGGTTTTTTGACCAGCTATCAAATTCTTTCAAGATGAAACTGATCTGTAGCAGGTAATGCAAATTGGTTTGGTTAGATTAAGGTGAATTTTTTTTCAAGTCACACATGGGCATTAAGAATTACATTAGTTTTTTTTTTTAAAGATTATTTTCAGTTCATATACTGCGATGACATGCTTATTTTATATCGTGCTAAATATTTGAGTTAAGTACAGCCTATTGCCAACAAAGATCTGAATTATGATAGTAATGTTTTAAAAGTTATTGACAACAAGCCTAGAATTAGCTGACGACTAGTAATAAAAGTTGCTAATAGTGATCATTATTAAATTTTGATTAGGTTTAGCATTTCCTGTGCCCAAGCTAAACCACCAAATTTAGAAAATCCAATAAAATTTACAACAATTATCCTAAATAATTCAACATGAAATAAAACCAGACAATAATTACAACAGCTCACTTCATAATGCCATTCTTCGAAATTCACATACGACACACATTTACAAAGCGTTTGGAAAAATATAATTTCATGTATAATTTATAAAAATTTTACAGCATTCAATTTCAAATATCGAATAAATAAAGAGGAGAAATAAAGGGACGTTTTACAACACAACTTTTAATGGAATGTATGAATGCGGATCATTTCTACGTCTTTCGAAACAGAACAAAAATACTTAAAAAATAAATAATCTCTGGATTGATCCAAATCAAAATTCAGAATATAAATTAACACTTTAAAACATCACTGACATTGTTTACAGAAAAGGATTTATAAATGTAAAAACCAATGTGTACACCTCAACAGAAAAAGGGATGGTATTTCACTGCTGTTGTGCCTTAAAGGAGAATGAGCTCGGATGACCGTGGGTCTCCAAACCAAAGCACCTGTGTTAATCTAATGGGAAAAAATATTTTCTTAGCTCCATTTCTCTGGCAATATTGAATATTTTTACAGATAGGTTTTTTTTGTACAATAAATGTAGCCGACTTGCAGGTCTCTATAATCCTACTTGAGACTAACAGCCAATTAGGCTCATTCGCCCCTTAAGGCATGGGCTACGAACGTGATATTGCTATTCCTAAGACATTTCTGCAGCGAAAGAGTTAAGCTGTGAAATAGGTCCTTTTCCAAAAACTTAGATATACAGAAATAATTTGATATTACAACATGAAACTCGATTAAGTCCCAATCCAATTGTTTGTTACAATTAAACAAATTCTAAAGTCATCACTGGAAACTTACAATTTTGTTAGCACAGATTGGACATGTTCAAATTACTGAATTATCTATAATTAAAATTTAAAAAGTTCATAAAAAGCATAGTAAATTCTTACTAAACTTTAAATTGCTGAGGATCCTCGAAACGGGTACATATTATGTTTGTATTTTTAACAATTATTGGAAAAATAAGAAACTAAATTGTTAAAAATCGATATGGAATGTCTCCATTAAAAAAAGCAATATAAAATCAAATTAGTTTTTAAATACCAAAAAATATTGAGAAATATTCAGTTAATAACAAATTAACATACTTAATTTTAATATATAAGTACCAATACCAATTATTGAGAGATCTAGACCTGGCCCACAATTTGTTTTTAACACGAGACCTATAATTTGAAAATCAGTCTACTTTCAAATAAAACCTTTACAAAATATGTATGCAGTATGCTTGGTAAAAAAAAAAGAACTTAAGTCGTAATCAGAATTTAAAATAAACAATAAAAATACATTTAAAAAAAGATAATTTTCGTTAAAAGAAAACCTTTTTATGAATTAATATTTTGTTTAATTATAGCACACACGAGATCTATCAAATTCTGACGAATATTGTTCACTGGCTATTTTGACACATTGGAATAAAAGAAATTTGTAACAAAAAAGTTAAATTTAGATCATAATAATTCATTGTAAATAGTACAAATGCCACATGAAATTGTTAAGGCACTAATTTAGTATTGACAGTTAAAACAGTTTGCATGGATACAAATAGTTGGGAGCATTCTAAATTTTGCATCATTTTCTTTAAAAAAAAATCAGGCTTAAACTGAAGCATAAACAAAATTTTATGTTATCTTTAAACAATATGCATAACATTATCTTAACATTAATTAATATTTAGTTTTTATGAACGTTTTGAAAAATACTATCATCATAACCTCTCTAAAAATAATTCAATATATATTATTAATTTAATATCTTTTAAATGCAAAGGAATTGGCACCTGAAGAAAATTATTTTCATAAATTAAGACAACAAATTTAAAATATTTAATGAAAAATTTCAATCCAGTGGTCTTTTTTTCTTAAGAAAAAGATGCAAAAGTTCCAAATCATTATTCTAATATAACTTCAAGACATTACAATTTGCTTTTCACACAGCATAAACGACACTATATAAAAAAAAATCAAATTAAAAATAACATTTTACTCAAAAGTGTAAAATTTATTAAGTAGTCACACAAGTGGATTATTATGAACCATATGACTGCAATCATTCGTCGTCAATCATTTATTACAAAACAAATGCTAGCACTACTTAGCAGCATTATAATCAACATAGCTGAGAATGTTGTGATGGTTTTAGATTTGTTTCGAGATCATTTGAAATGTACGGCATGATATTCTATTTCAATTTAAGAGCTTAGTGGAAGAGCGTGTTAAGTGACAAAAAGGTGAAAACGAGAAAATGACCTGTAAAGTTTTTAGTTTGCACTCGGATCTCTGCTGCAATCAGTACTTGAAAACCGTAAAAAATATACTAAACTTAAAGTTTACGAAAAAGAGGAAACTTTTTATCGTTAAAGAAGTTAGTAATAAGTTCATCAACACAAAAATCTCAATTTTTTCAATAATGTCACTTAGCACGTTCTTCTACTAAGGTCTTCAATTAAGTGAATAATTTACTGTAATTCAAAATTACTAACAAAACAAAAAGAAAATACTTACAATTGTATATGCTAGTACCCAAACAGTTTGGGTTTAGTTCTTCAGGATTGCTAGGCATGGCCTCATGAAATCACAACATTGAACATCAACAGATTTAATGCACACCAGCCTCCTCTACAACAATTGTTTCGATAGAGCATTAACCCCCTTTGCGATCAGCTAATTTTCAAAACAGTCACAAGTGCCTATTTTTTTTATTCCTGAAAATTATATAAAGTATGTGTACGAACAATACATAGATTCATTTTAAATTTCTTTGCGCTTGGAAACTTAAAACATCTAGGAAAAGCCAACAACCTCACGTCATTGCCACGAGGGTGGAAAGGGGTTAACTACACAATCTGTTGAAATAGGAAGCAATTTTGAAACAGTATTTGATTGAAGGATCTGAAAAGTGATTACATGTATAATATTACTAGTTATATTACTAATTATATATACCGGTTATTGGTTAAAAATAATTTTCAATGTATTTTAATAACAAATCGACCATCACAACATTTCAACGAACAGCACAAATACATGCAAAGTTCCCCAAAAAATGGCAACCTAACTTACACACAAAAATCGAAAACCACGTATTCGTAAATCGGGCACAACTATCATGAAAATTACTACAGTTGTTAATGTCCACACGACAGATTTCGTTGACTGTTTGAACATAAAAAAAGGCACACATACATAGCATAAATGAGTAAATTTACAATTCGGTCTTTATATATTATATATATCTATGTGCACTATGTACAGAAAATAGGAATAAAATGACTCAAAAAAAAGGAAGATGTTTGCCCTATCATATGAAAATTCAACATTGAAACAAAGTTTAGAGCAGTTAAACAAAAAGTAAGTTTTTTTTATGCATGATATATATTTTTTAAACAAACAAAGACATCATTAAAACCAAATAATATGGTATTTTAGGTTTTTTTTAAAATGACAAGTACTTAATATATAGAACTCTTACATCTCCAGCACTAACAAGATAAGGTATTTAATAATGTGATCATAAAAATAATTTTTTAAAAAAATGCTTTAATTCAGCCAATTTAACTACAATTATTTTAAATATTATTTTGTTAACAATTAAATATCTTGTTTCAAAGTAAAAGTTATCGATCTTGTTTTAATGGAATTTTTCTAAAAGGTGTAAATAGTACGAGTCAAGCCATTTAAAAACCTCCGAAGGATAAAAAACATCTACTCCCTAAAGCGTATTAAAATTTTTGGCAGTATTTGCTCACACTGGCTATTTGAGTAGCTTATCGTACCTAAAATCCTAACGTCTAAAAAATCAAACAAATGCGAGTACATACAAAACAGGCACTGATATGAATCTAGTAACAATAGTTCGCAACAAAAATATCAATTAAATTATTCAATCTTTTACAACCAAAAAAAATAGTAGAACATTTGTATTATCATGGACCATACAGAAAATTAGTGCAACATAAGAGGCATAATTGAAGTACATTATCATACAAGAGGTCTTGCACATAAGGTTTTACTATACTTGTGTTATTAAGGCAACTGTGATCGTTTCCTTCAATTGAATTACCGCTCTTTGCTTTTAAAATTGTTACACGAGATCAAATAAAAATGCAAATGTTAAACAAATTAAACTGTATGATGATAAAGATGGCATTTTCTTATGATAAAATAAAAGAAACTCTTGATAGGGTCGCATTGAACATCTAATAATGAACAAAATTAGAAAAATTAGTGGAATTAAAAATTACAGGCAAAAATTTATATTTGTTTTTAACAGTTAGAATTAAAAAAAATTTTTAAAGGTACATAACATTTATTTATTATATCATAAACAAACATATTTTTTTTAAAATAGATACAAATTATGGCGATGACTTCTAAAGCAACCCTAAATCTATGAAGGGAAAAGTCCCTTTAAACTGAGCTCAATTTGTAATTATATTTATAACAATATTCTAAAATTTAATTCAATATTCTTGTAAATGATAATAAACTTTTAATTTAAATGTATTTCTAATTTCATAATGCATGCAAATCAAACTTTATTGCAGAACCTCGCAATTCAGACATCATTTCTGCCATCAACTGCTACCACCTCAGAGTCCTTATCTGCGAATCACAGACCATTTCTACTCCTTATTTAAAAACAAGCCTCACACCAAACGAACCATTTTGATTCGAAAATTCCTTTTGCTTCCATTTTTAAAGCAGATTTAACTTAGACTACATTAAATTAGAATGACTTTAAAACCATATACGAATCAAAATTGACTACATTACTCAACGATTGTCAAAAATGTAACCCTTCTTTTTAGACACTCATGCATAAAAATTAAGGCAGGGATTTTATAAGGGTTTCACAAAGCTTTTCTATATTGTACTTCCTATGTGTATTTTCAATATGTTTAAAACCAACTGTATCAAATTAAAAAATGACTAGCCAAAATTTTGAATAACATTTGCTTTTTAGGTACTCTTAAACAAACCTACTTTTCAAAGCTAAAGTGTGAGAAAGGATGGCTTTACTATTTCAATTGAAGTTTTTAAAAAGTACTATTTTAGTTACATAACCTAAGCACAAAAAAAATCATAAGGATCTTGGATTAAGATTTGTATGTGTTATTTGGAGCTTTATGAACTGTTACGCTTGACTGATAATGGCTATTGCCTTATAGAGAAATTCTTAAACATTGAAATAAAGACATTGGTTCCGAAGTATTCTGAACTGTTATGTTTGATCCGTAACTGCTATTGTTCTATAGAGGAATTCTTAAACATTGAAAAAAAAAACATTTCGAAACCAAACGTTACGTTTAGTTCAAGGCTTGTTTTTCAACAGGGTAGGGAGGGGGGAGAGGAGGGATCATCATCATAGAATTGAGCAAAGAGCAGTCCCTTCAGGGAGGGGGGTAAGAGGTAAAATAAATCACAGTTCATCAAGTGGACTTCGGAGCAGGAACTTTGTACAAAATGAGACCAACGGCTGTCCCTGACGTCCTAGCTGGCCAGCAGCGAACGACCAAGGGGGATTTGGTCCTTGTTTGACCTAGAGGCGCGTCTTGACCTCTTCCGCGAGACCCCCCCACTTAAGGTAGAAGGTCCGAGTCCGCCACTGGATTTTGGGGTCGAAGAGGGCGGCACAGAAGTGGTAGAAGGCCCCCATCTCACGGAAGGTCCATGCGACGACAAAGTCCATCTTGCTGAAGGGCAGGGGGTTGTTCTGGAACGAGGGGGAGAACTTTGAGTTTGGGAATTAAGGGTATTGGCGTGAAGAATGTTTTGGGAATGTTTGGGAATTAAGGGTATTGGCGTGAAGAATGTTTGGAACAGTATTGTCAATTGGAACAACTTTGTACAAAATATAGGGCGAAATTCTTGGCCAAACTCCTCAGTGAATACTAGACAAGACTCCCACTATCAGTGGGAACTCAGATACGACTTAAGTAAAAAATTATTCATAAAAAAAAAATTGGTAGTAGGTTTTTGTTACCAAGCCTATAAGCCTCGTTAATATTCCTGGTTTCAACTCGCGCACAACTTCGGCACATTGCTCTTGAAACGAATATTGAAACTAAATTATTTTGTTGTTTGAATTCTAGTAAGCTTACTCATTCTTTAAAAAAGGTGTAGCCTATAAACTTAGCACTTTTATTCCTTTGCCGATTTCAGAGTACTAAATTAACAGTCACTAGTCGCAAAATGTGACCAAATACTTCAATAATGCGATAAAAAAAAACGTAGTCAGAGTTACTGCGACTAGTTTATCCAAAGTCATCAATGACAATTGTTTTTATCTTAGTTTCTAACGATTTCACAAAGAACAATATTGAAACTGCAAGAAATTGTCTTTCCTAAATCTGACAAATGCACCGATACAATCCTAAAATAAAAAATTTGGCAATCTACAAACTGCAAAATTTCGACAATCTATTAATCTCAAAACTCTGCAATTGAAGAATTTTAGACGATCCTAATATCCAGACACCGATTATCTTAAATTGTAATTCCTAAAAGTTTGGTAATTCCCTAAAACTCTGATGACTCTATAAGTGTGCAACTCCGGTGATCTTAAAATCGTCCAGTTAGGCACTGTAGACGTCAAGAAATTGTGGATAATTTTTTTAAAAGAACAATTTATAAAAATGCTCCGAGAAAATGTGCATTTGCACCTTGTTCTTTAAGTTAATAGCACTGATTGCTCCTAAATTTCTTTATCCAATTTTTAACACAGGCCAAGTTATACCTATTCAAATTGCTACAACCAGAATTGCATCAAAACTAGCTCAGAAAATCCCTGTTTTATGTGCATAGTATTTTATGAGAAATAAATGTCATTTCACCGAATTTTATGAAACCAAACGATCTTATGTTGTTGTATACTTGTATTGGTAACCATAAAAAATCTAATACATGCCTGAACCCAACAAGAAAAACCATCAGGAATGCACCCCTACCTGTATGACGTTGAGTAGTATCCAATCCAGGATGAGCCACGCCAGAATGTGCACCAGGTACACCACAAACACATCCCACTGGAAGAGAACATTGAGGGCCCAGGCAGCGCAAGCACCCAGCACCATGCACTCAGACAGTGGCTCCAGGACAATGGTGTAGGGCACCATGGCAAAACGCAGCTTCGCCCACCTGAGAGAAGAGATAGTTAGGGTCTTATAGTCAAAAGTAATTACATTTTAAAAACTTATGGTTCTCCAGTTACAGTCAAAAGAAACAATATGTTAAGGTCTTTATAATACTATTTAAGTGTTTTATAAAGCTGTATGGTTTTTAACTACAAATTTTAAGAATGAACAAAATTGTCTAGGACTATGGTGCAAGGATTGCATGCACTATGCCAAAACCCAGCTTCGCCCACCTGCATTAAAAGAAATTGTTAGGGATTAGTTATGGAAATTGTTGCCATTAGATTTTAAGATTTTCACAGTACTATTTCTGCATTTTGCATTATTTTCAACTATAAATAAATTCTAAGAATAAATTACAAGTTTATCTAGGACTATGGTGCAGAAATTGTACCATCACAAAAAGCAGAGCTATTCATGTTTTCCTAGTCAGAAGCATTTTTTTTAAGATCTTCATAATACTATTTGATTTCAGTATTTTATAAAGGGATATTACAGTTTTCAACTACAAACAAATTTTAAGAATGAACAAAATAATTTTGTTTTTTAAATTGTATAGGACTATGGTGTAGGGCACCATGGCGAAACGCAGCTTCAACAACCTGCGTTTAAAAATTCAAAGTTATTAAGATAATGTAGAACTAGTAGAGCACTAGAGCTATTGGCGACATGTATCATAATTTAAAACCACAATCAAGTGAAGAGCCGACACCTGAGTGGGCACCCAATGTAACTTTTAAGTGCAACATTGTCATGGCCTTAGACGTAATGGACTAATATATACACAATCTTTAGATAACTCCATTTTTTGAAATGGGTAATAAGTAGATTTTA
Organism: Oedothorax gibbosus; assembly: GCA_019343175.1. Taxonomy (NCBI): domain Eukaryota; kingdom Metazoa; phylum Arthropoda; class Arachnida; order Araneae; family Linyphiidae; genus Oedothorax; species Oedothorax gibbosus. The sequence continues at coordinate 10,041,608 of CM033276.1, read as the reverse complement.
ACTAAGTAGATTTCCTTAGTAATGATTCAAGCTGTATATCAACACAGCAAATGTAAAACTTATGGACAACTTCTTGAACACATAATTATGCAAGATAAAAAATAAGAACCAGGTACAGTTATTAATAAATATTGATAAAAGAAAGTGACTTACCTAGATACACGATTATTAAAATTTGTGATTTCGCAAATACCAGAGTTCTGCCACGCTGGTTGTGAACTTATTCTGATGCCCCAACCCCTAAACGAACAAAATAAAGGTATAAATATCGAGGAATGACATGGAAACATAAATAAATTAGCGTTTCTGAAGAAAAATTGGGAAAATTAGGCCAATATGGCTCTTTGCCCTCAATAATAAAAGTACCAAGTTAAGCCAAAAAACACCAGATCTTATGTTCATTTAACCTATGCTTGAATAATCTCTAAAAATTACCTATACTATTTGGAACTGTTTTTGTAATGTTTCAGATGAAGATATCCCATCGATATCTAAAAATGTCATTGCCATATAGATCATAATATTGGTTGCATAAAATAATTGCATTTTAATTGTCAGTCTGATCTTTATTTATGTATGCTATTAGTACTTTCAGATGTATATGAATGGAATTGATTACAGGGTGTCCGTAAAAGAATGTCCGAGTTTCAAATTGTAATAGTATTGTGGTTGAAGGTGACGAATATAGAATAACTCCAACAGTTTCAGATAAGCGCATGTTGTTGTACCGCTACATCGTTTTCACAGTTGCAGTGTCATCTATTCAAAATGGCGACTTCTGAGCGTAAAGCGTTTTGTGTTCTACAATTTGCTAAGAGTGATTCCTTATCACTAAAGGCGCACACATTGAGCACTTATAGGAAAAACTAGGTTAGTTTTCCTTCAATGTCATGTATGATTTTTTATATTTAGTATAAACTCCTGTAATATACCATTAAAACTCTGACATTCTTTTAAGGACACCCTGTATTTAACTGTGTATAACGCTATGGAATTGAAAATAAGGATTAGGTATTTGCTGCATTAAGCTAAGTTCAATTTAGAGGAACTTTTTAGCTTACTAAAACTGAATAACACTAACTTGACTCTTTTGATTTAGAGAGTGATGAATTTGTTTTAGGTCATGTGATGGCAAAAAAAAAATCATTTTGGTGTTGCTGATAGTCATAGTCTACAATACTACTAAGTTTATTAGTAAAGTCATAGGCAAGTACATAGTACTGAGTTTGGTAAGTCCCATTAACCTCACATGGAAATGCCACATAATTTTAAACCATGGTTAAGTAACAAAGCCTAAATCCGAGCTGGCACCCAACACCAACGTATGATGCAGTGTCAGGGCTTTCGATCATGACAGTTTAACATTCATCTACAAAGTTATTTATAGACAGAATTGGGTTCAAAAAATTAAGTCTGACCAACAAAATACATCACACTTCGCCACCAAGTACAATAGCTAATACAAGTACCTGTCTGTGAATGACTTGGCAAAGAAGAAGTCCTCTGCGAGGTATTGGCCAAATGCCTTCATCCCTCCTACTTCGTCAAGAAGTTTTTTCCTCATGAGGGCTGACATGCCCGTGGGACAGTTGATCCTGAAAAGGTCAGCTGCTAGATAGATGCGCGCGTGGGATGTGCCGAAGTACACCTAGGACGAATGCTATATGTTAGTACAAATATGATGGCACATACAACATTAAACAAGAGATTCATAAGTTAATGCAATTACGCAACGTTATTTATAACACACCAAAGTACACAATCAATTAGATATTAGCTTCTTAGTGAAAACGCAATGCCTAACACTTACTACATTTTATTGTGTTGCATGAAATCAGACACTGGAAAAGAATACAGGTTTTGACAATCATGGGTTATCTATCACTTACAGACCCTGCCAGACCCCCAAATTAACAAAATCCCACAATAATTTGTCATGGTTATCAATCAACATTACAAACTTTTACCATACTAATAGCTAAAAAAAATATTAAAAATAAAAGCTAAATTGAAATTATACCCAATTCAAGAAATCAAAGTACTGAAAAAAATTTAAACTACAGTAGAACATTCTAAAATGAATTTTTAAAAGAAAATAAAATTTGTCCTAAAAACTATTTCATGTTAAGGCAGGCAAAATGTTTAATTAAGAAAGTCGAAGTTTTAAGAAAATCGACTAGCTTTTATGAATTCCAATCCTTAAAAGAATCGTTAAAATGTCAGGGGTGAAATTCTGTCTTTAAGAAAGTCTTTTCTGAAAGATTTCAATGGCGACATGCTGATACAATCCCTCTACATCCAATATGTATTTGAATTATTCGATTATTTTTACGATGCCCGGATACGAACCTGGGACCTTTCCCATGCAAAGACATGAGCCTTACCGACTGGGATCCCCAGCCTCAACTAGACGTAGGAAGCCAATTCAGAGAGACACTTGGTCTTACCTTCTCCATGACAGCAGGGAAATTGTTCCTGTCGCATGTAAAGGGCATCTGGTGCACGAGGGCAATGTTCTCTGTCATCGCACACACCATCTCCAGCAGTGTGTCCTCTTTCACTGCAAGATAAAATAGAAATTAAATAAAAATGGAGCACTGTTAGAACAGTTTGCTTACATCCGATGTGTGACTTTTTTAATTAGAAAGGTACATAATGTGATTTTATTCATTTAGATTGTGTCTGTAGTTAGACAGTACTCGGGGTCTTCTGTAAAGCAAAAAATTGGCAGAATTTCTGTTTATTTGGCTATTAGCAGCTTAGAACGAATTTCATAGAAAACAAGAAGAAATTTAACTTTGCTATTTTTCTGCACGAAATTATCCCTCCATTTCGTCAATAACCTCTCTATCAAATTAAAAGTGATCTCCTATTAGTTGGTAACACTTATAATATATATGGAATACATCATGATTAAAATTGCAATTATTTAATCTAGTTTTTATTAAATTCCACTATTAACATTTCAGTTTTAAAAAAAATAAACCTCAAAGCTTTAACATGAGTGATCAATCATCAGTGATGAATAGCTATTCCACAAACATAACTAAATATAGGTTAAGTAAATAAACCTAAGTTGTATAACAATTTTCTTTAAATACTTATTAAAAATGTGTTTATGGGCAACAACAATGCAGTTTTATTTTATAATGACAACTAGATTTAGTCCTAATTCCATCTCATTAGATTTTATTTACAAAAAAAAGCAGTTTTAATAGATATTTAATTATTTTTATTACGAAATTTTTTTTGAACAAACCAGAAGATATGAATAAATATAGCAAAAAAATATATATAATACATTCACTCACTTCTGATTCCACTATCTGAGACTAGAATAAGGTCGTACTTGGCTGCTTCATAACCAGGGTTCATGTTGTTTATCTTTGGATTAACGCCAACTATTGGAGCCCCTGGTAATTAAAAAAGTAGCTAGATAAATATTAATCCGATTAACATAAAAATAAATTAAGCCTACAACAATAAATGACATAGAAAAAATATATAGAAACACTACTTAAAGTAAAGTTGACAACTAATATGAAAATCTCTAAGAATCTTTTCTCGTAGTATATTATAAACAAACTATGGGCAAGAATATATTACATATTCTCACCCAGTTCGTTACAACAATTTAACCCTCACTCAGCTATATTTTTAATAAAAAAAAAGAATTGTGTATTTTTTATTTCAAACCTATAATTAATTTTAAAATGTACAAAAAAAATTAATATAGAAGTAAATATTATTTTTTTTGTTAGAATCGAAAAATAGGTTCACATTTAACCCTATCTGTTACATCAGACTTGAATATATGAATAAATATGCAAACACAACACCAAATGGAAAACAAAGAACTGAGAGAGGACAACTTTGCAGAAATCACAGATATGAAGACAGGAATAACGAATAAAATCATTATAAAAAGGTCATCAGGTTCAAAGTAGGCAAAATATAAGAACATAAAACAATATATTATAACAACATTGTTAAATAAAATATGAATAAGATTGGTGTTAAACAAATGCATGCAACTGTAAGCCAATACGAATTATTTAAAGAATCATTATAATTTTATGCATCTCGATAACCCGGAATATCTAGTAATATCAAAATTCCATCAAATCTAACAATACAAAGTTAAACCAAGCTACCAACTGTATTAGCCTTAAAAGCCCATAAACTACATCCAGATTAAGTGTCTAAATTAATTTTGTAAAATTCTTTGAGATGTAAAACAGTTTTTAATATGAATGGTGTGTACTGTGCACTAGCAAAAATGTGCATAAAAAGTTGGGTTATTTTTAGTACAAACATCAGTTAGGACTCAAAACATGCATATGGCCACACTGATTACTTAAGAAAATTGAAAAAATTCCTAACTTGCGTTAACCACAAAAAGAAAAGCTTTTAAAATATGACAATTTTCTAATTAACAGGTGATAAATTTGCTTTAACAATAATGGACTTCATTATTGTTTGTTCAGAACATAAAAATATGAATTGAAAATAGCTTTTTTTCTAAGCTAAGTTGTATCTCTTGGGGCATACAAAGGTATGTGGCCCTAAATAAAACATGTAATTGTATTCTTACGAAATATATACTCGTAATTACTAGTGTATACTACTACCTTAAACTATCTGAGCCGACCCGGCTGCGCAACGGTTAGGGAACTAGCCTTTGGAGCTTCTGGGTTCGGGTTCGAATCCCGGTAAGGCATGGATGTTTGTGTTTGTCAATAAATGTTGTTATTTGTCTATGTGTCTGTGTGTCTCTTGTGCCTGTGTCATTTCTGGGGTTGAGTACAATAGACCTGAGGTCGCAGTGCTCGGCGAACTTGCCCCCCACCAAGTAAGTCATAAACTATCTGACAACATACAAATCATACAGCATGACAATTTTATAAAAGAGGCCCTAAAATCCAATATGTTATTCCTATTAGGGCCTCTTAAACTTGCCACCCTGTTTAATACCAAAAAAAAAACATTAAAACAAAACAAAATTTACCACTTCATATCTAATAATAATTGATAGTAATAAAAGCTGTTTAAGGAAGCCATAAATATTAAAGAAACACATACCACAAAAATCATACATTTGCATACACACATACACTCAAAAATAAAATCAACATACTTTTAATACTTGCGTCCTTGTCAAAGGGATACTTTGAAGCTCCTGAAATTTTGAATCTCTTTTCAATAACAATAACTTGTTGAGTCTTTGAATACTCAGTTTATAAGTTTATTTTTGTACAATGATACACTATATGTATTTTCAGGAACTAGGAAATATCCCTGTCAATTTTTCAATAATTGTAAATGCAATAAAAAAATATATATATTTTTCTTATAGAGCAGTTAAAAACTTACTATCATCGTTCCAAGATGAGCAAATATTCTGATAAATATTACGGTTGATTTACTTTAGTTAGGTTGGGATTTAGAATTAATGTCACTAGAACAACATGAAGGCCTATAGCGATGGGTCTCACAAAAGTTTAAAACTTTGAGCAATAACAGATTCAATATACACCAAGTCTCATACGTTCAATGTTATTTTCAAGGGTCTTTTGTGTCTAGGGAACGACCAAACAACCATAGAAAGTATATTAATCTACCGAACAGCCTGGATTTGGTCAAAAATGTATGTTTAGAAGTATGAAGTTGTTTAGAAAAGTCGGAATCGGGTTTATTTCGAATACATGATCCCAAAATCATCGTCAAATGAGTAGAATATAAATTAAAAAATTTTCAGTATTTATCAAAACTGAGATTTATGTTTATTGCTGTAAAGACAGATGCATAAAATGGACAGAAAACCTGGTCCAACGCTCAGCAGATTAGGTCGTTAGCACATGCTTCAATATGACTAATCTATACCTAAGATTATTATTATTACTCTGTTGCTTGACATTAACACTATCTCTTTTCAATTTGTACTCTTTATCTACTTCAGCAAAACCACACAACATATCATTTAGATTGGCCCTTATTGAAACAAGACACAAGTTTAGAAAAAAAAACCTTTAGAATGTGTTAGTCATAACCATTAGTTGTCAAATTAAAGCATAAAACTAAATAAGAGAATGACATGCAAGATCTTAGCAAATTTCAAATGTTATATATAGTTTAACATACTTAATTTTAAAATAAGAGAAATAATACAAGCAAATGCAGCTAGCAAAGTGTATAAGTTACCAGGGATTGATGCAATTGTTTAATAGCAGACATTTGTGTTAAAATTTAATATGCATCTATTAGAAATAATTAGATTTATAAGAAATGCAATAATATGCATCTATAAGCATTTGATAAGAAAAAACTTACCTATAAATATACTAGCATCAATTTCAGGATGTTTTTCAACAAGTTTCTTTACAAGCATAATGGAAGGATCACTTTCGTCTTCTATACAAAACAGCAGTTCATACTAAACAAAAGATAGTAAAGTTAAATATTTAAATAACAGATAAAATTAAAGTTTTTGCATTTTAGTGTTCATAAAAAGCACTAATTTTTATAGTTTGTACCCGTTATCAATTTCAAACAATTAAGTTTGGAATATCATTACAAAATTTAAAACTAATAAACAATATATGTATGAAGTATAAGTTATGTTACTGGCATTTTTTATATGCAACTGCTTCCTGTATTAACTTCTACCTGATATTAGGACCATTCAGGATTTTTTTTTTACTAATTTTGTCGGGGTAAGATCAAGTATTTGCTACAATGAGTGTTAGTTTGTGTATATTCTATTAGCATGCTTGTAAAATGGTAGAAAAGAGGACTTGTTAGAATAAAAAGAAAATCAAAAAAAAAATTAAAACTTAACATAAGCATTAATAAAAAATATAAAACTTATTTAGCATTATGATATTATATAATCAATGATATTATAAACTTATTAATGCTGGCTTTTTACACACTTGATATTATACCAACTTATAAAATGCCTGGGCCTTTTACACCTATGCTTGACATTCAGTTAATTAGTTTTTTTAAAAGACCATAAAGAATGTTTCATGCAAGCCAAAAATTGTCCTTCTCTTATTACAATGAAACAAAGGAAATCTGACGTTAACATTTTTAATAGATTTATTGGTATCACAAGAAACACGTACCGAACCCAGTACATACTACAGAGAAAATAATTATAGATATTGGGTTGAAGCATAAATGTTCACAATTAGAGCGTTTACAATACCAGTGCTAAAAAGACAGGACAAGCAAATAGCATTTCCTAGTAGGAGGCCATAACTATCTTTTTAGTTAACTTTTACAATTTCTCTATGTATCTGATTGTTAATGCCTTACTGAGCATCAAGCCGCAACTCACCTTTGGGTAGTTCATGGTGAAGAAGGACTCCAGGTTGGTGAATAGGTTCTGGTCGACCCCTGTTAGGGGCTTGAGGATGGACACGCCAGGGAGGGGCACTTCGGGGGAGGGAAGCTGGCATTTCTTGTGCAGCTTCAGCTTCCTGTTCACAACAAAAAGAGCAGATTAGAGAATAAACAAGTTCTGAATGAACTTATAGCCTGCTTTCTTGTTACTTCAAAACTCACTACCAGGATATACACAGTGTCCTATCAATTTGATCATCAATGACCAGGACGTACACCACTAACATTGTCAACTGTACAGTACACTGCTACATATGCAGCAAGAGCTTTGCTCATCTGATCTACAGGCTTTTACTCGAGAAATTAAGCCTGGGCTGGTAGTAAAGAGATTATTATTTAGATATACGCACTAGGTAAGCAATGAATTGTTTTGATGTTCCAAGAACATTTTCAAGAAAGTCTGCTGTTATTCATTATCCACAAAATTGTTCAACAAAGTCAGAACTCTTTGTGTTATTGATAAAAAGGGTTACCAAAGCAAGTGAAGATAAAGACAACATCTGAGAGGGCTGTCTTTGGTTAAATAATGTTAGAACATTCAACATTGTCAAATGTCAAAAACGCAATTGGTAATGCAACGTCTTAAAATATTATGCTAACAAACTTCATTACAGTACAAACGCATATTTTTTAAATACAGTACAACCTCAATTATCTGGTCTAATTGGGACCGAAGGTAGTCGGATAATCGAAAATTCTGAATAATCGAGAATTTTCATTAAATAGTAAAACTTGTATAGTACAGAGGAGCGCCGAAAGTCTGCGGATTTTAAATTCACCAACGTCTAATATCTGTGCTGGTTTTGCAGTTGTAAACATTGAATTTTAGCATTAATTTATCTCTGAAACTGAGACTTCCTAGCAAAAAGAAAGTGCTAAAACATTTGATTTCTATTTGTATTTTTGTAATAACTGATAGGATATTTTTTTTGGTTTGTTTTACAGCAGATATCACTTGGAGTCTCACAATTTTAGAAGGTTCTGGGAGTTTTTCGAAAACATAAGCTTGTCGAAAATTCGATTTTACTTTTTTGAATTGCCGCCTAAGTTTTGTTATATCTTAAAATCACCAGATTTCATAAACTCTGGAAATTCTCAATTTCAGAATTGCCGGAGATTTCTGGAACTGGATTCTTTTGTGAACTACCAAGAATGACTTTATTGGAGAACTCTTGATGTTGGCTTTGGACAGTCGGTTAAGAGAGTTCCAGATAATTGAGGTTCTACTATGTATGCTTTTATTAATTTTTTATAATAATAAATTAAATCTATAAACATTGCACACACCATTTTGAAATGTGCAGTTCAAGCAACTTATAATCTTGTTGCATGTAATATGTTTTGTAATTTGCATCACACATGCTTTAGAGAACAACATGATTCAATAATGCTACAACTGTGGCATTCTAGAAAAACTAGTGCTTTTCACATAAATCCCTTCCACTGAGAACCTGTTAACCTCATTGCATCCAGCAGCTTTCCCCTTACAAACGTAAGCTAAAATTCAATGTTTTCACTAACAAACTTCAAACTAAAATATCTAATACTAACACGCTTAGAAATGCTGTGTACCTGTCCGAGTGTCACTTAAAAAAATGAAGCGGCAGATATTTAAAAACAAAATGTTTAACCTTTTCAGTCCCAGTGATGCTATTTGGCATCAACATGTTTATGATCATAATTAAAAAAAATAATAGGGCTGACATCTATTGGGATTAATAAAAAATATTTTCTAATGGGAAAAAAGTTTGAAGAATCGAATGATGTGCTTTTTGGTATCATAAATGGCTATAGACGATCAGAAATTTTTTTCTAAAATGATGATGCCAAATTGTCATTGGGGGTTAAAGGTTAAATAACTAACTAGCAACTGTAAAAGGTATCCTTATGGAAAATAATTTAAAATTAATGACCTTAAAATGCTCACTTTCTTAACTATTAAGCTCAGGTAAGTAACTTATCCAACTAAGCTGCATATAAAAGATCAATATATGTACCAAATTTTAAGCTAACTCGAAGAAAATGTCTAAATCAATCAACACACTTGGTTTAATACAGGTTCTTTCCAAACAAGTACATACAAATTTTCGGCAACTGGTAGTACAAATGTGCTAACAATAGACTAACATTATAAATATACTCAGAATATGAGGTTTTGTTTTTAGTTCTCTTCAGAAAAAGTTCATTCTACAAACAACCGTTCCAGTAAATTTTTTTCTGTATATATTGCCACATGAACACACTGACAATGTTAAGTCAACTGTGCAAGCTTTCACATGTGGCAGAGAAAAATATCGTCACTTGCAATTTTATTAATAATACTTGCTCTACCTAACAATATTTGGTAGAATAATACTTATAATAATTAGGTGAACTGATAGAGATTCCAGAAGAAGTACGACTTAAAAGTACTGAGTTCTTAAGTATTATCACGTTGACCATTTTTGCCTAACCCAATATTAACGCCAGACATTATATATATATAATTTATATAAAGATAATTGATAATAAAATAATAATATTAAAAAGACTCGTAAAGCAATATAATGTATAATATAAGTTTAATTCATTTGATATTTAATTTTTTCAAATAGGAAAACTAGCACCAGAAGGATTTGGTGAAAGTAGATAGGTCGATGGGATACTAATACACAAGCACCAAGAAACGGATTAACACATATATATATATACCTGAATTAAAAATCTAATTAGATGAAATTAAGTATGTAATTTTCTATGATACAACACAGAATTTTTTTTATTCAATGTGAAGCCAAATTTTTATCAAAGTAGTATATTATAAAATGGAATTTTGATTATTGTCACAATATCATAACTTAATATTATAAAATTTATTAGAGTACTGAACAAAATTATAACTAATATCATGAAAGTTAGAAAAAGGCTAATAAAAATGAATAGACCAATAATACACAATTTTTTGCAAAAATAATGTACATCACAATTCAAATTTTAAAAATTAAACCAAAGATTATTAAAAGTATGCAATTGGAAAACGAAAAAAATTATAATTGCTTATCCAGAAAGAAACAAATCAAAATTACAAATGATAGTCAATCAATGTAAAATAACAATATTAACATAATTTAATAGCTTTAAATTAAATTTTTATGTACCAAATTATAATATTTCGGGAACCCCCAAATATTTCGAATGCCTTAACTAATTTAAGAAATGCCACCGCAGCTTCGCGTAGTGAAACCGAAAAAACAATGAAAAAAAAGTAAACAACCGACCCACCCCTCTTTTGACGGATGAAGTTATATTTACCCTCAAATCATCGTTTGCGGTCGCGAAATCGAACGTTCCACGAATATTTTAACACCTCTGCCACAGAAATTTTAATAATCTTTTTAGATTTCATTTAAAAATCGTCTGATTTTTACTTGGGAGGTCCGAGTGCACTTGCACCGAACGGAGTGTGCTTGTCAAAAATGCCTCGCCCACCCCCCGGCTAAGCCTAAATGCCTCACCTATAATAGGAGCATTATATACCTCGTAACCCCGATTTTATACCCAAAACCGGTAGGCTACATTCACTCTCGCTTTCAAACAGCGTAAAATTGTTTAAAAGGGGCTTATTAGAATGTCGAGAAAGTTCTAAAGGAACAAATGAATTAATTCAAGGTTTTTTAGAAGTATTTTGGAAGAAATAAGTATTACTGATATTGTAAATATCAGGTAATCGTAAGTTGGAAACTTGGTCGGTTTGCCGGTAATTCGAATCGGAGGATATTGAATGAATTATATTACTCTAATTCCATTAAATAATCTCTCAAACGATTTTTGAATATGAAACAATTAATTTCAATCGAAATAACTTTAAAAATTACAGAAATAATGATAGAAAATTTACGATTGTTATTTTTCGACTTGATACAAAACAAAATTGATCAATTTTAAATAAAGTAACTATTTTTACTTAATAATAAAGTGGTAGAACAATAAAATGAAAGCAATCAATTTCTAAATACTTCCCAAACGTATCAATGTACCGGCAACGGCGAGTTGCAGACGATACAAACACACACCGATTGCGCCGCGCCTTTGCAACATTCTAATTTTTCAAAATATACAAAACTATGTAAATGTTTTAACTTACCCATTAAAAATTGCAAATAAGTGTAATAGCCACACAAAACACCAGCCACCAAAGAAAAATATGGCAAATCCATAAAGTGTGTAAAAGAGAAGAACCATTTCTGTGCTTCCAGCCCCTTCGCTGGTTGCGAATGAAAAGAGTTGCCATCGGTGTGTAATGAAACTCTGTGTTGCTTTGCGGGGAAAAGCGTGGCTTCGCAGTAACTGTGAATTGATTAATTTTTTGGTCTTGTTTACTTTAAATAAAATGTATTAAAAATTACCTAACTGTCAAAAAGTTATGTATTTGATACTAAACAGTATTTTAACGTCAAATGGTTGATTTAAACTATGATTTTGTCAATGAGTGAGTGTGAAATTTTCGATAACTTGGGAAAAGCCTTCAACAAAATTTTGAAAAGGTAATATTAAAATAAAATTAAATTAAAATATTTATTGTAATATTAAATTATAATTATAACATTAAATTATAATTATAATATTAAATTATAATTATAATTATTAAAGTATAATTATAACATTAAATTATAATTATAATATTAAATTATAATTATAATTATTAAAGTATAATTAAATTATAATTATTAAAGTATAATTAAATTATAATTATTAAAATATAATTAAATTATAATTATAATTAAATTATAACTAAAAGCTCCTATTATAATTAAATTATAATTAAAAGCTCCTATTATAATTAAATTATAATTAAAAGCTCCTATTATAATTAAATTATAATTAAAAGCTCCTAATATAATTAATTATAACATTAAAATAAAATTAATATTAAATTAAATTAAAGGTAACCAACTTTCAGTAATTTTTGGCGGCAGTTAAAAAATGATGAAGTAATAAAATTACAATGAAAATATAGGTGACTATGGTTAAGCACACATTTAATTTTAGCTTCCACACTACGTTTAAAACGTAAAGGCAAGTGTGATACGTTAAAAAAATTCAGAGCATCAAAACTAGAATACATTGAAAATCTCAGAAAAAAAAATCGAATTCGAAGTACTTTAATTATCTAAAAAAAACTGCTAAATTTAATGCTCATTTAAGAAGCATAAGAAGCCATTTTTGTTAGAATTAAATCACCATTGCCATTCACAATAATCACTTGAGAAACTTTAATTCTTTTAAATAATAAATTAAAAGAAATTTATTTTTGCGGCATCAATGAGTTTGAAATGACGTCAAATAAATTTCACTAAGAGATTCTTTGTTTGTATGTTGATATGAAATGTTTTCGTTCTATTTAAAAAAGAAGAATATTACGTATTTATTCTTTGAAATATAAATTAATTTTTGCAAACGACAATAATTATTGAATAATTATTGAATTTTCAAAATAAAATAAATGAAACTATCCAAATTTAGCGTGTAAATGTTTATAATAGAATTAATATTGTGTTTGGCGACTTTTTTCCTGTTAAATACAAATTAATGTTGTATGGAAGCGGGCTGAGGGACAGATTCTGTTACAAACCTACTTGTTTAATATTTGTATTATATTATATTTATTTCGCGCATTGGCAAAAATTAGATTTTTCGGGAAATCGTCTGAAGTTTATCTTTTACATGACATTTCAGATGTCATTATAGAAAATAAAAGAATCTATACTACTCGCACACGCCGAATGTTTTACCGATCAACTTAAGATTTCCTTAATCAATAGATCTACGAATTTCGAATATTATGAGTTCAATAAATAAGCAAACTACTCATCATAATTAAATATGATAGCAGCGAAGTGTAGTCGCAATTCAATATCACAAAATATCTGAAATAAAACGCTTACGATCATTAAACATGATGATCAATCTAATTTTTTAAATGTCAAGGGATTTTAATCTTATTGAATTTCGAGGAAAAACATAGATTTTTTTAATAAAATATTGCGAAAAAATACTAACTACAAAAGGATATAATTCAAAGAAATTTATTGAGAAACAAAATATATTGTATAACATTTACATCATATAATTTTAATACTAATAGAAATTATGGTGCATATATGTAGACATAATTGACATTTAAGTTAATTGATTCTTCGAACTATGTATAATTTCTGAAATGCTAATTTGAAAATTGAATTTAAATTTATTTTTAACTGTGTTCGTACAGTATCATGGTTTCTAAAAAAGTTATCTATGATAATAAAAGAAAGAGTCTGTCTGTGTGTCTGTGGATCGTAAAAGAATTACTTATACTGCCCTTAAAAAATTCGAAATTTTTAAGATAGATTCCCTTTAATACCAACGTCTGCACCTGAGGCTTAGTTTTTTCATATTTGTTCCATTTTAGAGAAAATTCGAATTTTCTGAAAAAAATACACCACTTTCGCTCAAATCCGATCATTTTTTCCCTTTCATGTGGCCATTCGACAGAAGAAATTAAAATGAACACAAAAATTAATTAAAATTGAAATTGCTTTAATTTTCTTGCCATTACCTTCAGAAACTAAATTAATGATTTGAAAAATAATTGAACGTGCCAATGAGCTAAATGTTTTTAAAACAAGTAGGTTTGTAACAGAATCTGTCACTTAGCTTCCACATATTTGTGTTCAACAGGAAAAAACGCTCCAAACACAACATTAATTCTATATTTAACATTTACAAGCTAAATTTGGCTAGTTTCATTTATTTTATTTCGAAAATTCAATAATTATTACTTATCGTTTGCAAAAATTAATTTATATTTTAAAGAATAAGTATGTCATATTCCTCGCTTTTAAATAGAATGAAAACATTTCATATCAACATACAAGGATTCCGTAGTGAAATATATTTGACGTCATTTCAAACTGATCGATGTCGCAAAAATAAATTTATTTTAATTTATTGTCTAAAAGAATTAAAGTTTCTCGGGCGATTGTTGCGAATGGCAAATGTGATTTAATTCTAATAAAAACAGGGCCTTTAGCTATTTGTAATTCAAAGTTTTAAACGCCAAAATTAAATATTTTCATTAATCTTCTTTCTCAGATTTAATAATTAGACTTTATCGTTTGCTAAATTTGTTTGAAGTTCGAAGAATAATGATGTAATCTTTTTTAATAAATATTTTTGTCGCCACAATTTCCCATTTACATTTCTTTCGAAAATTCACTTATTTATAGTTTGTTAAATTAATTTACAGTTCAAAAAATTTATAATTTGTACAATTGATGCTTTAAAAATAAAAACGAAACTTAGCATATTTTTTTATGCCAAGTTAGAATTCTCTAGGCATCTTTCTACATACATATATATAGAACCATTAAAAGAACTCTATTGTGATAATACAACAATCCAAACCGAATTATATCACATAAATAAATATTTTTTCAAAAGTGTATTTTTATTTTAACAAAAGTTTCTCGTACGTTTAACGAATTGGCAACAGTGAAAATATTGAATAAAAATGGAATTTGCATGTTATTTCAATGTAGATTAAATTTTTAGTTATTTCAATTTTAAATAAGCTTCTAGTTTAAATTTGTTAATGAAATTTGGCATGTAGCCTAATCTGATTTTTTGCTTCAAAATGACGTATCCCACTTGTCTGTGGGACTTGTAGATGACAACAGTGAAAATATGAATAAAAATAGAATTTGCATGTTATTTCAATGTAGATAAAAAAAAATTAGTTATTTAAATTTTAAATAAACTTCTAATTTAAATTTTTTAATGAAATTTGGAATGTAGCCTAATCGGATTTTTGCTTTAAAATGACGTATCCCACTTGTCTGTGGGACTTGTGGTTCTTTCTGTGAAAGTGGGTGACAGACGGACAGACAGACGGACTGAACGATTATAAAACCTTCCACTTTTTACGTTATAAACGTAGTGTGGAAGCTAAAACCAGAATGGAGGCGGTTTTGACGTGAAATAACATTGTTATACAATTATGGTTAATTTTGAATTTATCAGGAAAATTGCGATGGCAGTAAGTTCATATTGAGGAAGACTTTTGTGATATGAGGATGTGCATTTTATAGTGATGTATTTTTATTTTGAATTTTAAAGCAATATAAGTAACGGGATTTTATTCTTTATAATGAACGGGAACAAAGGCAAAGCTTATTATTAAATGCTGCGACCTAACGCATTCGAACTAAACGGAATCTACTGTATCGCACAATAGACATCTAATAACTTTCCTCTACAGACTTAACATGCACCATACCCTCCACACAGTACTTACCCATTAATGATGGCCATGATATGCATGTGCCACACAAAGCACCAGCAAGCGAACACAGCCACGGCCAAACCATATATGACCCAGTCCAGGGTGCCCATGGTACTAGAGTTTTTTTTGTCCAAAGTTATAAAAAAAATTGGTAACCCTTAACCGAATCCTGTCTCAGAGTGGAGTGAAGACTTGAATTAGGATCTTGGTAACATGGTAACTGAATCGTTATTTTTTTCCTTTTTTCAGGAAAAGCTGAGGTAAGATGTGGTAAGGAAATAATTATGTTTTAGTTTTTACTCGTTCTTTGTAATTAGAGGTAATTGCATACCGTTGCGGGCTTAATATTTTTAAAAATTGATATTAACTTCTTATGAGTTTTATGATATCCTTTTAAGTTGAAAAACTGTAAATTGGACACACACAAAAATTAAATCATTTTTTTTTATTTATGATTTTATTGAAATTTTGCTTAAAAACAGCCTTTGACCAAAGCACGATAACTTAAATATTTACCGAGATATTTAAATTCTGTAAATTGGAAACTAAAAAGAAATAAGAGTGTTAGACACAAACCCTTCTCAGATGTGAGTCATAAAAATATGCTCCATTATCATTTAAAGTAAAAAAAATCAAGTGAAAAAAATTAGCTATATTTTAAGTTTAAATACATGCAAAAGCAAAGGATTACAAGATATGACTTTGACACGGAAGTTCAAAATCTTCATTTACTTTCTGCGTTTTTAATAAATATTTGCTACGAAACTCGTCAGGTCAATGCTAACTAAAACGATGATAATTTTTTTTTCTATTTACCCTATAGAAACTAAATTTTTGATGATTTATGAAGCCAACGAATTGTTCTTTTAAATAATTAAAAAAAAAAAGAAAAATGAAAAATTCGACCGAAGGGCCTGGATAAAATCAACCTCTCATATCAGAATGGGAGGAGATTATAATATCCTGATGGAGTGGATTAGTGGAGGGATCAATTGGTATAAAATGAAAATTAACATAAAAAACTACTAATTAGGGTTATTAAGGGTACACCCGTGCAACGCCGGGTTTATAAAGCTAGTTTAAATTAAAAATAGTTTTTTTAAAAAAATTACAAACTGCTATTCAGAAAGAACTTTATTTCCACATCTCCAGCTGAGGTAAGGCCCGACATTGAATGGACATTGAGCAGATCGGCAGTGCTGAATATATAATTTTTTTTTTCTGCATTCACTAGCAAGATATACTTATATTAGGGCACGTGTTACTATAGTTAAGGTTCACAGAATTGGAAAAACAAAAATAGTTTATTTGGTTTTAGGAGAAGTTTCAGAGTTTGTATAGTGAATGGGGGGGAGGGGGGGGGGGGATTTGCTTTTTGAATTTTTAACTATGTTTCCAGAGTATTCAACTAGATATTGTTAGTTATTTTAAAAGAAAAACTCACTATAATTTTTTAGCATAAATTACGAATCTTCTTGCATTCTAAAATCTTGCACAATAAGTAAAAACTATAAACCGCAAAATATTAAAAAAATATATTGTTAGATTTAAATTTGAATGAAATATCAGGTAGAGAAAACATGTTTACATAAATTAACCTATTTGTTTCACGTGCTTTAAAAATAAAATACAATGTATATATGACAATGTTTACAACGTTTATAACAATTTCGCGGGTGTTTTTGTTTGTATAGACTCTGTTGATTGAATAAAATTTGACATCATTAAGATAGAAAAATATAAAGTTGTGTTTTACTTTAGTTAAGTATATACTGGAGCTATTCTGAGCGAAGGAGTCTGCCTCTATTGTGTTTTCGTTTATAAATTTTAGAAAAACAGTATACTCTTGGAACACAAAAATTTGATACTATAGTTAAACTCATAGTTTCCTTTCACAGAAGCCACGACCATGGGCGGAGCTATAAAACATGAAGAGAAAATTTCATCCGTTTTATTTTGTCTTTATCTGATTGCTCCGCGCGTTTTATAGCTCCGCCCATGGTCGTGGCTTCTGTGCAAGCAAACTATGAGTTTAACTAAAGAGAAAAATGATGATTCCTGGAAGTTAATCGGAGTTTTATTTCCCTTTTTAATTTCTAAAAATATGCACAGTGCGCATTACGCATGAAGCATAAAAAGTATAAAGGGCTAAGGTACAATTCAAAATTAAGGCCTAAGTAAATTTTTTTGCAGAGTCATTATCGAAATGGTCTGAACATAAAACAATAATCAACTTGAAAGCGTGAACCTTTCGCACGTTTATTATTCATGCTAATAGTACGGTAAAAATTACGTGTGTGAAAAAAGGCCTTTTATATTTTTGCTCACCTCACTGGCCATTATTTATTTATTATTATTTTGTATTTGTGCGAAATGAATAGGGTATTTCTTTTTTAAAAAAATCTAATACCTTAATGACATGCGTGTGGTCATCGTACCTCTTCTTGAGCAAGGCCACAATACAATCATTTTGAGAATGGCAATAGTTAGAAATCGTTTGCATTTATTTCCATAGAATGGGCTTAAGAAACAAAAGAGAATGGAAAATGCATGGAGTTAAGAAGAAGATGGAGAGGCTGCCGGGAAAAAACCAATACAAAAACCAGTTTGCCAAGTGAAGCCATCGATCGCTTTGTAGTAAGCCCAAGCAAACGCTCTCGGCGAAGTATTTGGCGCTATTGTGTGTGTGTGTGTGTGTGTGTGTGTACACTGTACAGTGGAGTTTGTATAGGTTTACTATATCGACTTGGCGATTTTGACTCTAATAAAAACTATAACTACGAAGCATTTTTCTTACATGTGAAGGAAATTACACCATCTTGTATAAATTCAAATCTCGTCTTACTGCCTGCAACTGTGAAAACAGTATTTTTTTTTATTTTTAATTAGCGCTTTTTAAGGATTAAAATGATGCGTTTCGGCATTAACTAACATTAAGGGAGAGGTTTGTTTGGGCCTGCTAGGGTTGCTTGGCGACTTTCTGACGGCTTCACTTTGTTTCTCGCCAAGCATCTGCATATTTTTCTTAACTCTATGGGAATATGGAATAGAAAAAAAGTATACGAAAAGGCCACGACGGGAGCATTCGGGTGATATAAATAGAAATCATTGCGCAAATAAAAAGAAGTAAATTTGCGTAGGAATATTGATATTTAAATGTCTCTCAGAAGTTGGTGAACTTTCGTTGAGAATGAGCTATTGTTGTATGTTATGAGAAGGAATTCTAAGTAAGTTGTTATGCTGAGGAGCCCAGTCGGTAAGGCGCTTGACTTACATGCGAAATCATCAGGGCCCAGGCATCGCCAAAATAACTGCGGACCTATAAACGATTTGAGCAACAAAAAAAACAGTCCGACAAATGATACCTCGTGGAGAGGGAGTGCGCATTAAATATGCTTCAAAGTCCTGTGTGCGATGTACCTCTCCTAAAGGTTGTGTTGGGTGCCTGCTTAGGTGTCGGCTCGTCACTTGTCTGTGGTTCAAAAAAGGTCCTTCGTCAATATAAACCTGGTGTAGCTCTAGTGATACGATAGTTCAACTTAACTTAGTAGGTAGTATAAATCCCTTATGGATAAGAACGTGATATAGTACTATCACTTCTCGATGTTAACACCATATCACAATGTCCGAATGATAACACATAGAGACTCGTAAATTATATCATACGATATTGTGTGCTATTAGTGCAATTTTTTAACACTTTTTACGCATAACTGGATGTTCATAAAGATACTGATTTAAGAGTAGTATAACCCCCTCTCCTCCAAAAAAAAAATCCCACCAATATTATCATAAAAATTACAATTAATGGTGTTGTTAGATGGCAACAGCTCCACCAGTTTATTTTCATTTGTTGTCTGGAATTACTTTTGTTTTGATGTTCGAAAATGAATTTTCTAGGAATATTTTACTTATTAAATTTTTCAAATGCTTATTTCTTGCTGTGTCGTTGGTTGTTTAAAACATTTGTTAAAGAAAGCTTACATAGAAAGAAAAGTTTTTTCATCTGTATCGGTCATTTTGAGAGTGAAACCGAAGCAATCAATGAAATCGCAGTACGCAGAAACATGAAAATAAGAGCGTTACATCACCTGAAACATTCCCAAGAGCTTCCAAGCTTTTTAACAGCCCTTCAGAAGTGCCGGTTTAGCCGCTTCCATTGATAACTCCCATTATCATATCACTCGTCCTCTACAACTTTCGACACATGCATAGATATCATAGTTAAAGTATTAGATTGGCTGATCACGTGACCCCCAATGCTAACGACGGGACGCGCATAGAGACCAGAATAAGAGGGAAATTTGGCCAGTGTTGCCACCAGTTTTAGGAGAAAAACACTACGAAAAAATATCATTTAATTCTAAAATTAAAAAAACATACCATAAAAATTTTAGCTGCATTTTGGAATATTTTTCGTGACTTTAAAAAAACGTGAAACACTTTGCTAGTATTTTTATGGTATGTTTTTGTAATTTTAGAATTAAATGGTATTTTTTCGTAGTGTTTTTCTCCTAAAACTGGAGGTAACACTGGCCGAATTGCCCTCTTATGCTGGTCTCCATGCTCGTCCCGTCGTTAGCATTGGGGGTCACGTGATCAGCCAATCTAATACTTTAACTATGATATCTATGAACAAATGACACTCAATAGTAGTCACAGTCACATGCCTGTTGCCACCAGCGACCAGCGTGCGTAAATAAAATAAAATAATGATATTAAAATAACAATCCTACAAATTAAACCCGAGGCTTTTACGTGCTTATACTTCATTTTCGTTCAAGCTGAACGCGCTGAAATTTCTTTCAAATTGAAAGTGAAAAAGTATAAATTCTAATGCTACAACAACTGTACAATGCTATTCCTATGGAGGAATCCAGGAATCGGCTCACATTTTGCCCTCCTACACCCCTTTGGGTGCAAATTTCGAAAAATCGCTTCT
The DNA here is from genome assembly GCA_019343175.1 of Oedothorax gibbosus. Classification (NCBI taxonomy): domain Eukaryota; kingdom Metazoa; phylum Arthropoda; class Arachnida; order Araneae; family Linyphiidae; genus Oedothorax; species Oedothorax gibbosus. The sequence goes on along the minus strand of CM033276.1, from coordinate 10,020,957 downwards.
TAAATGACGCCTTCAGTAGAAAACGGAATAAGCTCCTAAAATTTGGAATCTGTACCTCCAGTAATTTTGGCTGATAGGCGTTGATACGTGACTCTGTCAGTCAGTCAGCTCTTTTAGCAGCCAAAATGCCACCCTTCAGAAGTTCATCCCAATACAAATGAAGAGCTTAGTTAGAACGTGCTATATAACAAAAGGGTGAAACGAGAAAATGAGCTTTAAAGTTTTTAATTTGCACTCAGATCTGTTAAAAACTGAATTTGCCAACCATAAAAATTATACAAAACTTAAAAGTTTATGAAAAGGGAGAAACTTGTTATCGTTAAAGAAGTTAGCAATATGTTCGTCGACACACAAATCTCAATTTTTTCAAAAATGTCACTTAGCACATTTTACCACTAAGCTCTTCAAATGTCCAATATAGCCGTTTCCATTGATAACTATGATAACTCCCATTATCTCTCGTCCTCTACAACTTCCGGCGTGCGACCACTGTCACAGTCACATGCCTGTTGCCACCAGCGTGCGCAAAAAACAAACAAATAACGCATTCGATTTAATTGAAGCAATTAAAGAGTGGAGTCGCTAACCTTGAATCGGAGTGAGTCAAAAGCATGTGACGCATAATTCAACTTCTCCCTTCCTAGCGGATGGCTAAAGTTCTCAATGAATATGAATAGGCATGTTTCACGTCTGAGTGGCAACAGTGCCAACGGTATTGTTTTCATTTTTAGTCCCCTGGAAGAATTTTTATTCGATTTAAAAAAAAAAAGGATTTTTTTTACTTTACAGAAATGAACGTTTGTGCAAACTTAACTTTCAGTAGAACTAAATCTTTTCTCTGTTCGTGAAACACGTTAAATTTCTCTCCCACAATGGGCTTGTTTCAACACTTTGCCACAAAAAACATAGCAACCAATGAAATCGCAGTTCGGAGCGCAGGACCTTTTTTTAAACCAATGAGCTGTTTCAACACTTTTCAAAGAAAACGAAACAACCAATGAAATCGCAATATAGAGAGCGTGACGGCATAAGAAATATTCCCATTTCGCTTAATTTTTCCGCATGAGGCAAAATATCATCTAAAGAAACCGATGTTTATAACAATATTGACGTTTTGGTAATGCTTTGCATAATTTAAATTTAATTAAATTAAATTAAAACGATAGATTAATAAGTAGCATGAATAAAAAAAAAGTCGCACGCAAAGAACTCTAAAATAGAAAAGGAGAAGATTACAAAATGCTCATTTTGAGAGTGAAATCAAAACAACCAATAAAATCGCAGGAAAGCCAAAAAAATTAAAACAGGAGAGTTACATCATCTGAAACAGCTTCATTGAATTTTTCAAATTCGGAACATAGGGGACCTAAAAAATTATTCGCTTTAAGCGAAATTCGACTTATTCGAATTCACTATTTGTGAATAGACGACGGGATGGCCATTAAGACTGAAAACGAAACAACCAATGAAATCGCGGAAATGCAAGAATGAAATCTGGGAAAAGGTACGTCATCTGAAACAAGCCAATTCGAATTATTTATTTTCGTAGTAATGGGTGAGAAAAGGTGTGCGATGTTTTCATGCTAATGAACATTATTAAAGAAATTGCTTGGTTTAAATAGCGTCGAGGACCTTTAGAGCTACACGCTATTCTAAATAAGTACTAGTGTAAAAACAAGTTTTAAAAAAACCACTATGAGTGGAAAAGTAGTATTGTATAATTTAGGTAAACCTGTTAATATGAATTGAAATGAAAAAAAAATCGGAAATATTATTAAAAGTTCTATGGCATCTAACTTTTGCGCATACGAGATTTTCTCGTAAACCTTATTTGACGTTTCAAACAGACAATCTGACAGAAGAACCCATGTTCATAAACCACATCTTCACCCTTCAAAACCGTGTAAAAAACACAAAATCTACATTTCGGATTTTCGACACCCATCGTTATGCCTTCATTAGCTTAGATTTCAGTATCAGGTAATTGAAAGTAATAATGAAAGAATGTAGATAATTTATAGCACTTTCTACAGCCAATTCTTTCATCAAGGTAATGACCAGAGTGGACGCGGGTTGTCATGACTCTGCATACGTTAAGACAGTCAATATCTAGTGACTCGATTCGCAACAGATCAATGCTAGGTATGCTTTTAATCTTCTTGTCGGTTATTTTTTCCAATTGATAGGTATATCTGATTACGAGAGTACAGTACAGAGTCCCTATTTTCTTCTGTCACTATCTCATAGAAGATAAGTGCATCGAGCATTTATTCTTAGCACCATGACTTGAGTACTTACAGTAAATAAGGTAGGAAATACTTGTTACCGAGAGTTTGGTCACTCAATGCCTCATCGCAAGTCCGTCAAAAATTACCGGTAACTTTGTAAGAAACGGCTAAGTGTTTCGCTAAAAGTAACATCGAGGATCTTGGGATGAAAAAATTGGGGATACACATTACAATGTAAATTTGATGTAACTAACTGTAACTTTCGGTGTAATGTTACTCCATAAAACTGGTAGAAACTAGATTTATGGAAATAGTAAACTACGGTTACTTTTGTATAAGAAAAGAACGACTTAAATGGGAATGGGACTTAATGGGATAGGGAAATACCTCGACTTTCTCTATTCTATGTAAGAAATCCCGAATTAGTTCATGAATATTCTTAGAATAAACTTCGTATCAAGTTTCTCTCAGATTCGTTGCGTGTCTTTGAAAAAAATCCACTATTTGAGGGAAAAAGAACGACTTAAATGGGAATGGACTTAATGGACCTATGGGAAATGCCTCGATTTCTTTTTCTATTCTATTGTAAGAAATTCAGCAATTAGTTCATGAATATTCTTAGGATAAAATTACGTATCAAGTTTCTCTCAGAGTTCGTTGCGTTTCATTTGAAAAATATCCACTATTTGAGCGGAAAAAGTTGAGTTGTTTTTCACCTGCCTTTGAATTTTTTTTTAATGGAAATTCTCATTCCTAAAGGCCTGAAGCTATTTTGCTTCCGAGAATGAAACTTCTCAAAATTAGTTTCATATTTAAACGTTTCGTAATATACTTCCTACGCATGAACGTTTGACAAATTGGTTTATTTAAGGAAAGTTAATCAATTTATGATCAATTCACACCTACATTCTAGTAAAAAAGGCGCCAAACACAGCATTAATTCCACATTAAACATTTACATGCTAAATTTGGCTAGTTTCTTTTATTTTATTTTTCGAAAATTCAATAATTATACTTTCATTTCGAAAATTCAATAATTATTACTTATCGTTTGTAAAAATTCAAAATTCTCAATTTATATTTCATAGAATAAATATATAATATTTCTCGCTTTAAAATAGAATGAAAACGTTTCATATCAACATATGAAGAATCTCGTATGTGAAATATATTTGACATCATTTCAAACTGATCGATGTCGCAAAATAAATTTATTTTAATTTATTGTCTAAAATAATTAAAGTTTCTCGAGCTATTGTTGCGAGTGGCAATGTTGATTTAATTCTAATAAAAATGGCTTAATATACTTTTTAAATGAGCGTTAAATTTTGCAGTTTTTTAAATAATTGAAGTACTTCGAATCCGAATTCTTATCTGAAATTTTCAATGTATTCTAATTTCGATGCGCTGAATTTTTTTGACGTATCACACTTGTCCGTAGCGTTTGTAGTTTGGACTATGAAAGTGGGTGACGGACATACAGACTGACTGAACGATTATAATACCTTTCACTTTTTACGTTATAAACGTAGTGTGGAAGCTAATAAGTAAGAGATAAGGACACACATTTTAGAGACATGGTCCATATCCGGACTTCTTAATCGTTTTTTAAATCCATGCAAAGAAAAGTATGAACAATTAACCCATTAAAGAAATTAATTGGTATGAAAATTTGCCATGTGAAAATTAGTTTTTTGCTTAAGATTATATAATTTAACAAAATATAAGATCATATTCCCAAACATTTTTTATGAGGCAAATTAAGTTACATGAAAACTGAATTTAAAAAACTTAAAGTTAACATATTTTTTTCGGAAATGATGTTAATGGCATTCACTAAGTCGTCGCCAATTTGTTGAAACAAGAATTAGTACTACAATGTCTCTAAATACATTTTAATATCGATATATAAACATCGAGTTTTAGTGAAAACGTTGGATCAAAATGTTAAATATTACGTCTTAGAATATTAGTGTACTAACCGATATATTATATTTATAAAGTGGTTCTTCTCTTATCAAATATACTACTATTATGAAATGACAATTCAAGTTATCTAACACAAAGCTTCATATATAAACTACAATTACGGATTACAAAATCATACATTAAATCTCTTCTATTGGATAATCATGATTATTAAGGAAACAATTTTGATCAATGATTTGTATTAATTTTGATGATGCCGCATGTTTATTTATAAAAAAACATTCAATTATATTTAATGAGAGGCAAAATTTCTAAAGCGGTTTTGTAATCTAATCGCATATTAGACGTACCTCTACTCCGATAAAAAAAAAAAAAGTGCCAATCACATGATTAGTCATTGCTAAGGGAAATGAGCCCGCTGGACCGCGGGTCTCCAAAGCAAAGTGCATTTAGTGTTAATCAAAAAATTATTTTCTAAGCCACATTTCTCCGTCTTTTTTGACAAACGGTTTTCATTTGAATAATAAATGTAGATAACTTACAGGTCTCTATAATCCCACTTTTTGAAATGGCTTCGAATATTATGCGTAAAACTATTTATTGAAAAATTAAAAATATATATATTCAAACCCATTTCAAACAGTGGGATTGTCGGGACCTGTAAGTCGAATACATTTATCACATAAAAAACCTGTTTGTAAAAATATTCAATACAGCCGGAGAAATGTGGCTTAGAAACTATTTTTTTCTCCATTGGATTAACACTGATGCACTTTTGCTTTTGAGACCCGCGGTCTAGCGGGCTCTTTCCCCCTTCAGTCAATTGTAGGTTTTACACGCGGCGTGAGAAAAAAATATTGCACTTACGGGTTTATCATAATGTTCGCTCAAGTCAAAGTTAACTTCATTTGTAAGTAGTGACAATGTACGTATAACATATAAAAAAAATACAGTCGATGTCAACGTAATTGTCATGTGATGTGACCAGTGCTGGATTTAAAGACCCAGGGCCTCTAGGCACTTGACATTTGGGACCCCCCACCATCTCGAAGCTATTTTGGAAATTTAGGAAATTGAATACACTAGTACAGAACATATAATTTTTAATCGACTTGAATAAACATCAGAATAATACAGTATGTTACTTATGTCTATTTACTATGCGAGCCTCGAAAAGACTTTCTTCCCCCATCCCTTCGCTTGGTTTTCTAGGAAACGGGGGGAAGCATCGGTTTTCTAAACCTAACGCGTTTGAGGTTCTGTTGAGAGGTTAACAATCCGAACAGTTCAAACCCAAGTATGGTGGGGAAAAAACACGCTCACGCCGTTTCGAAGGAAACCACATGCGGGGATAGGGGAGGAAAATGCTTTCGAGGCTCACATTCTAGATAGACCTACTATATAGTTATTCTATAAAATTTATAAAATCACGATTGGCGATTTTTTTGCAAATTTGGCAATATTTGAGGCCGTCGGACTTTTCGGAGTTTGGCGATTTTCAAATTTTTTTGGCCTATTTTTTGACGATTTTATTTTTTCAAGGGCCCCTTTCCTGACTGGGCCCCTAGGCCCGGGACTTGTAGGCCTAGGCCGAAATCCGGCGCTGGATGTGACTAATCTAGTTCACGTAATATTGTCACTACTTGAAAAAATATCATTTGAAAAAAAAAACCGTAAGCGCGTTTTTTCCTCCGGCGAGTATGACAACTTCAGTGAAGGGCAAATGAGCCCGAATGACCGCGGGTCTCCAAACCAAAGCGACTCTGTGTAAATCCAATGGAAAAAAAATATTTTCCAAGCCCCATTTCACCAGCTATAATGAATATTTTTACAAAAGGTTTTTTTGTATGGTAAATGTAGTTGACTTACAGGTCTCTATGATCCATTTTTCGAAATTGATTCGAATTTATTTTTTTTTGAAATTAAATAATTTTACACAAACATTCCCATGCGATCCCGTAAGTACGGTATAAAAAAAAATACGGAACTATTGTGTGTGAAACGGTCCTTATAAAAAAATTACAAATAAAAATTCCAACTGCGTTCTAGAATGATTTCTAATAGAGAAAAATTCTCTTCTCAGAGACGAACAATCTTCTTCGCTTCTGACAGTTAAAACAAAAGTTATTTTGGTACCGTTTTACACCCCGGCCTTGCGCGAGCAATGAGAATAACCTACATATCGAACGCTCTCAAAATAGTCTGCTTTTTAGTACATACTTCAGATAGAACTAAAGTTCTTAATTACGTGACCACTTTTAAAATTGCTACACTTCGAATGGCAACATTCCATGTCGCAGGCGACAGAACGCGTGTCATTATTAAAGAATGGTGTAACTTTTTATTGATGTTCTTGTTCGCATTAAACAAAAGAACGTAAATGGTATTTTTTTAGATGTTATAAAAGATTTAATTTCTCTTACCGAGTCATGGAGTTTTTAGAGTTTTAGAGATGATTCATTTAACTTTAATAAAGAACTTGATCGCTTGAAGCTTATGTTAAGTTGTTTTTATACAAACACACAGGAACTAAAAGTAGACACTTTATAGAATTACTTTATGCAGGTATTGAAATTAAAACTTGAGTCGGCACCCAACGCAACCTTTTACCGACAATATGTACCCAATCACAACGCGTAAGGACTTTTATAACTACGACGGATTCAACCTGCACCAGTGTCATAAACATATGCGTAGAATTATAAGTGTTATTTTACATGCATCAGTTTTGTAAAAGGATATTATCATTTAGTAATCACCCAATACACTATTATTTCTAAAAAAAACCAGTAGGTTTGTAGCAAAAACTGGCCCTTAGCCTTAGGACCGCTTCTGCACAAAATTCATCCGTCTCATCAGTAAAAAAAAGCGCCGCACACAGTATTTAGTTTTTTTTTAAATTCTTATATTAAACTTGGTGACCAGACGTAATGCGTGTTGTCCTGCCTGTTTCAAGAGATAAAGTTTTCTGTTCAAAAAGTACTGTATAATGTCCTATGCATTAGAACAGCAGGAGCAGGACTATTTCTCTGCCAACAACTCCTAAATAAACCTAGAAAACCATGGTTTCATATGCTTTCAATCAATCAATAGTGTCTCATAAAATTCGGGCAAGATCTTTATTACATTGTAACCTAAAAATTATTAAAGAATTAGTTTAAATATGCATATGTGTTCTCTGTTTATAACTATTAGCTATTAAATTTAATTTGTTTCGATTAAATATTTATTTTAAATGGTTTGCACCACATTAAAAGACTTGAGTCGATTACCGGACTGAAACTACAATAATACTATAATATGAACGTGATGACGTCATGGAATTATCTTTTTATTTTTTAACGTTGTACGGCATTGATGATGAAAATATCAGGTCACCCCATTTAAATGTCATACTTTGATATTTCATTTCATTTGTCGCTTGTCAAATCTATTTGTATTTCGCAAATCAAATATGTTATATTTCTCGCTCCTAAATAGAAGCAAAAACATTTCGTATCAACATACAACAACATTGAAACTATCTGTCACCTTCATAGCATATTTACACTACTTACTGAAAAATAAGTTGTATTAATACAGTGGTTCTTCTCTTATCAAATACTATTATTATAAAATGACAATTGAAGTCATAAAAGTCGATTTAAACTATAATTATATACGAAATAGAAAATATAATATATTAAATTTTAAACCATTGGATAATGCTGATTATTGAGGAAATGATTTATTCGTTAACTTTAATCTGAGCTGTAATAATTAGCAATTTGAAATTATAAATTCAATTGCAATAAAAATATAAATATTTAAAAATAATTCATGCCTTTTGTTAAACCATTCTACAGGCTAATTTCTAATTAATTGACATAACTTAAATAAAGGTTATTTTAAAATTAATTTCATAAGTTTAGGTGATTTTAAATAATCATAACCCCCCCCCCCCACACAAAGAAAAAAAAAGAATGTACGAAATCAATAAATAATGTCGAGTTTATGAAATAAACTATAACTCTTTTGTGACGAACTTATAAACAATCGTGACAACTTTGGCCGTAATTTACCCTCGTCCACTAAAGTAAGTAGCTTTTTGAGAACTCAATGGACTTTAATGAACACAATGGATCGCTATTGGCCTAGAGAGCACTATATTGGCATTAAACAACAGTTGAAGGTAAAAGGATGCTTTTTTTTTCAATTCGCCAAATTTATGGGATTTCGTGACTCGGACACTGTAAAAAAATTTCAGTCACCTTTACCAGCACGTGTGTTGTATTCTAACGTCAAAAATAGTTAAAATCACATGACGTGATTAGTATACGCCCCCTGACAGACTGCACTATTTCCTTACAAAAGGTTATTTAGGGGACAAGACAGAACAGAAACTTAATTAATTAAATACCAATCAAGTTATATAATTAATAAAATAAGTTAATGTAAATCTAAAAGATTGTAAATGAAAAAGAATGTAAATGGATGCAAATGTAAAAGAATGTAAAAAAATGCAATAATTGTAAATGTAAAAGAATGTAAATAAATGCAATGAATGTAAATGTAAAAGAATGTAAATAAATGCAATGAATGTAAATGTAAAGGAATGTAAATAAATGCAATGAATGTAAATGTAAAAGAATGTAAATAAATGCAATGAATGTAAATGTAAAGGAATGTAAATAAATGCAATGAATGTAAATGTAAATGAATGTAAACAAATACAATGAATGTAAATGTAAAAGAATGTAAGTGAATGTAAATGTATATATGTAAATTAACTAATTGAAGCAAATTAATTAATGCGACTTTTAATTAATTAAATAAATGTCAATTAAGTAATGTAATAAAATCGGAATTCCTCTGAAGAAATTCAAAAATATAATAAATATGAAAGTACATAATGTTTTTAATGGGATTGTAATTAAATTGATCAGCTAGTGTTTTACATGAGAAATGCAATACTAATTTTAAACTAATACAATTGTTAAAAATATGCATAGATACATAATATAGCCTTTTAACATAATAAATTTTTATTACAATCATTTTTCCAATAAAAGTATAATTTTAACATAAATTGAATCCACTACAGACTACTGAGTATAAATTGTATTTTTGAATTTTATTTCAAAGCATCTCTTTTATGACGTGACCAAAGAGTTAGACGGGATGCTTACATTACGGAAATGCAACTCTCATACAAACTACTATTAGGAAAGAGATGAAATACATTCAAACAATTGCAGACTTCCTCTCCTATTTACTAACTCACATTATTTCCGTAATCCCACCCACTAATAGGGAAAAAAACTATTTTTTTACATTTTTTTCCTTTTCAAAAAGGAACGCGAAAAAATCGTTCAATTTGAGCACCTTTTTGGACAATTTAAAAGCAATGGAAAATTTCTACACGCGCCGTTGTCAAAACAACAAAACCAAAACTTTATTCGGCCGATAGGAAGAAAGTGAAGGACACTTGCAACTATATCTCTTTGGCGGCAAGGTCTGCTACAGTCGCAAACAATGGGATAGCGCCAAAATGAAAGTAACATTGATCGCCAAATTGTATGAACAAAATTATATTGGCAGCGCATTTATATGGATTGGCTCTGAGTAGAGTCGTATGATATCAATTTGTATTACCAAACCAATTTGATAAAAAAAAAAATCTACATTTTCGATGAATGTCAATAATTCCCGATCTTGATGACTTTCTGACAGCAAAACTTTTATACATTGACAAATTATACGAAAACCTAGTACAGTCAAACACTAGGTTACAACGACAACTAGTTTATGACGCCTTAAATGTTCGGTCCCTTGAATATTGCCCATTGACTTTCATGTAACATCTTGTGTGTTAACGATATTTTTTTTTATTTAAATCTTCGGTTATAAAACTAAAAATATACGTTTATGTAATATTCAAAACGCCTCTGAAAAAAAATTAAAAATAATTTCGTTTTCATTATTTAAATTTAATTTTATTCGCCAAATGATACAAAAAGTCGCCAAATTAATTTATTCTGGTAAAAATTTGTTTATTCAATCGAAGTCATCTTATAACTATCAAAACTTTTGTGAAAATTGCAATTTACATACATTGCATACATATATTTTCATTTTAATTTATATAATACGTATATTTTACATGATTTCCTACACTTAATATCTAACCTTGTTTATAACGTTAAACATCGCTGTCCCTTGAATAACGCTTATAACCTTGCGCTCATGCGAGATCCTGTGCGACAACACCTTGTTATATCGCGGCACATCCACCAATTTGGCGATTTTATCTCTATCATGGCACCCCCTTTCCCATGTTGTGCTCATCTAGTGGAGCGTGCACGTCCTTGACATACGAACGTGTGTGGAATCGGAAAAATCCCATTTTTTTATTTATTATTTATTTTCCTTATTTATTATTATTTTTTTCTGTCTCCCCGGTTGCATGCACGCCCCCAACATGTGCCACGGAACCCTCATTAAACATTGAAAAGCATCGGGAAAAGATTCTCACGAATATCCATATCGACACAAATTCAAAATGGCGGCATGTTCTTTTTTACTTATTTGTTCTGTAGAAGGTTTTTATAGGGGTTCTCTCTTTCCTTAAGTAGCGAATGTGATTATTGATCTGTTGACGCAAGTAATTGGAATACGATTTGAAAGCTCAGGCTGATTTGATAGAGTGTATCTCCTTTTCATGGGGCTTGCGTTTTTATTGGGTTCTATTGATGTATAAAGCAAATTTTGTTTTGTCTTTTGTCACGAAGTAATCAACGACCATAGATATCGCAAACCGCTATTTTAATATTAAAAAGGCCAGTTGAGGAGTAGACCAGATATGACTGAGATATTTGGCGATAAATATCGCTATGTTCTTCAACTTATCGCTGCAGTTGAAGTGTCGAAAAAGCTAAAAGAAATTTATATTTGAAAAATATTTTTGTTGTTGTTTGCAATATTTATTTTGATGAATATTTTTTTTACTTGTACCTCCCCTCCATTTATTAGAACATTTAAAAACCGACGGCGTTGGGATTGCGTATAGAATTACCCAAATTTTTGGTCCAATCCTAGTCACCTCAACACAAGTCACGTGGCTTATGTTGGTAACCGTTTAGGTTTACCATCGCACACTGCTCAGTGCATTATATCTAAAATCTCTGGAAATAATAGATAATAGGGGCCTTTTTGTCTATGTTCCATTTAAGCAATCACATTTGAATTTATTGACTTTGCCATCTGTATGCAATATTTATGCAGTCAGCATCAGGGGGGGCGGTCCCCCCCAGAACCCGTATTATAGTCAAATTTAAAAATTTTATTAACAATAAAAATAATGCCAAAGTGGAAAAAAAACCATAGGGAAATGCCATAGAGATAGTAAAACCGTGCGCTTTCACCCACTATCACCCCTATACTGGGCGATAGCGCACGGTTTTACTATCTCTATTTGAAATAACACTTCGCATTGGCTAAATCTGTGTAAAAGAAATTCTAACTCTTATACTGATTAAAGAGAGAGACCTCTTAAATGAGCAGCTTGAAACAAATAATACGCCCGAAATAAGAAACCTCCTTTCAGAGGCATCGAAAAAAGTAGAAGAGGCTATTGCCACTAATAAACAACAGAAATGGGCAGAGTTCTGCGAAACCCTAGACCCAAATAAAGACACAAAATTTTGGAAAATTACTAAGGTATTAAATAATACTCTAGGCCATTATGTCTCACAGTCTTCAAATGTCTTAAATTCACCAGGGGTCCCAGCAGATACAAATGTTAAAGTAGCAAATGAGTTGGCAAGTCATTTCTCAAGCGTTAGTAAAATCGAATATCATAAGAAGGATAAGAAAATAAAACGATCTGCTACAAAAATACTCAGGGATGTAAGAAGACAGAAGAATGAGACAACTTTATAAAAGAAATCACTATGGAAGAGCTTCTTGAGGCGGTCAATTATATAAAAAACAACAAATCCCCTGGAATTGACCTAATATTCGGTGAAATGATAAAACATCTAGGTGAAACGCAAAGAGGCTCTTGCTGAGCATTTTCAACACATCATGGAGGTCTGGAAGACTCCCCAAAATATGGAAAACATCTATTATCATACCCATACTGAAACCAGGCAAGTCAGCCACGGAAAGCAAAAACTTTAGACCTATCGCCCTCACCAGCATACTTTGCAAATTGATGGAACGCATAATACACCAAAGAATGGTTGAGTTCCTCACCGAGAAAAACATGATCAATTTCTACCAAACAGCTTACAGAAAATTACATTCAACCCAGGACCAGTTATTCTATTTCTGCCAGTCTGTATAATTAATGGCTTTCAGGAACGATTGCCAAAAAAGACTACAGCTATTTTCTGGACATGTCTGCTGCCTTCGATAGAGTATGGCGCCAGAAACTCATCACACTAATATACGACTATGGTATTGGAGGACATGCTCTGACATGGATTAATGACTTCCTGAGGAGGAGAAAAATAAAGGTGCGATACAACGGTTGTCTGTCCAAATGTAAGAACATCTTTGCCAGAGTGCCACGAGGCTCTGTTTTGAGTTCTCTACTTTTTCTACTTTATGTAAATGACATTCACCCCAACCTTGAAAATGGAACTAAAGTAGCCTGTTACGCCGATGATATTGCGATATGGCACACGGACAGAGACATCGACATGTCAGAAAAGGCACTACAGAAGTCCCTCAATGGAATTGTCAAATGGACACAGGATCTAAAGCTAAAAATCAATGTTGAAAAAACAAATTTTAGCGTCTTCTCAACAGACAGGAAGCACAGAAAACTCTTTGATCCTAAATTAAATATCGAAGGTTAACGTATTGTAAAGGCATCCAATCCCAAATATTTAGGAATAATTCTAGATGCCGAATTGAGATTCACTGAGCATGTGAAGACAGTCTCTGAAAGAGTCCTCAAAAAATTGAAAATTATCAGGAGTCTCTGCGGCACGGACTGGGGAGCTTCTGTCAAAACTCTTAAGACCACATAATACTTCACTTATTAGACCCATTATGGAATATGCTTCCCCAATATGGGCTCATGCTTCCGATACGGCCTTAAATAAGTTAGAAAGCATCCAAGCGAGAGCTGCTAAGATAATAACAGGAGCAGTTTCATCCACCAATAATGGAAAAATAATTAGGGAGTGTGGTCTAGAAACTCTACAAAATAGAAGAAAAGTAAATATGATTAAGTTTACGAACAAAACATGTAGTCTCCCTCCTGAACATATATCTCGCATTGCCTTTAGAGAGTGGAATGATATGTCAAGACTGAAACGATCTTCACCCATGCAATATGATAGAGATATCAGAGGAAGTGTTGGCCTTGAACACAACAAATGGGCTATTGTTCAAGAACCCATCTCTTTCAAAAAGCTTCCAATGAACACCAGCGTTCACATTGACCTTTTGGAGCCATGCAACAAAAATGAACAAAAGGACATCATTAGGAAAAAGGGACTCAATGCAATAGAACAATTTCCAAAAGAAGACTTTGTACATGCATACACAGATGGCTCCTCTGACAAAACCATCACCAACGGGGGTGCCGGTGTGTTTTTAACTACTTCAGATGGTGTGTTTCACCAGGGCAAATATGGTGCGGGAAACATAGCCTCTAACTTCACCTGTGAGCTGAGGGCAATTCTGGAGGCACTAAATATCTATAAGGCCCTTCCCACTTCCAAGCAGGCAAAGGGCCTAGTAATATTTTGCGACTCAAAGGCCGCCTTCCAAGCAATTCTAAAAGGACATTCTTCTATCACCCAAGAAATCATCTCAGGTCTTCAAGATCTTCAGACTATAAACAAGACCTGCATCCTCCAGTGGATTCCTGCACACGTTGACATAGAAGATAATGAAACTGCGGATAGATTGGCCAAGGAGGGCAGAGACCTCAACACTAGCTGCAGTGATGTTTCTCTTCAGGATGCGAATGCAGTGGCCAGATATAAGCTTAGAGAAAAATCCATTCAGACCAAACATCTTCTCTCTGAAATAACTGCGAACAGATCTACTCTTAAAACCATAACTAGGCTGAGAACCGGACACCACAGGGGTATGAAGATAGATGGAGATGACAAGAAGATCTATAGAAGCTGTGAACATGGTCCTGATAGTTGATACACAGCTTACGCCTACTCACATCTATGAGTGTCCGGCTATGAGCGCCAGCCTGAGAAAGATTGGAGTACTGCCGACTATGCTAGATCCGTATGGAGACAACATCAAGCAAGTCGTAGAAGAAATTATCAAAATTCACGGACACATATAGAGTTCGACTCTCATGGACACGACAAAAAAAAAAACACTCTTATACTGTGGAGGAAGTGGGGGGGATCCAAAAAAAAGCGCGCGGATTCTGGTAAAGATGTCTGGCGCCGATCTTTTTCTATTTTGTCGTTTTTTATGAGTTGCTTTAATATGGTGTATTCACAAATCGGTAATAACTATCATACTCTCTACTCTCATCGGTAATAACTCGCACGATATTGCGCAATTTTACAGGAAATGAATTCTTTCATTGTTAATAAATTGTGGTGGGGTGGAGCCTTTATGTCGACGATTTTACTCTGAAATCAAAGAAATTCTACTGGCACGTGCCATCTAAAGATGATTTTTTTCCATCTCTTATTTTTAAGATTATTATGCTAATAAAATAAGTGTTGGCAGGAGGTTTTCGCGCTTTTTTTTTTCTCAGGAAAACATTGTACGATCATGTTTCATTAGAGGAGGATGTCAAAAGATAAAGATATTGGTTTCTAGTTTCTACATTTAATCAATAAGTAAGTTATCATTTATAACATTTACTGGCAATCGCCTCAATGATATTAAACAATATATGTAATACGTTAAAATTTTGTGTGAAGTTGCTGAACTTACAATATTTATAAAGGTGGTATTTTAACGACTGGCGCGGAGTGAATAAATATTGAGAGAGATGTATGAGATAGATGATAAATTTAATTTCTATAATTCCAGCCTCCATTCCGGTTGATGAGATGAGAACTTTACTGATAATTTAATTATGACTTGTATATTTAGATAGCGATACTTTTCTATAATATAACCTTCAAGGTCTCAGGTTCGGGTCCGGGCATCGCCAAAATAACTGCGACCTATAAACGGCCCGTGCAGCCAAAAATGTCCGGCGAATAATACCCCGTGTAGAGTGGGTGCACGTTAAATATGCTTCAAAGTCTCGACGTTCCGTACGATGCCGCACTTAACGAACGGTTACGTTGGGTGCCTATTCATATGCCGGCTCATCATCCGACTGTGGTTTTTTTTAAAATTACGACGCCCGTCGCCAATAACCCTCGCGTAGCTTTAGTGCGACGATATTTCAAACTAAACTATAATAACCTTCATTTTATAATGTTGATGTATATATATTTTTGTCTTGTATTGAGTTTTGGAAAAGATGCTTGTTTAATATCTTGTCCTTTTAATTTATTTCTTGTTGTACACTTTTTGCTGGCTTCTCTGTTTTATCCATATTTTATAATTGACCTTACTTACTGGCTTTTTTTGTATTTTAATATTTTTATTCCTCGTTTTTTTGTGTTCCCTTTTAGTTTTTTTTTCTATTTGTGATCTGTCTTGTTTTTGTCCTCTACCTGTAAATGGACTTGTTCTGTATGGTAGTAGTAAATAAATAAATAATGATTTGCAATATTTTGATGTAATATTTTCAGTTTAAAAATATATTTAGAATGGTTACATGTCTGCTTTCATGTCAAATGCTTTTTTTTAATATCTATTTTTTATTCTTAAAACCACAAAAAAGTATCTGAAGATATGATAGTTTGCAGGGCGGCAATAACTGGGGCGATTATTTTCTCCTTTTTTTACTGTTTTTGTCTGAATGCTAAATATAAATCCAGGAATGGCTGCTTTGTTCTGTTTTCATTAGATTTTAATTGTTTTTTAATATGTAAAACATGTTTTACATAAATTGGATGCTATTTTATAACACGTCATAAATGCAATTTTTTTTACTTATTTCACTTCGGAGATTCGCTTGTACGACGTCGTAAATTAAATTAAAAATAGGAAATAGCTCCGTTGGAGTTTGAAATATTAAATCATTTAATTATTTTATTGTTGAGCTTTAACTTTTAAATGTCGTCCAATTAAAATTTATAATTTTTGTTTCTACAAATTACTATGCAATTAGTTTTATATTCAGAATATTTTTATTTAAATTTTTACAAATTAAATAAATGTTAAATTTATCTTTACACTAATCTATTCTTAAAACGATATATAATATTTGGAACTTATCATTTAATTTCTGTACAACAAATCAGGAGATTTAAATTATCCAAGCAATTAAATTTTCAATAATTATATTCTATAATTGATGGAAATGTTTCTTATGATGTCACGCTCTCCGTACAACGAGTTCATTGATTGCTTCGTTTTCTTTCCGTACTACGATTGCATTGGTTGTTTCGGTTTCAATTCACGATCAGAATGCTGAAAAAGAAACTTTTATTTCTATGCAAGTTTTCTTTAATAAATGATTAACACATCCAACAGCAAAGCAAGAAGTTGACATTCAAAAAAATAACAACTAAAATATTCTTAGAAAACTCACGTTCGAATACCAAAACAAAATTAATTCGAGAAAAATGAAAACAAAACAGCGGAGCTGTTGCCAGGTCCGAAGTGAAACGAACCCCATTGATTTGTTCCTATTACACTAATTTTCTATTTAAAAAATGAAACATTAATTTTCTATTAAATAATACAATCATTAGTTTTGTAAAATGAAAACTAAATTAGTAATAATAAATTAATAGTAAAACACCGTATTTCCATGAAATATTTTAAAATAACTTTAATCAAAATAAATTGTAATTAGAAATTTTTTAATTAATCAATTTTAATTAAATATTTATTTTAATTAAATAATTAATTTTAATTAAATAATTAATTTTAATTAAATAATTTAATTTTAATTAAATAATTAATTTTAATTAAATAATTAATTTTAATTAAAAATAATTTTAATTAAATAATTATTTGATTAAAAAATTTAACTGCAAATATATTGAAAATTGACCCCCCCCCCCCCAGAATTTTTTCAGTTGCGCCACAGTTCGCATAAGTATGCAGATCATTAACACTTGCATAAACATGTTGCATACAAGATTATAGTCAATTACACTGCATAATGCTGTGGAATAAGAACATTATTAGTCAATTACGCTTCACAAGGCTGTGTAATTGATTCTAATGTCTTTATGGTGTTGCGGGTGGCTCAATGGCATTGGAGTAGTTTTTTTGAACTCAGGTTCAATGCCCGTTAGGCGCGACTGTATGAGATGTGTCAAAAGGTTTTGGGGGACATTCTTAAAAATTAACCCTTGTAATAAAAGGCAAAACAAAAACCTTAAAAATTAGAATACAATAGTCTACGACGTAATTATTTTTTTTTAAATTAAGCAACATTGTAATTGTAGCATTTAAACAATGTTTTATATAAAAAATGATAAAAATGGGTTCACAATTTTATATTTCTACTACATTGAAAAAAATGTCCTCTAAGATACATTATTAATGTAAAAAAATATCTGTAAAAAAAGCTTGAGCAGTTGTTATAATAAAGATTTACACCAAATTTCTCATTGCTATTTATTCGTGTCTGTGAATTGAATTTGAATTCTAAAAAAAATCACAGAAGTATTTTTGTATTTGTTTCAGATATGCAAAACAGTGTCATAAGGCTGTGTCCTGACTACGCCACAAATGCCACAAAGGCAACAAAACTTGGCGACTTGGCAGAGTCAGCCCCCAAGCTATATAGCATCGCTTGGCGCCCTTGGCGGTTGCCAAGTTTTGTTGCATTTGTTGCCTTTGTGGCATTAGATGTCGTAGTGAGGACACAGCCTAAGAGCTTTAATACGGCATTTTGGCAAATTTCTTAGAGTATTTTAAAATCATTACGTTTTACTTTTATTTTGCGCTGGGAAATCACTTTTATCGCAACAGTTAAAAAAAATTCATGACAAAACATGTTGCATGAACCCTGTTCAGGAAATAAAAATTGGTGAGTGTGATACTTTTTACTAAAAGAGCTACGAACTTGAAATTTGGCACATGAGTTCCCAGTACCTGTCGGATGTCAAATAAAGGTTTTCGAGACAATTGTGCATGCTCAAGGGGTAACTGCAATACAACTTTTTAGGTTTTAAAGTTATTGAAATTGCCTTATAAAGATATGTAATTATCTTAATGTGTGTATTTATTTATTGAGCGGTAATTGAATGTTATGTAGAGTTACAAAACCACTAGTTTTTAACGGTTACCAAACATTATTAATAATAGCTAGAATTAATTATCATCAATAATAATCAGTTGCCAATAATAACAACTGATGATCAATTACACTGCTCAAAAGAATTAGGGGAGCACTTGGCGTACTTTTGTTTACCCTTTCAGTTCCAACTTCTTATTTTTTATTATAGAAATCTAAAATTTGTGAAATAAATTTGTAAATTATTTAATTCTTCAGATTCATTATGCATACAGAATGAAATACTAAAAAACAAGGGGAAAAAACTTAATTTTTTAACTAAAATTTAAGGGGAAAAATATTGGAATCATAACTTTTGAATAAATTAGTACAATAATTTTTTCAAAACTTTATTTGTAAAAAAAAGGTAAAATCAATTTTTAAACATCTAAGAATGCAAGCGTGAAGAATTTAGGGTCCATTTATTTCATAAAAATTTCTGAGAGTGTGAATTTTATTTTGCCATGTTTTTCATGTTTTCATTTAATTAAACAAAAATTATTTAATTCTTCAAAAGACATGGTTCTTCTATCTAACGATAAATAAGTGCGAGCTCAACTTGATGAGAAAAAAAAATCGGAAGCTGATGATACTAAATGGAATCATTGGGGGGTGAAAGGGTTTAAACCATGCGTTCCCCTAATTATTTTGAGCAGTGTATAATAATCGTAACACAGATACTCTGCTCCAATATACAACGTTACCGTAAACTTTTAATTCATATCAAATGCAAACTTCAAACTCTCCCATTATCACAAATACAGCCACTATCATATATTGTTATCCACTTCATTGTTTTTACATTGTTTGTCCTCACGTTGACACGACACCAACCAACGCCTTCATTTACTTTTAGACTCGTAATAGTAGAGATAATGAGATATGATAACGTATTGATGCGAAAGATACATAGGTTCTTTTTAAAAGATGGTTATTTTGTTAACCTGTTTGTGTTGTAATTTGATTTGGAGAGGGATAAAATATTACACTGTCAGTCTGAATTTTAAAACTTGATAAAAAATTAGCTGCTATCTTTTCTTGCTTTAATTTGTAATGTTGTTTTAAACATATTTTCTAGAAAGAAATTTTGACATTATAAGTAAGGATTTCACTGTACTCAAACCTTAAACTTTCATAAAATGTAATAGTTAAAAGATGTTTTAAAATAAAAATCTAAAAAATCGTTCCTTTTAAATCAAAATATTGACAAGGTTCTTAAGCTTTTGCTTACAAATTTTACCACAATATTGCATTTGATTAATGCTTGTGTTTTTATACGGTTTTGACTTAAATTAAAGTCTTAATTATTTTTACATACGTATTAAAATGTTTAAAAATGACGCCATCAGAGGGCAAGAGCGAAAGAGCGAAACAGGTAATTGATTGAACAAATATAGTGCCTTTTAGAAGCAGAAGACCAACTTATAAAGTAAGATTTCAGATTGCTATCTAGTGAAAATTAGTGTCACACGATAACTACTAGTACTTACGCCAAGAGCCACGGCAACCCTTAGATTTGGAGAACTGTCAAATGCTTTCTTTAGTACTTTCTGTTATGGAAGAAATTTAAGATTGCTTTTCCATTGCTCAGATTGAATTTAAAGATAGAATCTCACTGTTTGCTTTTTAAATGATGACTCGAAAAAATACAAACGGACGGAACTTTATTTCACATGTTGTTAGAATGTAGAACAGAGAGTGTTGCCACTCCGCAAAATATAAATTTGTCACATTTTATTTCAACACTCCTCCTTGACAAATTTCACACAAAAATAGGAACCAAAATTATCTTACACATATATTTAAACAAATATCAAAGAACACATTAATTGGAATGATCAACGAAACAATTTTTCATGCAAGTTATCAAATAAACAAAAAAAAAGACTAATTACATCTGGCATCACACATTAAAACCTAGTTTTCTTCTTAAGCTAAAAAGTACCTTTTTGCTAATGTTTTTAGTAAACAAATCTGCAACATTGTCTTTCGATGACACATATTCCAATTTGACAACATTTTGCTCAATGTAATCACGTATGAAATGATACCTTATATCTATATGCTTACTACGCTCAGACGTAGTCTGGTTATTGGCAATAAATATTGCCGCCTGGTTGTCAACTTTCACACCTGTTGGCTGTGGTATGAACTGTTGTATGCTCAATTCTTGTAAAAGTCCCCTAAACCACAAAACTTCCTTCATGGTGTGAGCAATTGCAACATATTCTGCTTCGGCAGAGGATAACGCAGTACAGTACTGCTTCTTGCTAGACCACGACACTGCTGCACCACCTAAGACAATCACGTAACCACTAAAACTTTTCCTATCCACTCGGTCAAAACCCCAATCTGAATCGGAGAACACATCGAGTACTTTGCCAGTCTTTCTGAAGTTAAGGGATAGGTGTTTTGTTTCCTTGAGATAGCGTAGTAGGTGTTTCACGCTTCTCCAGTGCAGTTCGGAGTGTCTCTCGTTGAATTGGCTCATGTAGGTAGCACTGTCAGCTATATCTGGTCGAATCCCACAGGCAAGGTATAGTAGACTACCAATGGCCTGCCTGTATGGTATCTTCTCACCTTTCTTAATGGTATTCCATTCTGCATCTTCCACTTTGTAGTGTTTAGTTCCAGGGTCTAATGGTGTTGACGCTCCTTTGATTGAGCTTGCTTCAAAAGTTTCCAGAATTTCTTCGATGTATGCTGTCTGGTCGAGCGTGATCGAACCATCAGGTTTTCGGATGATTCTCATTGACAGGATTTCTTCGGCTTCTCCAAGGTCTCTTGCTCGAAATCTTTGCATCACTTGAAGCTTGAACTGGTCAATGGAATCCTGAATGCCCACGACGAGCATATCGTCAACATATATTCCAACATACGGGTTTTTTCTGGGTGATAGTAGATGCATGGATCCTTTTTGAGCGAAGGAGTCCAAAATCTTTCAAGAAGGTATCGAAACATTTATTCCACTCTCTTCCAGACTGCTTCAATCCATAAAGGCTTCTTTTGAGATGGCATACAAGATGTTCTTTTCCTTCTTCTTTGGAACTTTCAGGCTGATACATGAAAATATCTTCCTTCAAAGTACCATTTAGGTAAGCAGCTGTGATGTCCATTTGTTCAATTCTTAGGTCTAGTTCTACTGCAAGAGCCATTAGAAGTCTGATGGACTTCAGCTTTATGACGGGCGAGAATGTCTCTGAAAAATCTTTTCCAGGGACCTGTGAGTAACCCTTGGCTACTAGAGGCTACCTTGATGTGAACTTTGTCACTTCTCCTGCAGCATTCAATTTCTTCTTGAATACCCACTTGCACCCAATGGGCTTGATGTTAGGAGGTCTTGGAACTAACTCCCATGTTTGTGTCTGGTGTAGGTTTTCCAATTCTTCGTCCATAGCTCTTCTCCACATCTCAGCTTCAGGTGAAGTCAAGGCTTCTTTTGCAGTGGTAGGGTCTTTCTCAAGTGCTTTCATTTCTGAAGGACATTCTGCTTTGTAAAGAACATAGTCGTCTAGATGTTTAGGACGCTTGATGATTCTGGTTCTACTTGTTTGATTGTTGACCTCAGGTGTGGCTGACTCGTCAAAAATGTCTTGCTCCACAACTTCTTCGTCATTTTGGTCTGTGCAAACTTCTTCATTTTCATCAATTTGTGGTTCCTCAGGTAATTGGTTGGAATGATGTTCTTCAGGCTGATCACATACCTCAGAATTTTGTTCTATCTCTTCAACCGGTTCTTCGTAAAAAGTGATAATTTCATACTAATGTCAAGGGGCTGTTGGTCACAATTCACTAGCTTGGAAGGAAAGACATCTACTTCAAATATTATGTCTCTACTAATGAGGAAAGTCTTCTTCTTGAGATCCCACAGCTTGTATCCCTTTGTACCATCTGGGTAGCCCACTAGGATACATTCTTTGGCTTTAGGATCAAGTTTGCTCTTCCACGAGAATGAACGTTCATGGCTCCAGGCTCTGCAACCGAAAACTCTGAGATGGTCCAAGTTTACTTCTTTTCCAGACCATTTTCTTTCTGGGATGTCTCCTTCGATGGCAGTAGATGGGCACTTATTTTTCAACTTGGCTGCTGTTGAGACGGCTTCAGCCCAAAAACTTGCTTCTAAGCCGGATTCGATCAAAAGACATCTGGTGGTGTTAATCAAAGTTTGGTTCATCCTTTCCGAAACTCCATTTTGCTGGGGTGACTCTGGAACTGAGAGTTGCCTCTGTATTCCGTGGCTGATGAGATATTCATTAAACTTTTCACTTTTATATTCTCCACCATTATCGCTTCGTAGGATCTTGATTTTCTGCCGTGCAAGTTTTCTGCCATACGTCTAAATTCATCAAATTTTGTGAGAACTTCGTTCTTTGTTTTGATTGGGTAGACATTTGTGTAACGAGAAAATCATCAGTAAAAACTACGAAGTAGTTCGATCCGCCTAGTGAGGGTGGGGAAATCTTGCCAACTACATCTGAATGGATGATCTCAAGAACATGTTCTGCTCGGCTGCTTGCAGTTTTGGGAAAATTTGCTTCTTCATCTTTCCTTGTATGCACACTGCACAGGGTCTGTTCATTGAGAGTTTGGTCTTTTTATTGGTTTCAGTAGAATCGAAGGCTTTGATTCCACTATTATGCGGGTGTCCCAGGCGGCGGTGCCACAGTTCTTCATTTTCAGCTCTCGTCAAAAAAGCTGAGGGTCGGCTCTCTTCAATTATATACAATCTTCCTCTTCTTCTTGCTGTCAAGACAGTCGCACCATTTTTGTCGATAACCTTTGCTTCACCACCAGCAAACTGCACCTTGAATCCACGCTCTTCAATTCGTCCAATGGAGAGTAGGCTTCCTTCCAAGTCAGGCACATACAGAACATCTGACATGGTGAAGTTCCAGGTGTTATCAGGAACGGTAAGCAAGATCTCACCCTTTCCAGTGACGGCAAGCTTTTCGGAATTGGCAACTTCAACTGTGGATGTGTGCTGTTGAAGGCAAACAAATTTTTCTCTGTCTGATGTCATGTGCTCTGTAGCTCCACTGTCAAGGATCCACTGTGATGTACAGTTTCCACTGTTGGCTGATAGTGCAAGGTTCTCCAAGCCGACGGCTGTCTTGGCGAGGTTATGTCCACTCTGCTGGGCTTCTGCATGATTTTTGGTCATGTGGACTGCTGACAGTGCTTGATTTTTTTAATCGACGGCTGTCTTGGCACTGTTATGTCCCTTCTGCTGGGCTTCCATGCAATTTCTAGAGATGTGTCCCCACTCGCCACAAGAGAAACACCTTATATTCTTCTCCTTGTTCCTTCCTTGTTGATTGTCATCTTCTGGTCCTTGGAAGTTCTTCTTGGCCTGCCATTTCTTCATTGGCTTCTTCGGCAACTGGTGTGCATTCCTTGTGTAGAGGGCTTTCTCTTCGGCATGTTCTTGATTGGTTTCTTTTCTGAGGATTCTTTTTTCTTCTACAATGAGGCTGGACTTCACAAGAGTGGTTGTCATGTTTTCTTCATCCTTTTCCAGGTTGAGTATCAGCGGCTCATACGCTTTTGGTAGCCCGATCAGCATAACCAAAGCAACTTCTCTGTCAGTAAAGGAATAACCACTAGATGACAACTTTCTATGTATGTCCATCAATCGGCCCAGGTATGACTGGACTGCCTCTCCTGCCTTCATGGTTACATTGAAAAAATCCTTCATTAGTTGGAGTACGTGAAGAAGTCCAAATTTGGTGTGCATTCTTTTCAGTGCTTCCCAAGCTTGAGTGGCACGTTCGCAATCGCCGATGTCGTCTAGGAAAGTATCTTCAACAATTAGGAACATTAGCGTTAGTGCTTCATCGTGTTTTCTTCTCTCGCCGTCTTCCATGTTGGCCCCGTAGCCCGGATCAACCGCTTCCCAGCATCGTTTCTGTACCATTGCCGCACGAGCGCGAATCGCCCATGAGTGGTAATTGTCGCCATTCAACTTTGGTATTTTGTAGTCATCCATCTTCAAAAAAATAAACAGTAAAAACTTGAGTTCGTTTCAAAAAAGAATTTCAACCTTTACTTCGTCAGGTTTCGTTTCGGCTTCGGCGTGTCAACGAACATCACATCATTAAAGTTCCATCTTCAAACTTCTAGAGAGCTTCGTGCTGATAACGTGTTATGGAAGAAATTAAAGATTGCTTTTCCATTGCTCAGATTAAATTTAAAGATAGAATCTCACTGTTTGCTTTTTAAATGATGACTCGAAAAAATACAAACGGACGGAACTTTATTTCACATGTTGTTAGAATGTAGAACAGAGAGTGTTGCCACTCCGCAAAATATAAATTTGTCACATTTTATTTCAACACTTTCCCATTTCGATGGCGAAAATCTCACCAAACGGAATCTTTGTCCACAAACGGAATTTCATGTCGACAAAACACAGGAATGCTAGCGTATTATGGCCTGTCTCGATTTGTCGACTTTCCTTTTGAAGCCAAGTAGCGAAAACGTACTTAAATTAGTAAACATTCCAGTTCAACTCAATAGATGTTTACATCAATCTTGTTGGTATAGCAACCCTGTGTTTACTTTTTCACGAACCCCAAAGTCACCAAATAGCATTCCGGCCATAATACGCTAACTGTTCCCAAAACACGTTATACACAGTTACAGGTTACCATGGAAATTTTCTGTTTGGCAGCGGTTGTATATATTTTTTTGGCGAATTTGTCGCTTTCCGTTTCTTGGGCGCAAATCTCGCAAAGCGAAATCCTTGGAAAACGGAAGAAGTCTTGGGGCAACAAAACACAGTATACAAATAAAAAGGTTACAATTGGTAATATTCCGTTTGGAGGCGGTTGTACATATTTTGGCGACTTTATCGCTTTCATCCGCGAAATGGTAAAGTACCCATTTCTTACACCGTCTAAACTAAACTAAACGTTCACCGTTGAGACAATTTAATGCCAAATCCAGTGTGTTCTCTAAGCCAATGGCAATCCTCTGTTCGTTCACCAGAATGATGATATTGATGAACGCGGGTTACCACATTGCCACGACTCTGTCTGCGCTAGTTGAGGCGATATCTAAAGAACATCATAGCATTTTCAAAGCATAACATTCAGGAAATGGATGATGCATACTTTATTCCATTTTGCGGGCGCTAGCGGTAAAGTTGCCAAAAGAAACAACTGCCGCCAAACGAAATATTTCCAGTGCAGCTTTTAACTGTGTATACGCTGGTCTTTTAACTGTGTATATGCTGGTCTTTTAACTGTGTATACGCTGGTCTTTTAACTGTATATACGCTGGTCTTTTAACCGTGTATACGCTGGTCTTTTAACTGTGTATACGCTGGTCTTTTAACTGTGTATACGCTGGTCTTTTAACTGTGTATAAGTGTATACGCTGGTCTTTTAACTGTGTATAAGTGTATACGCTGGTCTTCTAACTGTGTATACTGTAATCCTTTAACTGTGTAGACTGTGTTTTGTCGCCAGAAAAATATTATTTAAATATTCCGTTTTGTTTTGACTAGATTTGGAAATAGATAAGTATCAAATGGATTTTCTCCGTTATTATTATTAAAAAGCAGGTAAATAAATATCTAGGTTATCTTTTACTCCACATCCCCAAATGATAAGTCACAGCTGCGTTCTAAAGGCCCAGATCGTAGTGTGAAGCAACACAAATGTTTTTACGAGTAGATCCGCCCTCTTTTTTACTCACGAGAGTGAATCAGAGTTGTTTGACACATAAATGTCAATTAACTTGAACCCCCATTTAGTTTTGCTTTATAGTATTTTGCGGATTGGAATATAAGGAAGGTTTGAAAAACAATTACAACCTAGAAGTGAGGACTACTAGAGATAATACCGGCTCTACGTAAGAAGGCAGAGTCCTGACAATCGTGACTCACGAGTGTGAATCAGAGTTGTTTGACACATAAATGTCAATTAACTTGAACCCCATTTAGTCTTTATAGTATTTACGAATTGATATAAGGAGTTGACTTAACTTAGATGTATACTAGATACCGGCTCTCCTTACGAAGGCAGAGTCGTGACAATCTTGGTGGTATGGAAACCCGCGTTCACCAAGGTTTTAAACATGGAGAATGACTTCTCAGATATATATGACTGTAGGTCACTTAGTTAACACAAAAATGCTTAGTGATTGCTTATTGAATGCTTACTATCGAAATATGATTTTTGAAAAATATGTTTATTAATATTAATGTGTAAAAAATTTTAATTTAAAACTCGCGCAGTGAAAACAAGCATACATTTCTGCCAATTTGCTTCCCTTAGAGAGGTTAGGTTAGTTTAAATATTGTCGCAGTAGAGCTACGCGAAGGCTATTTTCGACGGGCGTCATAATTTAGACCACAGTATCAAGTGATGTCCCTTAGAGAGGAAATTGACTTAGCAGGGCCGGATTTAAAGATTTGCCGCTTGTAGGCTACGATTTGCCGCCCCAGTCACAATATTCTCCCACTTCGGGGAAAGGTAGCTGGTTAGCTGCAAAATAGGGTGGATATGTGCTGTTTAAAATAGATATACACATATTAGAATCATCTATGTACCTTTACACACTAAATCGAAATAGTCGAATTTTTTTAAAACTGTTCTACCATTTTCTTTCAACTTCGAAATCCGGGAGGAGGGGTGCACTTGCCCTTGCAGCGACCATGTTTGCTACGAAATATTAGTACTATATATACGTTTACGGTTTACGCATTAATGTAAATTATTTGTTTTCTTTCTTAAAAATATTCGTATCTTTATAATAATTTTTTTATGTCGAATGTCGCTTTAACGGGTCGTAAAATTTGCCGCCCCCAAAAATTCGCCGCTCTAGGCTACAGCCTACTTAGCCTATTTAGAAATCCGGCCCTGTATGAAGGGTCTAGTTGCAAAACTCACATTATCTAACTCAGATATAGAGCCCGGTCTCGCTAATTGGCGACTTTTGATAATGATAAATTCAATTAGACGAAATCGAAAATAAACGTACCCGACCCTAGATCTTATTTATACTTTGGAAAATGTGATTTTAGCAACAAGACCCTCCATATAACAAAAGTTTTACTTTGTAAGGGTATTATGTCTGTAGGTTGGTTGGTTGACATATATATTCGGGTTTGTGCGCTTGGTCAGAGACCCGCTTCTAAACCTTCGTCAAGTAAGACAGACACAACAGACAACACACACACATAAGTGGATCCATCTAATTTTTAGAGACAGAGGCCAACTAGAGGATCCCCAGAATTGGCTTGTCACCCCCAGAGGTATTGATTTGGTATGGGAACTTGGAGGACTTTCGGACCCAACAGATTTAACGAGCACGTACTCCGCATATACTCGACAAACACAAACATCCATGCCTTACCGGGATTCGAACCCGAACCCAGAGGCTCCAACTCCCTAACCGTTGCGCCGCCGGGTCGGCTATTATGTCTGTACTGTACACATTACACAACCTTAGTAACACTTCCATTGTAATCCTAAAGCAAACTTCATAAAAAAACAAAGTATATTGGTACGTTAAAAAAAAGTATCACTATATCAATTTATGTCAACCGTTATTTTATCACTTTCCATTACGTTGCACAAATAAGTTTCCTGTTTGGTTAACAAATGCAAAAGCAACCTATGCAAATTTGCCTTGTGTTTTTAAAAGGCGTGTTTCAAGGTTGGTTTGCATAGCATTTGTTAAATGTTTCGATACTGTTTGTTTGAAAAAACTTTGTATATGTAACCTTATGAGCCCCTGACTATATAATTATGTAAATTTTATATTGTATAAGTTAGGTTAGGTTGAAATCCGTCGCACAAGAGCTACATAAGGGCTATTGGAGACGGGCGTCATAATTTAGAACCACAGTCAAGTGACGTGCCGACAACTCATTGTATAAGTAATTTAATTCGGAGATATGTTATTTATCCTTTATAAAAGAGTAAATAATGACATTTATTGATACCAAATATTGTTGGCTATTGAAATTAATCCATAAAAAATAACCATTAAAAAATAATTTTTTGAATTAAGATATCCTATTCCAAAGGATTAAAATTCCCTGTACTTGCTATTTTTTTTCTAAAAAATTATGTGTAATATTCAGTTGTATTCAGTTCTAACGCTAGGTAAAAGTAATTTTTTTATACTTCAGAATAACGTCATAAGAATCTAGAATTAATTAAACAAAGGCAATTAGGGGGCGTCCATTAATTACGTGATGCGGTTTCGACGATTTTTAAAAAGCATATGCTCATTTAAAAAGCATAAGAAGCCATTTTTATTAGAATTAAACCACCATTGCCATTCGCAACAATCACCCGAGTAACTTTAATTCTTTTAAATAATAAATTAAAAGAAATTTATTTTTGTGACATCAATCAGTTTGAAATGACGTGAAATATATTTCACTAAGATAGTCTTTGTTTGTACGTTGATATGACATGTTTTGGTTCTATTTAAAAGAGAGGGATATTGCATATTTATTCTTTGAAATATAAAGGAATTTTTGCAAACGATAATTATTGAATAATTATTGAATTTTGGAAATAAAATAAATGAAACTACCAAATTTATCGTGTAAATGTTTGTAATAGAATTAATATTGTGTTTGGCGACTTTTTTCCTGTAGAACAAGAACACAAATAATGTGTGGAAGCGGGCTGAATGACAGATTCTGTTACAAACCTACTTGTTTTTTTTAATGTCCGTAAAGATAGCTAATTTCTTTTAAGTCTAATTTCAATGTCAAACAGTTTTTAAAAACAAAAATGTTTCGAAACTGAAACACGAAAATTGAATGCGTTCAAGTTGATAAGTAAGTTTCAAGTTTCAAAACAGACAGCTCCTTTCCCAAATTTGTTTCCAAAATTGTGTTTGGAAAGCAATCAAGACAGGATATTGCGATCCAAGCTCCGATAGCTTAGTCTAGCTGATTAGTTTGAACCTAAATATAACAAACGTATTTTTTTTTTGCAAAATAAATCTTTAAATAGTTCATAAAAATTATTTTAAAATTGCTTATTTTTCATCGGTACGGCACGTGATCACGAACACGTCGATTTGGCTGACGTCACTAATATATATACAAACCGGTGTGATGTTTTTTTTGCTTGCAATTAAACTGGATTTAATCTAATTTATTATTAAAATTTGAATTATATAGATGATGGAAGGAGGTTTTACAGAAGCGGATAGTACATATTTGGTTAAAGTAGATTCCAAAATGGTGTTTCAAAGTTTGTTTATAGTTACTAGTGACGTCATAGATACCACGTGACAGCCACAAAGCGTTTTCGGGCGTAATTTTTCGTCCTAATTTTAAAATTCATTTTTCTCCCTTTTTATGGCGTATTTGAAAAAAAGAAAAAATACGGGTCTAATATTTTTGGCATAAGAATATTTTAAGCCAATAAAAAAAAATTAGTCAAATACCCTATTTAGCTAGCTTTTCAAATTAAATGAATAATTCCCTGGGTAGCTCCAATGTCCACGTTAATTCAACCAAACCAATCAATTTTAATGAATTTTTTTTAGGTAATTATCGTGTCAATCGTCAGTGACACATTGATGCAATTTTTGCCTCTTTTTTTTTATCGCATTCAAGTCCAAAAATATTATCCCTAAACAAATTACAATCTGCGCGATGTTTTTTCTATCCCTTTATACAGTAGTGAGTGATGTGCAGTTAATGGTAAAAAAAAATATTAAAAAACATTTGGAAAATATTTTAATGTATAGAAATCGTCAAACTTTTCTCTAAAATTAGAATATTATTATTTCATTATTATGTAATAAGGAAATCCATCATATTGTATAGCAGGAGTGGAACATGAAAAATCATAAAAACAGCAGGACAATAAAATATTGTATTTCAAATTATATATTTAACGAAAATGTAAAGACTCTTAGGCCAAGTAACATTTCACATCTATATTTGTGTATAAAACTGCCGCCTTTTTGGGGATATTGGAAAGGGTCTCCAAACCGAAGTGTTTCTGCGTCAATTCAATGGGAAAAAAAATCTAAACCAAACTACTCTAGCTGTATTGGATATTTATATAAACAGTTTGTTTTTTTATGAATGGTAAATGTAGCTAGCTGACAGGGCTCTATAAATAATTTCACAACAAAATATTCGAACCCAATTAAAAAAAACGGGGATTACAGAGCCCTGTCTGCCAGCTACATTTATCATATATATTAAAAACGTTTTAAAAATTATTTAAACAGCCGGAGAAATACTGTCTTTGCAAATTAATTTCCCCAATGGATTAACACAGAGACACTTTGGTTTGGAGACCCGTACCCATTCAAACTCACTGAAATAATCAAGGAAAAACTGTCATTGGGTATGGCATGTTATGAAAAGAAGTTTTGAAGGAACCAACGCAACGAAAGAATCCCTCTGACATGAAATCCAGACAGAAAAAAAAAATACAGAGGCAAAACATAGATAATTTCTTTTTAGTTTGGAAAATTCTTTTAGAATAAAAAATAGATAACTATATAATTTATCAATAATAAATAAATAAATTATATATGATTTTCAAGTGAATTTCGACGCGTCTCAAGTTATATCAAAAATTTAATCTCAAGTTTTTGACAAATATCGAATTCCATTTATATACTACCTAAGATATCTTAAAGTGAATAGAAAATAACGGAAACATATCAAAGTCGTCGTATAAAATAGTGTAATAGTAAAAATATTCAAAAAATAGTTGAGAAATTCTGCAATAGCGGACCCGCTTTTATGCTCTGTGCGTGGGAATATTTGATACGTGACTCCATTTCTAAATGAAATATTCTTTGCTTCTAGAGCACGAGAAACACGTGTTAAGTTTACAATGTGGGAGGATATTTGTTACTTTATACGTAATAATTAACACTTTTTAATTTTATCTTATAGAGTATAGACAATGAGAAGAAGTTGTCTCTCTACGAAGTAATTCTTTTATATTGAGCTATTGAAACTTAAATAGATATTGCTAAATGGCTATTTACACAAAAATAGTCGTATTTCGTCACTTTTTCAGCTTTGGCACCCTTTACTGGCTCTTTTTTTATAATTGTCTTAATTATTGTCATATTATTACTGGTATTAGTATAATTTTTAATTATTATATAGTGTAATCCAAACCTTATAACTAGCATTATTTTTAAAGATATATTTTCCTTTTTTTTTAATCCTTTCTTGAATTTTGATAATAGTCGAAGGATTTCGAAGGAACGCAATGACAATTGCTATTGGTCTCTAGAGGGCAATTCAGCTGGCACTAAATTGGGCGGTGAAAGGAATATTTTTTTTTCTCCCACATAAGCTTAAATTGCTATACATACCTTATAACCCCACAAAAAGGATTTAATGAAAATTTTAATATTTTTAACAAAAAAAGTTTAAACAAAAGTTCGAAAATTACCTTAACGTTAATACGATATATTTATTTCAAGTTATATAGACGAATCGAATAAATTTTAATAAAAAAAATTTGTATGTTATAAACACGTCTTCTTCTACTATATACTCAACGAAAATGAAAGAACATATTAGTAATTAAAATTAACAGAGGATTAATTTACATTTTTGTAATTATCAAACTGGTTTTCTACGAATAATCATTTTTTTCTGGGGAACTAAAAATATGTTGATGTTGAACTGTTTCATAATCAAATTCTAAAATTTAAAGTTATTTTTTATGGATTATTCTCCTGTTCAGAAATTTTAGTGGTGGCGTCATCTACTGGATTTATTTCTAAACGAAATGTATTCTAAGAGAATGAACTCGTCTTAAAAATCTAAATAATTATTTTAAACCTTAAATTAAATGTATGCTTTTATTGCCACAATAATTTATGTATTTATTTATATATTTTAGTTTCTGTATTCAAAGGTTATCAATAATACTTATATTTTAACTTTTTATAACTAAATATTTAAATTCTCAGTTTAACCTTGAAGTTATAGTTATCAATCCTTTTCTTCTTCATTCTATTTTTAAGAGCACCTTGTCAGCAATTGTCTGGGAACAAGTTTTGAGATTTCAACACATGCAGAAAATAGTTCTAAATATTTAAATCATATTCTCATAAAAAGAAAAAGTGGAAAAGAAAACCCGATTCAAGATTTCGGATTTATTTTTGGAATAGTTAACTAAAATAAAATGTGATAGTTAAAATTATTAATTAAAAATGTCCGTAGACATAGAAGAATAGATAATGAATTTTTGGCTTAAGAAAAAGCATATAGCCCTGACGCCTTTTGTACGAGGTTGTGTGAGTGGCACAGGTGTCATCGGCCCCGTCACTTAACCGAAGTCCAAAATTACGAGGCTCGTTGGCAATTGCTCACGTATAGCTGTAGTGCTAAATTATTTTTTAAAAATGCTCAGACGGAGCATGCATTTTCGCAAATTAGTTTCCAATGTTGCGTGATATTGTTTTCCGTTTGCTTTTTAAAATAAAAAAAATGGAACGACCTGTACCCTTTTCTAAAGAAATAATTTGAACCATAGAAAAAACCTCATTGTGAAATACGTTATGACGTCATTCCAAACTGATTTTTATCATAAGAACCATTTTTTTAAAAAAAAATTAACATAAATAAAGTTTCTCGTGCGATTGTTGTGAATGGCAATGGTGATTTAATTTAATTAAAAATGACCTCCGTATACTTTTTAAACAAGTATTAAAATTTTCAGTTTTTTGAATAATTGAAGTATCGAATTAATTTTTTTTTCGGAGATTTTCAATGTCTTCCAGTATCGATGCGCTGAAATTTTTGACGTATCACACTTGTCTGTAGCTTTTCTAGCTTGGGTTGAGAAAATGTGTGACATGACGTGCGGACATAGCCTTTATAAAAGCTTCCATTTTTACCATCATCAACGTAGTGTGGAAGCTAAAACTAATGATTCGCCACTATTTCGTTTAATTATTCATTTTCGAGAAGGAAAATTACCCGGAACAACTTTTTCCTAATGACGTTTTGAAGAGGGAAAGTCTAAACTAAAGTTTTGTCGATTACAAAATCAATACTACTTCTCCTAACGACAGTTAAATAGCTACCGAAACATGAAACGCAACAAAATGTGTAAAAGAAAAACATTTTAACACGCACAACAAAACAGTGTCTCGGAACTTTACAGGAGAGCAATAAAAATTGTTAAAGTTCTGAATTATTGCCAAAAAAGCATTTATAATACTTTATTCTACAAGTAATATTTTATTTTTCTATGTTAAAGCTTTTTGAAAGAACTGTCATTTGAAAAGAAAACTGTCATTCACACACAAATTTTAACACCTCAAAAAAAAAAAAACACTAATCCACCTGCCAGTAAGTCTGTCTGTACACATTCCGTTCATCCCGCCATCCGTCTTTTAACAGTCTGCTTCTCACTTTTCGTTCTAACTTCTTTGTTTATCGTACTTGAAATTCTTTTTTTAATAGAAAAGCGTGACATAAGTTATTTATCTTTTTTACTTTTGTGTCTGTCTGTCTTTCTACACGTACAAGAATTTCTGTAACTATTAAATTGGCTGTTTAACTCATTGTCGAAGATTAGCAAGAAAATTTGCCACGCGAAATTGAGTTTTCTGCTTAAATTTATTTACATACATATAGATCTGCAAAATATAAGACAGAAGGACACTAAACAATTTCTCGTAAATTAGGTTACACGAAAAATGGAATAATAATAAAAAACAAAAGAGTACAATAATGAAAAATCTTTTTGTAATAATTTTTTTAATTAATTTTTTTTCTTCATTATTTTACTTTCATAGAACATTACAAATACTTCTTAAAATAATGATGTATTCCGGAATGACGATTTTGTGTGTTCTACACGTTTTGGAGGATGCCGAAATAAAGCTGTGAAAGTTTAGCGGTAGATGGACGAACAAAGCAATTATGATATCTTTCATTTTAAGCAAACTTTCAATTTATTTTGTGGGAAAGGTATTGAACCGCAAATCGCAGGGAGCTTGCCTGTTATATATTTTTTCTGTTTGCTTGCACGTTTTTCCTTCCGCCTGTCCAACTGTCCTTTGACGGTTCGTTTCACCTTCCATCATAACCGTACGATTTTATTTAATATTTTTTATTAGAAAGGTACGATGTATGTAGGTACAGGTATGAAAGGTGCGATAGCTGACTTTCATAATTTTTGTCACGTGACCGTGCGCTTTTTCGTCTGTCCACCTTTATCGCTAGCGGTATGTTTCAATTATGTTCCAATCTTAAAAATTTACTGTTTTTTTTAATAAAGAAAAAAGTGTGTTAAGATATGTACTTATCTTTTAAACTGCGATCCTTTGCGAAAAATAATGACAAATCGAATCTAACATACTCTATGCTGAAAAAAGGAAAATATGAACAATATTTTTATGTGCAAACAAATTGAAATAGAAAAATTATTGAAATTTATAATTCGACATCGTTTTTTAGCTTCCAAACTACGTTTATAACGTAAAAAGTGGAAAGTATTACAATCGTTCAGTCCGTCTGTCCGTCCGCCGGTCACCCACTTTCATAGCCAAAACTACAAATGCTAAGGCAAGTGTGATACGTCAAAAAGTTCAGCGCATCGAAATTAGAAGACATTAAAAATCTCAGAAAAAAATTCGAATTCGAAGTAATTTAATTATTTTAAAAACTTCAAAATTTAAGGCTCATTTAAAAAGCATACGAAGCCATTTTTATTAGAATTAAATCACCATTGCCATTCGCAACAATCACTCGAGAAACTTTAATTCTTTTATATAATTAATTAAAAGAAATTTATTTTTGCGACATCAATCAGTTTGAAATGACGTCAAATATATTTCACTAAGCGATTCTTTGTATGTTGATATGAAATATTTTGTTTCTATTTGAAGAGTACAGGGGAAAAACCGCTTAATTTCGTTGAAAACTTTCCTCTCAGGCCTCTTTGGCGATGAAAGCGAGTCATAGCCTAAACTGGTGTGAGGAAATCGGTTACTCACTTTGTTTTTCTCTCGCGGCAACCCTGATTTACGCCAGAGATCAGCGGACACGAGTCACACGTTTGTACCGCGAAAGAAGAACCGAAAGGAAAACCGGTTTTCTGTCGCCAATGTCCGCCAAGCAGATACAATTACGGCACTACTCCTAATAAATAAAGCGGTTCTTCCCCTGTACTCTTCATTTAAAAGAGAGGAATATTACAAATTTACTCTTTGAATTAGAAATTAATTTTTGTAAATGATAATAATTATTGAAGAAATAATATTGAATTTTCGAAATAAAATAAATGAAACTAGCCAAATTTAACGTGTAAATGCTTATAATAGAACTAATTTTGTGTTTGGCGACTTTTTTCCTGTTGAACACAAATGTTGTGTGGAAGAGGGCTGGGTGACAGATTCTGTTACAAACCTACTTGTTTTGTTAATCTTGATATTTACAGGCATTTTTCGCAGATTTATTCCCATTATTCCGCTTATACTAATATGATCTATTTTAAATCGTTTTGCATAGCTCGCTGTGAACTTTGATTACACTCAATTTTTACAAACCAAACAGTTTGACGTCAGAAACTGAAAGCCTATCAACTTAATTTTAAAAAGGAAAGAAGTCGTTTGAATGCGACTCAACTCGACATTTAAAGAGCCCGACGAGAAATTAAAAAACATTTGAACGACATGGGCGATTCACGCAAGTAGAAGCGCAAATTATCCTCCTCCCAGTGGAATCAATTATCAGACAGGAAGTGGAACAACGCTACACGGATCGCCACTGTTTTTTAAAGGCAGCACAACCAAAAATCGCCAACCGACTCACAATCTGACGCGCGATGGCCGCTAGTTTCGCTTTATCCGGCCCCAAATACGCCTCGATGATAGCCAAGTGCAAGTCCGCAATCGGACTCCGGTCCTGGTCCATGTCGTCGGTCCGACATCTGTCCACCGGCGAACCGGACGGCCCCAAGATCGTGACACAGGACATCCCCGGGCCGAAGTCCAACCAGCTGAAGACCGAGCTGGGCAACCTCCAGAACCCGTCGACGGTCCAGCTGTTCATCGACTACGCCAAGTCGACCGGTAACTACTTGTGTGACGTGGACGGCAACGTCTTCCTCGACGTCTACAACCAGATATCTTCCATGCCTCTGGGGTACAACCACCCATCCTTAATCGCAGCAGTCAGAGACCCCGCCAACATGGATGCCTTTGTCAACCGCCCGGCGTTGGGGGTCCTTCCACCAAGCGACTTTGTAGCCCGTCTCAATAGCAGTCTGATGTCTATCGCCCCACCAGGACTAAAAGAGATTCAGACCATGGCATGTGGATCGTGTTCCAACGAGAATGCTTTCAAGGCTGTTTGCTTCTGGTACAAGAACAAGGAACGCGGGGGCAGCCCACCCACTGAACAGGACCTAAGGTCATGCATGGTCAATGAGGCACCAGGGGCGAGTAACCTCAGTATCCTGTCCTTCATGGGGGGCTTCCACGGGCGCACATTTGGTGCCCTGGCTACCACCCACTCGAAGCCCATACACAAGTTGGATGTGCCGTCTTTCAACTGGCCCATTGCAGATTTCCCAAAGTATAGATACCCACTGGAGGATAATGCGAGGGAGAATAAGGCTGAGGATGAAAGATCCCTAGCACATGTTGAGGATCTCATTGAGACATTCAGGTAACCCTTCAATTTTGTCCCTCTAAATACTGTCCACACCTGGTAATCCATAGTATTAGTTGTTAAAACCCCCCTTCAGATAACCGTTTGAGGTTTGGTAATCTGAAGGTTATCCTTTACCTTGTTGTTAACCTCACAATTATTGAGCTTCGACTTTGGGTGAAAAACTTCTCTAGACCTACCTGAAAATGGATTTTATATTGTAGCAAATGTGTGTGATTTTTGCCAATTAAAGTTAGGATATTGCTTAACCTACTGTGTACTTTTTTGAATGATCCCAGTATAAGATGCTGAAAAGCCTTTAAATTTTGAGGAATGAACAGTGAATATCAGGAACTCTTGGTTGAGAATAAAGTACAATTCAAGACCTTTAGTGTGCTAGTAGAGATTTAGGATTATGGAATAGCATTGAGATTGAGTATTGACGCCAGTTGGGCAAAGCATATCTAAATTTTATTGCAAGTAATCTTTAATTGCTATGGGTGGATTTTGCACATCCACAACAAAGTTAGCTTTCTAGAGTTACTAGGTTTGTAGGGCTTTGATAGCAAGACTATTGGTTTGTGGTTTAATTTTTACATCAACTTAAGTTTTGATCCAATCGTGCAAGCTTTGGGCTCTAAATTGGAACTCATCATTTGATTATAACTCAAATGATATGTGAACGAAATATGCATCTAAAAAAGTATTCTGAGCCACAGCAGAATTAGTCATAACATATAAATATTTCTTTGTCATCTGCTTGCTTAAAAATGTGTTTATCTTGATACAATATATTACACACCTTTTAGATACACAAGCTTTTAAGTAGTGTCCAAAATATTTAGAGTTGCAATAATTTTCTCCACCACAATATATTGATAGAACTATGACTTAACTTGTGGTTAGTTATGGTGTGTATACAGAAACATGGTATGTGATTGAGAACAAATGGGTATTTGTTATTTTTCTAGGTTACTATTGAACTTGATACTGTTTTCCTCAAAAAAAGTTGATGCAAATACACCCCCACAAAAATTTGTTGCTCAGCTGCTATTGTAACTGTTTCCCCACTATTCCCCCTTGCAATTAAAATAACAACACTTTTGAATTAAAAAACGTTATGTGCGGTTGTCAAGCCGATCTTTAAAACTGTAAAGGCCCATTTTAAATGCCTTAATGTGAATTAATAAAATTCTTTAAAAATCTAAAATATATATCTTAACTAAATTAAGTAAGCTTTCTATAGAACATCATGTTTGTTCTTGTTATTACTAGTCCTCATCTCGCTAGACAGTTGTCAGACAAGATCCAAAAGCTTGACACTCAGAAAGTCAGTCAGTCAAAGGGTTGAGGGTCTGATGTTATATTATGCTTATCGAGTCCAAGACACTGCACAATGTGCTCTTCATTGTTTTATATAGAATATAACCCGGTTAAAGAGTCATTCAAGGAGCCATAATGTTTATGACGTTATAAAGGAGTAAGCTTAGAAACAAGGCTATTTATTAACTGTAGTAAATCATCTAAAATATGTTAGCTTTTAATCTCCTCTTAAATTGTGACTTACACTACAGTTACATGGAATTACTCACTTACATTATTAATTAAATTATATAATGACAACTATTGAATACATTTTAGCCCTATGTCTATGTGCTATTAGTAGTAGTTTAATTTCTCCTTCTCTCTCCAGTCAAAATCTTTTAGGTGAGAAATGTAATGTCTCAAATTTGGGCATTTCACATCATTTGCTTAAAAATTAAAGTAGTAAAAACGAACTTTAAAACATTTCTTTAAAAAGGCATTTCGGATACCATATAACCATATATTTCTAGCGTTATAACCGAGGAATTCTTTAACAATCGTCGTTGTAAGCAAGATATAAAAGATTAAGGTCTATGGATAATTCAAGGGACCAAACATTTATGGCGTTATAAACGAGTTGCCGTAGTAACTGAGTTTGGTTGTATTGTGTTTCAGGCGTAAAAGACCCGTAGCCGGACTTATAGTAGAACCCATCCAAGCTGAAGGAGGGGACAACCACGCATCTGATGATTACTTCAGGAAACTGCGAAAACTCTGCCTGGACAAAGGGGTTGCGTTCATCTGCGACGAAGTCCAAACTGGTGGAGGGCCCACCGGAAAATTCTGGGCCCACGAACATTGGAATCTTGAGGTCCCACCGGATGTGGTAACCTTCAGCAAGAAGATGCTGACCGGAGGATACTTCTACCGCGACGAATTCAGACCGAAAGAAGGATACAGGGTCTTCAACACATGGTTAGGCGACCCTTCAAAGATGGTCCTTCTACAAGAGGTCATCAAGGTTGTTAAGGCTCAAGGTCTTGTGAAGGGCATGGAGGTCACTGGAGGACATTTGGTTAAGGGTTTGGAAAAGATTGAGAAGGAGTCTAAGGGTAAGATTAGGAATGTTAGAGGGCGGGGGACTTTTGCGGCGATGGATTTTGTCGATGCCTCAGCGAGGGATAAGGCGGTTAAGGCTCTCCATAAGAAGGGGATCCATTGCGGGGGTAGTGGATATAAGACGTTGAGGATTAGGACGGCGTTAATTTTCGAGAATAAGCATGCTGATATTTTTCTAGATAATTTAAGCCAGGTTTTGAATGAGGACTTCTGATGCGGTGTTTAGTTTAAGGATATATAAATTGAAAGATGGCATATATATTTGTTAAAAAAATTAGACGGTTAACAAATTGTGGAAGAATTTAATGATGGTAAATTTAAAATTGTCCAATTCTATAAAAAAATATATACTTTTTTATACGTATTTTTAAAATTAATTGTAGCAATAAAAAATTTAAAACTACTTCCCTTATTGACTAATTTAATTGTCTAGGAAAATTCAAAACTGTATTCAAATATGGATTTAATTAACCAATGATGCTGGATTTGCGATGGTAAATTTAAAATTGTTCTCTGTAAAAAGATGTTAACTTTTGATCTATATTTTTAAATTTAATTGTAGTAGTGCCAATTAAAAACTATTTATCTTCTTCGCTACTTATCTTGAGAAAATTTAAAATTGTATATTCAAAACCATTGATTTTTATTTTTATGATGGTGAATTTAAACTTGTTCTCTATATCCTCTTGAGCAAAATCTTACTCGTATTCTTTATATAAATATAGGTTTCAAACTTAATGTTTTAATATAATTTTGGGACATATTAAGTCTCTGCAATAGTATTGGCAAAAATAGTGTTTCCACATGGTTTTACGCAGTAAAAAAACTATCTGAAAAATGGTCTTTCCAGATCCCCCCCCCCCTAGTAGATACCCCTGCTGGAGGTCTTGCGTCCCAAAATTTCGCTTTTTCGGTGCTATTAATTCAAAAATAAGCAGTATCAGGTTTTTTTTGTACTTAATAGATCATTCTAACACTATTTTTAAAGCAAACTGCTTTTAAAATTTACTTCTGAAAAAATTTACAACTTCATTGTTCCACATATAATTCCTAGTATATATATATATTTTTTAATAAACAAGTGATAGGTACCTGTAGTCAAAGGCTGAAAAGTGATTTTCACAAACCATTCAGTGCTTAATTTGGAACCTAAAACAAACATCCATTTAAGTGGATGTCATGTCTCAAGAGGATAAAAAGACATAATTTTTTTTGCATCGAGTTTTTTAATAAATTGAAGTGTTGCAGTTCAAAAACTAGTTAATTTAATCGACTGAATTTAAAAGTACTAATTTAAATTTAAATTATATGCTTTGCTTCATTTACATTACATGGAACACTTAACATTTTATTTTAAAGCATCTGTAATAGGCCAATTTAACCAAGAGTTTATCAAATAACATTTTGTTTTAAATAAACCTTTCAGAATCTTGATAACAAGACACAGGAATAACTTAATATTTCCTTTCACAGTTTTTCCCCCCTTGTATATGATCCATTTTTTACTGATAAACTATTGCCATATGGATAACCTTTTTGACTTAATTTGTTATAATCAAGGTGCCATCTGTAGCTTGGTAAACATTTTATGCAAGTTATAATTTCAAATATTTGCTTGTTATTTTTACTAATCCATATTTTGTTTTATTTTTACATTTTTGTACATACATATTTGTTAATGCTTGTTATTAGTTATGTCCATATATCTTTTGTATATACTATCAATTCATGAAAATACAGCTCACATAGATAGGGTGACCAGACGTACTGCATTTTGCAGTACAGTTTAGTGTGTTACTCTACTTATCTAGCTAAAATAATTATGCAAATAGTCTCTGTTTTATTATTTTTTTAATAGTTCTTTCAAACAAAAGCAACATAAATAAAATGAAAAATTAATGATTCATAGTCGGAAAGTAATCACTGAAACAAATCTAGTCATCCTAGACATTGATAACTTGACATTTTCCCTCCTTTTGTTTTAATAGTCAGTCTGTAATTGAATACTACCTGACAGGTGCAATACTACTACTACCATGGTTATGAAACTAGTTTTGTTTGTCAACTCCTTTAAAACAACTTTTGCATCATCATTTCCAATTGTACTAAAACTTTATTGGTTCTGATAGACAGCCTCTGTCAAAGTATTTTATTTTAATCTAATGAGATTTGCATTTCTGCATTCATAAAACTACAATAAATGTATAATACAAAAAAAGTAGTACTAAATGTGTATTATTTCGCACTCATAACTTTATCTATCGTAATAAGTCAAATGTATTTTCATGGTTGGTTATTTTTATGGTTTTAGATAAACTGATGTTTACCATATTAATGCATTAATAGGATTTTTAATTCTTAATTGTTGCTCCAAATATAAAAAGATAATTTTGTATTTATTAACTCATAGTTTGTGCCTTTTTATTTTGATTAGTAGTATCTCAAGAAATAGTCTAATAAATGAAAATATTTTATGTAAGTTGAGCTGTGTGCTATTTTAAGTTTTTTTGGTGCTGAAAAATAACGGTTTATATTTTTAGCTATCATAGCTTAATAGAAGTTTAATTGTGGACCAATTGTTTATTTCTGAGAATTGTGTACATAAATAATCTACAGGGTTCTCACATACCTGTGAAGTCAGAGATAGAAAATAGTTGGGGAAATTGTGCAACATTTGGGATTTTTCTGAAACTAAAATCAGTGGCTCAATATATAGCCCATAGAGAGCCAAGGTTTTCTGTGCCCATTTCGGCTTACGAGACCTAGTACAATGCAGCACATGTTCAGGTCTGTTAGTCAGACTAATGCAACTTTGTTTAAATCCCTTAAACAAATGAACTTTTTTTAAATCTCAATTTGTTGTATAATTTCTTTTTGCGCCAATAAATATAGACAAGATATCTATATAAGGTATACATTTTTTAAAAAAAATAATCAACAAAAGATTTATTTTTGTATGTTTTTGTTCTTGGAAATTGATTGAATACTGTAAGTGGGAACCCTGAATTCAGTTTCAAATATGTCTTCCATTTAAGAAGAGTATATCTGTGTATTAAATGTCTACTTGTGTTGTGAAATATGGATAATTATTATTCTAATTTTATAGATATAAAAATATTTTCGAGCAGAATATTGTGAAAACTAATTTGTTCGTTATTATACTATATGAAAAACGTGTGCTTCCCCTACCATTTAGTTTCACTTTTAAGTTTAATCTAAAAAGAAAACCAAAATAGCTGTAACTTGTGGCGGGTAATAAATAGATCAATGTCAAACAGGATTCCTCATTTAGTTACTAGAAAATTTGTTCCGTATATTTGGAATTAATTTTAAAACGACCGATTGAAGATTCATATATAGGTTGATGTTTTTTTTTATTGTACTTTTTAAATGCCTTTTCTTAAACATGAATTAAACTTTTCTTAATTTATTGTAGGGAATCTTGTTTTTTATGTGTGTTGCTGTATTTAATACTCGAAACTTAATTAATCTTAATTATAAAATATTTTTAAATTCCATTTTCACGATTGTTACGACAGACCCTACGATTTTATTCCGTGTGCAGTTATAGTCCACGCTCGCTTAGACGCCGCGTACGATTCCGCCCTTAAAAATTACGTTGGCTGCCGAGTTAGGTGTCGGCTCGTCACTTGACTGTGGTTCTAAATTATGAAGCCCGTCACCACTATGCGACTATAGCTCTAGTGCGACGTTAATTGAAACTCAACATATCCGCCGCATTCGGTGCCGAAAATCCGTCGGATTGCCGAAAGCGCCGGATAAAAAAAATGTGGTTTGTTGGTTTTAAAATACGCCGCCCTATTGCTACCTGTCCTATGTCCGGTGTTTTTTCTGTTTCCTTCGAGGCTAAGGCTAGTGAGCCGTGTCGGTAAGGCACTTTGCCTTGCATGCGAAAGGTTCCAGGTTCAATCCCGGGGTTTGCCAAATAATTGCCGACCTATAGGCAGTCTGTGCAGCAAAAACGTCCGACGAAATAATAACCCCGCGTAGTAATAACCCCGTTAAAGAAGCTCCTATTTCCCGACGACTCGTACGATGTCGCCCTTCAAAGATGTGTTGGGTGCTCACACTCAGGTGTTGGCTCGTCACTTGACTGTGGCTCTAAATTACTACACCCGTCGCCAGTAGCCCAGTGTAGCTCTAGTGTGACGATAATTCAACATTACCCAACACGCTCCTCCAAAAAAAAGGTTGAATTTTTTTCATATATTTTTATTTAAAAAATATACGGTTATTAAAATATTAATTCCAAACTGTTTTTTAAAACATTTAAAAGTCGGTGTATAGAGGATGACGTCGGATTAACGTCGAATAAGAGAGCGTGGGCTGTATATATATAGTGTTTTTATTTAGTCATATACTATTTGTGAAGTCAAATGTGTTTCTTTTATGTTGTGCCAAATCCAATATCTTGAAGTTGATTATATATGTTGAATGTCCATGTATTTGAAAATGTTTATCACTTTTGTTTTATGTACTAGAATACGCGCCTTCCATATTTGAAGGGTTTAGTTGCAAAACTCAAATTCTTCAAAGCATAACTAAGAAAAAGCCCGTTCACTAAGACTTCGTCCAATTGAATTTACGATTGTCAAAAGTCGCCAATGAACGGAGCGAACTCTAATCTTAGTTATATTGGAGAATATGAGTTTTGCAACAATAGACCATATAATTATTATATATTTTCTTACTATTTTGACTATGTTGCTTCATAGATGTGTTATAAGATTTTTTTAATTAATAAAAAAAATCAGTGTTAGTTTTTAAAATTTGTTTTTCAATTGATAAAACGGGGAGAAAATTTGCATCAACAATTATTTCATTTAATTCTATTTTAAGGCTGAAAGATGATTTTGGT
The DNA here is from genome assembly GCA_019343175.1 of Oedothorax gibbosus. NCBI lineage: Eukaryota > Metazoa > Arthropoda > Arachnida > Araneae > Linyphiidae > Oedothorax > Oedothorax gibbosus. The sequence continues at coordinate 9,976,534 of CM033276.1, read as the reverse complement.
TACGAGTACATTTATCTTCTCATAATAAATTGATATTTTGATAACACAATGATGTTCAAAATATTAATATACCAATTGCTGCATCTCAACTAATAATGACCAGAGAATTTCTCTGTGACGTCACACTCTCTGTCTGGTATGCAAGCATCTTTTAAGGTTTTAATTAAATATTTATTTTGAGATGTTCCTTAATTAGTTTTGTTAAAAATCATGTAACCGGCAATAGGGTAAAAGTGAATAAAAAATCCTTTTAAGATCATGCTCTAACTGTAATGTATAACATCACCAATCATTAAAATTGACCCAAAAACGTTTTAATTATTTAACCATTTATACTACATATTTAAACAAAAAAAAAACTTTAGAGGACGGCCTTCCTGATTTTAAATCTTCGTATATCTCTAGAGCTAGGTAAACAAATCATTCAAATAAAATCAAAATTTCAAGGGATATTATATTCTATGATTTTTCCTCCACACTTTTATTTCCTCCACACTTTTTTATTTTTTATTGACAATACTCGAGACTGTTTACATTGTACACAAAGGTCTGGGAGTGTGACAAAAAAGACCAGTCCCCAGATTCGTGGTGTGGCCGTCATGTCATGGCTGGCAAGATGATGGCTGGTCACAGCCACAGAAACGCTATCCCTCGAGTCGTCGAGAACTACATTTTTTTTTACCCAACCCCCACATCGATAGCCCACACAACAGGGCCGGATTTAAAGATTTGCCGCCTATAGGCTACAATTGATTTGCCACCCCTGTCACAATATTCTCTCCCTTCGGGGAAAGGTAACTGGTTAGTTGCAAAATATAGTTAGGTATGTGCTGTTTAAAATAGATACACATATTAGAATCATCTATGTACCTTAACACACTAAATCGAAAGCGAAATCGAATTTTTTAAACTGTTCCATTTTTCTTTCAACTTCGAAATTCGGGAGGAAGGGGTACAATTGCCCTCTCAGCTACCATGTTTGCTACGAAATATTAGTACTATATATACGTTTACGGTTTACGCATTAATGTAAATTATTTGTTTTCTCTCCTTAAAAAAAATTCGCATCTTTATAATAATTTCTTATGCCGAATACCGCCTTAATTGGTCGTAAAATTCGCCGTCCCCGAAAATTCGCCGCTCTAGGCTACAGCCTACTTAGCCTATTTAGAAATCCGGCCCTGCCACACAACCGTGACCGTTGCTATTAATACATCACATCAATAACGAATAAAGTAAAGGGGAAAAAAAAGCATTTCACCATTGATGTAATTGGCCAAAAATGTCCAGATTTTGGACGGTTTCCAGACCGCTTTTGGAAATCCATTTCTTAGGCGACTCATGCTCTAAATCAGGGGTTCCCAACCTTTTTGCACCTGCGTACCACTCGACTTTTTGAGAAATTTTGGCGTACCACCAGACCTAAATATTTTAATAAACGTATAATATTTACTCTTCTAAAAGCATTCTAAAGACTTTTTGAATTAAATTCCTGAGAAAACTTCATATTTAAAAGTTAGATATTTTTTTTTATTTATAACACACATACACACACACATGCTTATAATAAAGGAGAAATAAAAAGATTAAAATAGTATTAAGTTACAGTTTTATTTATTACCCTTAGGTCTAAAAACAAACAAATAAAAAAAAAACATTACAAACTCAGGAAAAATTTAATCAGCATACAAAATATACTTTTATGGTCTTTAGTGCGAAACTTTTTGTGGTTTGCCTGTGATTAAAAGATCAACATTAGGAGTACAGAGCTTGCCGGAGGATCAAAGGGTACCAGGTTTTACATCCGATCCAGAAGTTAATTAAAGATTTCTCTTTAAAATAATAAGTAATATGTTTGCGTGCTCACTGCTCATGCGTAGAGAAGTTTTAATAGCATTATGTTGCTCCCATCACTCACGCGTACCACCTGAAATTTTCCCGCGTACCACCAGTGGTACGCGTACCACCGGTTGGGAACCCCTGCTCTAAATGTTTTGGCAAGGCTCCCTCTTTGCATAAGACTTCAAGGTCTTCGCAAATTCAATATTTAACTTAGTTAAAACATAAAAACATCATACTTTAGTTTAAATATTTAATTCTTTCATATATTTAAATATGTGTTTTGACGATAGTACATAAAATGATGTAACATCAATTTTTACATTTAAAAACAGCTATTGATCTTACTTTTTTTAAAAAACGAAACGGTATTAGTTTATTTCTTAAAAGATAATAATTAGTTTTGTTAAAAATCATGTAACCGGCAATAGGGTAAAAAGTGAATAAAAAAATCCTTTTAAGATAATTAGAATGGTTTGAAAATTTTGTAAAGACTAATACTATTTTTTTTTAACATTACAATATATACACAAGGACCTAACCTTAAGTGCCCTTCACAAGTAGTGCAATACTTCTATAAATCGTCATAAAATGACACGTTCGTTGAAATTTGTACAAATGTGAGTTCTTGGCGCCTATAAAATAAATGACGTTTTTAGGTAAAATAAATTTGACGTCTCGTTTAATGGTTTACTTTTAACGTATTGTAGTTCTGTAATAAACCCGATGATTTTATTAGGTCCTGAATAAAATTGTTTAACAACTTTAAGTTGAACTTTACGATACGTTTAAAAACACAATATATATTTTTAAAAAATTACAAAATTAAATTTCATAGTTTTTTTTTACATTCTAAACTCCCCGCGATGCTCAGTGAAAAAGCACCTATCGCACAACCTATAGAGCGATCGTGGCAACATGCTTCCGAAGTCAAACAGACGAAAGTTACAGTTTAACTATGCTTACCTAGTATAGGCCCCTTTTGGCGACTAGGACATTTGTCACTCTACTGTATGATCTCACATTCCTGTTGTCAAGTATACTTCCTTTAGGTCAAGGATTTTCAAACTATATTCTGCGGGATGGATAAAGGCCGACTCAACTAGTAAGTCCAGAGAAGCTCTCTGTGACGTCACAATATCCGTCCGTTTCGAGTTGTCGGCTTTTCCGAAATAGGGGAACGAAACCTTTTCGGTACAAGAGAAGTATAGTTGTCCGTGCGAGAAATCTGTTTTGTACTTTTAAGTGTTGGGGTCAAAAGTGTCGATATTCTTTTTTTCATTCTGCTTATCTTAAGCTTTAATTTTATGATCGATTATCGACTTCTGTTTAGTGGTTTTCTTTTTATAAGCATTTGTGAGAAACTCTTAATATCAGTTCTTACCTAAACCTTACTTATCTTTTGCGTTTCCTGAAATATAGGGTTTTTCATCAGTTAGGAAATTTTTTCTCAGGCACTATAAAAGATATCAACATATTTTGTTTTGTTATTTCTTCCCGATTAATAGCTCTTTGATTTAAACTGAGGAATTTTAAATATCTCTGCTCAAAAAAATTTATCTAACTTTCAATCTGATTTTTTTTTTTTAGTTTTTCAATACAAATTTTTTAAAAATTCACTATAAAAGTATTTTTTAATATTTTGAAATATCCTCAGTTTAAATCAAAGAGCTATATGTATGGAACAAAATATAAAAAAGTTTATAATGATATCTCTTATAGTTCCTGAGGTAGGTAGGTAGGTTTGAACTATCGTCGCACTAGAGCTACACGAGGGCTATTGGCGACGGGCGTCGTATTTTAGAACCATAGTCAAGTGACGAGCCGACACCTGAGTAGGCACCCAACGCAACCGTTAAGGGCGACATCGTACGCAGCGTTGGGACTTTGGAGCATATTTAACGTGCACTCCCTCTACAAGGGGTATTATTCGTCGGACATTTTTGGGCTGCACGGGCCGTTTATAGGTCAGCAGTAATTTTTTGGCGTTGCCCGGACCCGAACCTGGGACCTTTCGCATGCAAGGCGTACGCCTAACCGACTGGGCTCCCCAGCCCCCTTCTTGTTCCTGAGAAAAATGTTCCTAAAGTTAGGTAAATTAACATGGGCGAGATAGAACCATCCGACTTCCCTTAATGGAGAGCATGTAAACCGTGAAAATCGAGTGTGTATCACTCTTAAAACAAAAGCGTGAAATTCACTCCTATAGGAGAAGTGCATTTTCGGCACCGGAAAGGAGTGGAAATTAACTCAGACTGAGTTAAAACCGCTCGTTTTAACAGTGTAGGACGCAGATTGTTTTCTTTTATTTCTTTTACTCACTCCGAAAAAGAGTGAAATTCACTCCTATAAGAGAAGTGCATTTTCGGCACGGAAAGGAGTGGAAATTAACTCAGACTGAGTTAAAACCGCTCGTTTTAACAGTGTAGGACGCAGATTGTTTTCTTTTATTTCTTGTACTCACTCCGAAAAAGAGTGAAATTCACTCCTATAGGAGAAGTGCATTTTCGGCACGGAAAGGAGTGGAAATTAACTCAGACTGAGTTAAAACCGCTCGTTTTAACAGTGTAGGACGCAGATTGTTTTCTTTTATTTCTTGTACTCACTCCGAAAAAGAGTGAAATTCACTCCTATAGGAGAAGTGCATTTTCGGCACGGAAAGGAGTGGAAATTAACTCAGACTGAGTTAAAACCGCTCGTTTTAACAGTGTATAGGACGCAGATTGTTTTCTTTTATTTCTTGTACTCACTCCGAAAAAGAGTGAAATTCACTCCTATAGGAGAAGTGCATTTTCGGCACGGAAAGGAGTGGAAATTAACTCAGACTGAGTTAAAACCGCTCGTTTTAACAGTGTAGGACGCAGATTGTTTTCTTTTATTTCTTGTACTCACTCCGAAAAAGAGTGAAATTCACTCCTATAGGAGAAGTGCATTTTCGGCACGGAAAGGAGTGGAAATTAACTCAGACTGAGTTAAAACCGCTCGTTTTAACAGTGTAGGACGCAGATTGTTTTCTTTTATTTCTTGTACTCACTCCGAAAAAGAGTGAAATTCACTCCTATAGGAGAAGTGCATTTTCGGCACGGAAAGGAGTGGAAATTAACTCAGACTGAGTTAAAACCGCTCGTTTTAACAGTGTAGGACGCAGATTGTTTTCTTTTATTTCTTGTACTCACTCCGAAAAAGAGTGAAATTCACTCCTATAGGAGAAGTGCATTTTCGGCACGGAAAGGAGTGGAAATTAACTCAGACTGAGTTAAAACCGCTCGTTTTAACAGTGTAGGACGCAGATTGTTTTCTTTTATTTCTTGTACTCACTCCGAAAAAGGGTGAAATTTACTCCTATAGGAGAAGTGCATTTTCGGCACGGAAAGGAGTGGAAATTAACTCAGACTGAGTTAAAACCGCTCGTTTTAACAGTGTAGGACGCAGATTGTTTTCTTTTATTTCTTGTACTCACTCCGAAAAAGAGTGAAATTCACTCCTATAGGAGAAGTGCATTTTCGGCACGGAAAGGAGTGGAAATTAACTCAGACTGAGTTAAAACCGCTCGTTTTAACAGTGTAGGACGCAGATTGTTTTCTTTTATTTCTTGTACTCACTCCGAAAAAGAGTGAAATTCACTCCTATAGGAGAAGTGCATTTTCGGCACGGAAAGGAGTGGACATTAACTCAGACTGAGTTAAAACCGCTCGTTTTAACAGTGTAGGTCGCAGATTGTTTTCTTTTATTTCTTGTACTCACTCCGAAAAAGAGTGAAATTCACTCCTATAGGAGAAGTGCATTTTCGGCACGGAAAGGAGTGGAAATTAACTCAGACTGAGTTAAAACCGCTCGTTTTAACAGTGTAGGACGCAGATTGTTTTCTTTTATTTCTTGTACTCACTCCGAAAAAGAGTGAAATTCACTCCTATAGGAGAAGTGCATTTTCGGCACGGAAAGGAGTGGAAATTAACTCAGACTGAGTTGAAACCGCTCGTTTTAACAGTGTAGGACGCAGATTGTTTTCTTTTATTTCTTTACTCACTCCGAAAAAGAGTGAAATTCACTCCTATAGGAGAAGTGCATTTTCGGCACGGAAAGGAGTGGAAATTAACCCAGACTGAGTTAAAACCGCTCGTTTTAACAGTGTAGGACGCAGATTGTTTTCTTTTATTTCTTGTACTCACTCCGAAAAAGAGTGAAATTCACTCCTATAGGAGAAGTGCATTTTCGGCACGGAAAGGAGTGGAAATTAACTCAGACTGAGTTAAAACCGCTCGTTTTAACAGTGTAGGACGCAGATTGTTTTCTTTTATTTCTTGTTACTCACTCCGAAAAAGAGTGAAATTCACTCCTATAGGAGAAGTGCATTTTCGGCACGGAAAGGAGTGGAAATTAACCCAGACTGAGTTAAAACCGCTCGTTTTAACAGTGTAGAACGCAGATTGTTTTCTTTTATTTCTTTTACTCACTCCGAAAAAGAGTGAAATTCACTCCTATAGGAGAAGTGCATTTTCGGCACGGAAAGGAGTGGAAATTAACCCAGACTGAGTTAAAACCGCTCGTTTGTTTTAAGAGTGTAGGACTGGAAAACAGAGTGATGAAACAAACCAAACATTGATATTGTTCTCTTAAAGTTATACAGACAGTACATTTATGACCATTTGCAATTCTTATAAACATACACCTTTTATTATACAAAATACTTTACATTGAAAAAAAAATATAGATTATAGTTTTATTTCAGATTAATTTTAATGTTAAACAATTTAACCACAATAAAAAAAAACGAAAAAATTAAAGTAATCTGGTATTATATCTACCAGATTTTGATAAAGTAGAGTGATTAATGAAGTAATAATCACTCCTATAGGAGTGATTATCCGATTTGCCAGGTTTCATTAAGTAGCGCAAATCGTCAAATTAGGACCGGTCGCTATATCGTTGCTGTTTGAGACATTACACCCGCTCGACGCCGGGTATATATAGCTAGTTGTATTTAAGATAAAAAAATTCTACGACATTGACGTTATTGATATAATATTTTTTTTAAAGTTTGCTTGAAAGACCTACACTCTTAAAACAAAAGAGTGAAATTCACTCCTATAGGAGAAGTGCATTTTCGGCACCGGAAAGGAGTTGAAATTAACTCAGACTGAGTTAAAACCGCTCGTTTTAAGAGTGTAGGACGCAGATTGTTTTCTTTTATTTCTTTTACCCACTCCGAAAAAGAGTGAAATTCACTCCTATAGGAGAAGTGCATTTTCGGCACGGAAAGGAGTGGAAATTAACTCAGACTGAGTTAAAACCGCTCGTTTGTTTTAAGAGTGTATTTACCTTAATAGCGAGCAATCACATTTAATTTTCACAACCTTGCTCTTACTCAGTATTACTACAACTATATGAGATACGGGTTTATAAACTGAATTTGGAATTGGGCGACTTAAAATAGTCTATGTTAGGAAAAAATAGCTTCGTATAAAAATATATTTGCCACCAGGGTTGGTACAGTTTTATATTTCTCTTTGATATCGTACAATTTTTGTTGAACAACACCAACTTCTCTCTAGACAATATATTGTCTTGAAAATCATTTGAAAATACTTTGAATATTATTTTCAAAACCACTGTGATCGTTTTGAAAAACATTGCTTTAAAAACTTTGTACCGCGTCAAAGTATGTCTATCTCATCATAAAACATCGTCGATAGTATAACATCATCAATGGCAAAGTATCGTTCAAGGAATAGAAGATAAACGAACAGAGTTCATTGGAAATGGGTTTCTGAAAATTTTCGCGATGATTTGACTATTAGCTGAATTTTAAGTTTTTTTTTAATCTTAAATTTTATCTCTATAATTTAATTTTATGAAAAATAGAAAAAACCTAGTAAGGAACTTTTTTTCCTTAATGTCAACTGTGATTCGCCAGCAAGTACTAAGTTGAGAAGTATGATACCCTTTCGTTATTAGTCACGTGGTTTTATTTAGGGGAACCCGCTTTGCCCGCGAAGTTTGAATGCGGTTTCTGCTTCTATACACTGCCGCAGTAAGAAGACCGTGTCTGCAAAAACTGAGTTTAGAGAAAATGAAGAAAACTCGTTTCATTAAACGCCAAGGTAAAATAAAAAGTTGATATTAACATAGTTCCAATATGTAGTTACGCTTACTGACTTACAAAATAAGATAGATTATCTTTTTTACGTGTAGTAATGCTAATAACTCAAAATTGCAGATACGGGTCTTCTTTCTTGCAGCGGCAGTATACTCCTTTCTCAGTTCTATGGTCACGCTGCTCCGCCACTGAATGTTTTGTCATCAGAAACGTTTTATCCCTGTATTATTCAAAACCACACACAAAAAACCTCTTCAATTCTCTTTCCTGGGCACCATAAAATCGCTCTCCGGTTTGGTCATCTTCCCCATGGCAATAGCCAAGCCCGCCACATTGTCCATCACGAACCACATGAAAGGTCTGTCCAGCACCACCGAGACATCCGAGGCCTGCTGTTGCTCTGACGTCATCTGCGCAGAAGGCCCCTCGCGCACTTCTACTGCGGCCGCGTGCATCACGTTGGTGACGTGGAGCCAGCCGAAGTTGCTGATGCCGAAGAGGTCGGCGTAACCCGGGGTGAATAGGTCCACGAGTCCGAGGTTGAATAGGGCTTTGCTCAAGTTCCCGTGGGTCTGGACCAGGCTTATGCGGGGCATCTGGTGGGAATAGGGTTTTAAAAAAATGAATCACTTGGCTAGGACACAAACTTGTAAAGAGTAGATACAAGAAAGGAAGAGAACACAAGGAGGTAAAGTGGACACAAAAAAGACACAGCGAAGTATATATATAGGGTAGACTGACCAGTGAGTGAAGGTAGGTAGGTAGGTTGGTAGACATATATTTTCAGGCTTGTGTGCTTGGTCACAAAGACCCGCTTATAAACCATCGTCAAGAAGGACGGACACGACATACACACATATATGACAGATGCTGCCATCTATCGCCACCTCCACAATTTAGACATGTCCCTGAAGGGGAGGGAAATAGTCTCCAGGGACCTGTAACCCGTGGGAAACTGCGCAATGACCGCCCACAGGACTTTCGGACCCACAGATTACGAGCACGTACTCCGCATATACTCGACAGGACACAAACATTCATGCTTACCGGGATTCGAACCCGAACCCAAGGCTCCAAAGCTAGCTCCTAACCGTTGTGCACCGGGTCGGCCAGTGAGTGAACAGGCCCCAGTGAATGAACAGTTTTGGTAAATACATTTAAAAAATAAGGATTGAAAATCATTCCACTGGATGAATTGGCAACACTGACTTCCTCCCATCTAGTAGGAAGCTATCTAGTCTATGAATCTAGTTTTTAATTAAAATCCAACTTGTTTATTGACTGGACATTTTTGTGTTCATTCACTGGTATAAGAACTGTTCATTCACTTGGCTTTTGTACCACTTTTTATTTGGACCCCCAAAAGACCCAAAGCAATGCAATATAAAGTCACCTCCTTTTTTTGTAGAATTTACATGTAATGACAGATGTGTTCACATTGTCATACACCAGAAGCTATATTTTCTTAAAAATGTATGAATTTCCATAAAACAAATTGTGCTTAAGCGTTCATTCATTGGTTAGTCTACCCTACCTAGTTAAACGAGGTACAGTTGTAATATCATTGTCTATTTCTAAAGTTTGCCACGAGTAGACCCATGCCTCTGACAGACCCCTAAAAAGGTTTAACTTTGTCATGTATAAGGCTTTGCTTAAGGGAACTTTTATGCCACCATCCATTTGTGAAACTGGTCCGCGTAACCCGGAGAGAAGAGGTCCTCTGGACTACCCTGGCCAGATTTTTTTCAGTGATTAACTTTTCGACAATGAAATCTTAAATTTTCATAATTCATGTTTTATTTACGTTGTTTTTGTTTGAAAAAACTATCCAAAAAGTAAAACGGAGACTATTTGCATAATTTTTATAGCTAAAAAGTTGAATAATAAACTGAACTGTACAAGGAAATGCTGTAAGTCTGGTCACCTTGGTCTGGACCAGGCTTAACCCGTTCACTTCTAAGAAGGCCCAGACGGCCGTAAAACTAAGGATTCGATAATGATATTCCTATCACATATTACTCGGAAACAAAAATCCTGCGTAGCAAAAGTGTAAAGCGGAGCACCTGGGCAAAAGGTTTTTGAAAAAGTGGGAATTTTTAGTCTGTAAAAGGAATTGCAAAGAAATACCACCACCTTGGACACATACACTCAAAAAAAGACAAAAGAATATAATCAATTGAGATAAGACATCCGTTTATATGAATGTTTTTTAAAACAATATAAATAAACAACTGTAATAGTTTTGGCTTCATTTATGTCATTTATATAGCTGTATGAGAAATACAATAATTGTTAAAAGCTTGTAATGGTGAAAAATATTAAATGATTGTAAGGGTAAAAAATACTCTTATGAAAGACATCTGTGAAATCGTAAATGCTAAATCCATTTACAAAAAAACAGCTGCTACTGGCAATCAAAGGCCGAAATCTGACATTCAGTTCTTCTACTATAAAACTATTTCAGTTTTTTAATATATAAAATAAATTAATATTAATTTAATGTTTATTATATAATTTTAATATTTAATAAAAACAAGCCATCCATTCAAATGGATGTTTGGTTATATTTTAAGCAGGCCAATTTAAACTAATTTACTTAAACTTCCTGAATATTGTCAAAAGAATCTTTAACTCATTTGAAATTAACTAAACTATTAAAAATGCATCATATCAAAAGTCCTTTTCTTCAAAATGTTTTGGCTTTCTTTTACTAAGGTATACGTAGGCTTGTGAGATACTAAATCGGAATCTCTTTTACTATACGGAAAATGTAACCTTTTTTAGAATGAAAGATAATATGCGACAATACAAGTTTCCGTGTTTCTGATTAATTTTTCATTCGTACACATGAAGGAAAAAAAACACTTGTTGACGGAAAAGATGGATCGTGTGAAGGAAGAAAATAATTTTAATTAATATTTGTATGAAAATGTATCTAATTAAGTTACTCGAAAAACGGATTTTAAAAACTAAAAGTTAAAGTTTCATTCGGAAATGAAGGTGTTAATGGTGTTCACAAAGTTATGAAAAAATTTCTGTTTCTTACCTGGAAGTTGACCCTCTTGACCTGCATCGAGTTGATGATGTCCGAGAGCCTCTGTGCGCTTATCCTAGTCTCCAGCACTGACATGCCTTGGGGGTCGTCGGGAAGCAGGGCCACCAGGGATATTAAGCCCCCCTTGAAAGGCACCTCCACGGCACTGCAGTTGAGGTACTCGTGTACTCCGTACCTGCGAGAAAATAAGCATTTAGAGATATTGATATGGGGGAATATTTGCTACAGTTCTAGTGGACACTTATTATCTGAACATTAATTTCTTTTTGATATTTGATTGGAATTCCGTTTATCGATTATCAAGTTTATCGATAGATCTACGGCCGAGGGGACAAATACGATAAATTTTCGATGAAAAATGCAGTTTTCGAGTAAAAATCCGGTATTCTAAATTTCATCGGCTCATTCAATGAAAATTCGGTTAACGACCGATGAGAAATCGCTGTATATGGATGAGATGCCTTTTTCGAATTATTTTGAAACAGTTTTACATCATTAACTGGTTTCAGGAGAAAAAATTTATACTCAACTGACCCTAGACATACGTGCTTCCAGCGTGGTAAAGGGTAATTCTATAGCCCAGCCTTCTTCGGCCCTACGTGCAGCCACGTTCATGTCCAGCGTGTCGGAAAAGTGAATGGACGTTCAGCAAGAAAATACTTTTTAAAGGGTTTTGGCGCCTGTGACAGGATCGCCTTCATATGATCGCGCAAAAAATATTTTCAAATGTCACTTTATGGTACGATCAGTTGTCGAATAGTATACCTGATTCTTATCGATTTATTTCTGATATTCAATCGGAATTCCATTTGATAAGTTGATCGATAGATCTACGGCTGAGGAGACAATCACGGTAGATTTTCGATAGAAATCTGGTACTCCAAATTCCATCTGCTCATTCGATAAAAATTCGCTTAACAGCTGATAAGAAATTGCTCTTAGGGATTCTGAGCTTTTAGGGAACAATTTCACTTCATCATCCGCTACCAGAAGGATAAACTTATCCTCACCTGACTCTAGCCATGCGTGCCTCCAGCATGGTAAATGGGGATTCTCCAGCCCGGCCTTCCTGGGCCCTTCGTGCAGCCATGTTCATGTCTAGCGTACCGGAAAAATGAAGGGCGTTCAGCAAGAGAAGGTTGGTGGAAGGACTGGGTACCTGGGACAGGATTGACTTCACGTGACCTCCTGTGTTTCGTTCGAAGAACAGGTTGATGTACCGAGTGCTTTGCTCTGAGTTCATGACGAAGTCCAAAGGATAGATGCTGGTGTTGTAGTATCTATAGGAGAAAAGAGTCAGGTCAACCCATATCTAAGGAGATGAAATTTTGTAGCGTAACCAAGGAGATGGGGTTATAAAGACTACAAAAAAAAACCGTTCTTAACCTTGACTCATCATTGAATCAGAGCCATCACTAAAGGCAGCACTTGTTTCTGGCAGTTTTATAGAATGCCGTAACACCTACCGTTTTACAGTGACTAGATAATTAAAAGTAAGAAAGTATATAGCTTATATTAAGTGTAAAATGCACGTGTGAAAAAATTATAAGAGGTAGTGTTTAACCTAACATGAAAGCTACCTTTCTGCAAGGTTACAAAATCGAACAATGATGTTAAAGAGCTTTTGGGATACTGTGGTATCCTACCTTCTCGGTTTAGGGTTAAAGTTTGAGGTTTGTTGCTGTATTGTGGTCCCCTATTACATGGCCTACTCAACTTTGCAACTGCAGAATGCGTTCTGTAGCGTCACGCTATCCCTCCGTCTATGGATTATTAATTGAGTCGGTCGTGCCTATTCCAACTTGATTTAAGGGGAGTTCAGATGAGTGTTTGAGTCAAAAATGTAATTTTTCTGTTTTCTTTTTTTTTAAATTCTACATACCTTTAGCTTCAATTTAAGACCGAGATTATTGATCTTTGTTTAGCGGTTTTCTTTTATAAGCATTTTTGAGAAACTCTGAACCTCAGTTCTACCTAAACCTTACATTTCTTTTGCGTTTCCTGAAATATAAGGTTTTTCAACAGTTAGGAACATTTTTCTCAGAAACTATAAAAGATATCAACATATTTTGTCTTATTATTTCTTCCCCATTAATAGCTCTTTGATTTAAACTGAGGAATTTTAAATATCTCTGCTCATTAGCGATTTTTGCGATTTTTTAAAAAATATGTATTTAAAAACACAAAAAAAGTCAGATTTAAAGTTATATAATTTTTTTTGAGTGGATATATTTAAAATTCTAAATAGGAGGATTGAGGAATTTTAAATATATCTGCTCAAAAAAAATTATATAACTTTAAATTTGTTTTTTTTTTCATTAAATATTTTTTTAAACAAATCACTGAGAAATTTTTTTATACTTTGACATATCCTCAGTTTAAATCCACGAGCTGTATGTTAACAACAATATATAAAAAAGTTCATAATGATACCTCATATAGTTCCTGAGAAAAATGTTCCTAAAGTTAGGAAAATTAACATGGACGAGATAGAACCATCCGACTCTCCTTTATGGTGTAATAAAAGAAGTCATTTGACGAATCACGTAATCTCTATATAAGTATTTTAGTTAACTGCTATGTATGTTTCAATTTTCGACCCTATCTATAGGTATTTTTGAAAAGTCGTCAGTTTTTACATGCAATCATCCTCTAATTTGAATAAACGAGATCTTTATTCTGTTGCTGTAGATAGTTCAACAAACTAAAAGCTGTAAAAAGATATTTTATCTTGTAGACGAGTTCTAGTTTTTTCTAGTATAGCTAAAAAAGGCATTTCAGTTATTGGCCTCCGAAGATTCGTTCTCATGTGTCCAAAAAATCGGAAACTTTCTTTTCTTCGAAATTCGATTAAGGGTAAAAAAATTAAAAAAGGAATAATATATACAGACTGACGCAGTAAATAGTTATAAAGTCCATGTTAAGTTCTTATAGGTCCATTGAGACGTTTAAAAAAAAGTCTATGACATGTTAAAGAAATTGAGTTATTTTTTTTTTTAATTTAGAGTATACATTCTTAAAAATAAATTTAAATGACAGGAAAGTTATTTATATCAGAATCTAAAGATAAAATCCATATGGTGTTTTTAAAATATAGAAATCGTTGTTTTGTGATCAACCAAAGTAACAAATCCGTTATTAGAGTTTAAAAAAGAACCAAACATTTTTCTATTCCAACTATCAACTTTTCATCGCTACGAGGACAAACGGGAAGAACTTTCATTCTTTGAAGCGTTGACGAAGGTCCTTGAATTAAATCACCCAAAGACCTTGAATTCACAGGTAAACAAGGTTTTGTTATCGAATGTCCGTTTTTTTTAGAGCTACGACGCTTTATTATAAGGTAAATCTAATTTAATATTTTGAAGATGTTATGGCTTATCTTTAAACGCAAGTAGAAGACTCATAAGCAAACTTTACCCCATTAAAATAAAAATAAAATAAAATATCAATCCCTTTGAGAGATACAGACGTATAAACCGTCACCTGACAGTCAGGTTTTCCAGCAACACACATAATTTTTAAAAAATTACAAATTTAATAATTTCATTCAATTTTAAAATTTAAAACATGGGTAGCCATTTATAATCATCTACTACAGAAATAATTTTTTTTTTTTAAAAATTAGGAAATTTAATTTTCAGTAAATTCTTTTAATTTAAATCTCATGCAGTGGAAACAAGTTTACACTTCAACCAATTTGCTTACATCCCTCAGAGGCTTGAATGACCCCGAAAATTCGATGTTGAAAATTTAACGAATATGTTACATGATGTTTAAATTCTAAAGCAAGAAGAATATTTTAATGAATTGCATTTATTGTACAAGTCCCATTAAAAATTATTTTTAAAACTCACAATTTAAATTCTTTTTTGCAAAACACCGTCTTAAATTGATACACCATTAAAGTAACTGTAAATGGTGAATCAAGTAATTACATTAGATACTTAAATGCCTGTTTTACACAAAAAATGGATCCATAATTAAACATAAGTTGGTTTTAAGCTGGAGTAATGACACAGAATTAATGATACGTAAATCGTGTCTAATAACTTAAGGATTAATTTTAAATACATAATGTTAGCCCATCTTATTTTTTTAATTGAATACGATACTTTTAATATATGATTTAAGCTCGTAGAGTACCAAGGCCTTTTGTGTCCATTTAATCTTACCAAGGGGCAATGGGGTGCATTGCATTAGATGTTCCAGCAGTTACTAAGTATGACACGGGACCCCGTTGTTTAGTTCTCAAGCTAGCTTGGTCCTTTATCGACCTACTGAATGAATAGTGTGCCCAATCCAGAATACATTTAAAATGTAACATAGAGTCAGAGTTCATATCAACCTGTACCAATACGCAAAGCAGAGTCAACAAGCAGTTTAGGAGAGTTGGCGAAATCTTCCTTCTACGAGACAATTTATTATCATGTTTAAGTTGTCATAATTCTATATTGGCTAGTGTAGTCAATATCTAGGGACTCTAGTAACAGATTGTAACCTCCATACCATCCGTCCAATTTGGGCTATCGGATGTTCCCAAAGAGAGGAACGAAACTTGTTCGGCACCTAAAAAGTATACTGCCATGGGGAGGTAAACTGCAGTTACCGCAATAATAAATTGGACCGATCAAAGCTCTAAAATAGAGTTTTTGAGTGTTTGCAATAATAGTCCAATAAGTGATTATTCTGGATACTGCAATCTACCTGCCCACGGCAGTATAGTCGGAATAGGTTTCGTACTTTTCTTCGGGAAAGCGGGAAGTTACGAAGAGCTTCTGTAGCCTTAAATTTGACTTAGCCATAAATAAGCTCGGGCAGACTTTAACTTAACTCGTAATATATTTATATGAACTGTACGATGTCTAGTTACCTGTTCAGTAGAAACTGGTAGGGAAAGTGCACGGCGAAGTGTCTCTGTATGTAGATGTTGTTCATCATCTTCAGCAGGTTGTCGTCTGCCGATGGCTGCGACCTCTTCAGGAACACGTCTTCCAGGGGAGTCAAATTCGATCCCAGGTGCGCGATTAGATCGTGGTAGGCAAGGTGTACCTATGGAAGGGTTTCATTTTACACAGTGAAATGATATAAACTGTTTGAATATAATGTAGGATTCTTCTTTGGTTATTAACTTAATACTGATTCCTCATTTTTGCATAGTCGAGCTCCCAATATAGGGCTGCTATAGGAATTGTTTTTGGGGCGATTACTAACTATTACCTGTAAAGTGAATGGGTGAAAACAAAAACTTGCTTGAAGTTGGAGTCTGTGCCCATGTCAGCTCTCCTGACCAAAGAAACTGGCGTGAGAAGCATATATGTCCTGGTCAGGTGGTAAACATCACTGAAACTCCCACTGTTTAGTTCCATAGTTGGAGGCATCCAATGCAACCAAATGTTATTGTTCGTGCGTCATCTGCTATACATATGTATAATGGGCTGTTTGTAACGAACCTTTTAACGGCCCATTTTAAAACTAGTATCTTAAAATTACGAAGGATAACTTCTTTGATTCTTTCTTTGACTTTCTTCTTCTTTGACTTTCACAATTAAAAACTTCATTTTCTATTCAAATATGCCATTAAAAGTTGCATTTTTTAGCCCAATAACTCGCCAATGTGGTTGAATGTGGTTTTTGGTTCAAAATTAAGGTTTAAATTAATATACTCATGCTTGACTACGATGCGAATTCTATTTTTTTTGTGCCAAGAAAGAGTATTTACTGCGACCATACTATAATACGTTGACTAAGCTCTTGTGGATGCAAGCCCCACAAATACAACGCCTGCCTCAGTGCAACAGCAGGATTCCCTTGGGTCCCTAACAGCAACATATAGCCAGGGATGACCCCACGCAGAAAGAGCACATGGCTACATTCTGGTCTTCGCTGGCGTGGAGCGCCCGGTACAGGTCCAGCCCGAACTGATTGGTGGAAAAGGCCAGCTTCCGCATGGTAAAGGTCACAATTGAATTAACTTCGCATTAGACCTACACAGGTCTTCTTAACGGCGGGCCTCTTAATTTCGAATAGTGGTGAATATAGGATTCGAAGTGATTATAGGATGACACTTGAGCGAGCTTCCAATGGAACCGAATGGTAATGTTCGGGTGCCATCATGCTATAAAAGCTGTGTATAATGGGCTGTTTGTAACGACGATCCTTGTTATTTAAGAGTATTATTAGTGTAGGCTTGGCGATCTTGGCAACCATTTGAAAGCGGTGTATAGAAATTACGAAGGATAACTACTTTGAAACTTCCACAATTAAACACTTCATTTCTATCCATATGAGTCGTTAAGGTACCCATTTTTCGTCCAATAACTCGACAAATTGATTGAATGTGGTATTTGGTTCATAATTAAGGTTTTAAATTAATATACTCATGCTTGACTACGATGTGAATTATATTTTTTAGCTAAGAAAGGGTATTTATATGCTAGTATGCTATAAACTCACCTCTTGCGGATGCAGGCCCCACAAATACAACGCCTGCCTCAGAGCAACAGTAGGATTCCCTTGAGTCCCCAACAACAACATAGCCAAGGATGACCCCACACAGAAGGGGCACAGGGCTACATTCTGGTCTTCGCTGGCATTGAGGGCCCGGTACAGGTCCAGCCCGAACTGGTTGGTTGAGAATGCCAGCTTCCGCATGGTAAAGGTCACAGTTTGTGAGGAGCCTCCGTTGTTGTTGTTGAGGTTGAGGCCTGTGGCGTGGCTCAAGATGAACAGAGAGGAGATGGATAGTAGGTGGAAGAGAGCCATGGTGCTGGAAGTCTGGAAAAAAGTTGAGATTTAGTTATGATTAGAGTTTTTAGGTATTTTCTCTGGTCGGCAGAGTTGTGACATCCTTGGCGGTATACCAAAACCCGCGATCATTAGCTTGGTGAACGCACAGCGAATTGCGGTTGTCCTATAAGGCACCAAGTGGACAACTGGAACGTCCACGCCTATGGTGTCTTCACAGCTAGTGATGATTAGAGTATCCTAGATATTAGCTCTGGTAGGCAGAGTCATGACATCCTTGGAAGTCTGCTAACCCACATTCACCACTTTATTAGCTCGATGAACGTTCGGCGAATCGCTATGTTGTCCTATAGTGCACCTAATGGACAACTGGAACGTTTTGAACCAACTGTGAACTCACAGCTTCTTCAAAAATTGTCTTATACCCCACCAACAAACCACTCGACCCCTAATTCGTCCAAATAGAACGGCTACGTTTATGGTGAAAGTTATGATGGTTGAAAGGGTGGTTCGCCAACTAGCTACAAAGGTAGGGTATCATGATTCTGTATTTAATCGTACAACTCGATATTGAGTGCTTTAGTGATGATAGATGTAATGAATTCATTCCCAGTTTGATGTGTTTGTGCCCAATGCTAGTTTAAGTGGTTGTAATCCCACACTTAATAGCTATTAATCCAATCATCATTTAAAACATATAAATCACCTAAATGCAATCCACCCGATCCCAAACGCTCAAAACCATCGGAAATTTCAGTTGAACCTTATGTAAATGTGAGCCCTCAATGAAAGCATGTTGCCACATCCACTTTAATGCATTTCGATACATTCACAGAACAGATAGTTAATTTACTTGGATTTTTCTTTTCTTTAAATTGTAATAGGCATGTTTCCGGTGTGGAGTGGCAACAGAAATGCTGAATAAAAAAAAATCTTTATTGAACTTCGATTGATGAATCAATGGCACATGGAAAAAGAGCACCAATCGAAGGATAAGCAGGAATAAAAGTAAAAGGAACTATGTATCCCCCTAAGCAAATGTGGAGAGTTTGAAAAAAAATTCTTTATTTTTTTTATTTATTCTAATTAAAACATTGTTTGTCAAGCATAGCATATTTAAATAATTTATTTCTTATTCATCTCAATACCTAGTAAATAGCACGATATACGGATTAGAATTCTCCATTTGTTCTTACATAAGTGGATAAATACATCAACATACACAAAAATAATAAAAAAAAACATGTAAAAAAAATAAGGATATGGAAAAACTCTTTTCATTCGGGAGATACACAGCGCTTTTTTCCCTAGAAATACACGATACGGGTACGTTTTAATTTTACGCTTGGTCGTTCTTTATTCAAATCGACATTGTGCATTTGAGAAAACATATACAAAATACACGGCTGAACTTTAATACGCCCTGTGATTCCATTTGTAAACTATACAGCGGTCAATTACCTAAAGTGCAACAGCATATCATCTGCGTGTAGATTCAAAGACTGCATTAGAACAATTTCTTTTGTTATATAAATAAATCACTAACTGCAAAATAGGCCCGTGTCCGTTGAAAAATTTCCCACCACGATCTTTTCTTTAAAAAAATTAGTGAGAGAAGAAGCTTGTTTGGAAAGCTCCCTGAGGGAATGACCTTTTTTTTTACATTTAGCTATGTTATTCAAATGTAAGAGAGCTTTTTAATTGTATTCATTGCCCTCTCAGGTATTACTTGTCTTCTTTAAATTCTTTTATATGTTTTTTATTTGAAAAGAAATAAAAAAAAATCTCTCATTTAGTGTATTCAGAAAACTCAATTCAGCACGACATCAAATTTTAAAGTATATTATTTATAAAATGGCAAAATACGGTATCGTAAAGGAAACTATGCAAGCGATACAGTCTGTTTTTGTTACATGATAGTTTAGGGCCTCAATTTTGAAGATGCAAAGTCCTGTGCGAATCTTATCTCTGCATCCTAGCATCCTACAACAAGTAGGTTTGTTACAGAATCTGTTACTTAAAATACTTACTTATCTGTCACTTTCTTTTGAGTAGCCACAATTTCTCATTTACATTTCTTTCGAAAATTCAGTTATTATTTAACGTTTGTTAAATTGATTAACAGTTCGAAAAATATATTTAGTAAACTTGATGCTTTAAAAATAAAAGCTAAACTTTGCACATTTTTTATGCAAAGTTAGAATTCTCTATGCATATTTTTTCATACATTTTAAATGAACCATCAAAAGAACTCGATTGTGATATTAGTACAACAATCCAAACTGAATTATATCACATAAATAAATATTATTTCAAAAGTTTTATTTTTATTTTAAATAAAGTTTCTCGTACGTTTAACGAAATGGCAACAGTGAAAATATTGAATGAAAATGCAATTTGCATGTTATTTCAATGTAGGTTAAATTTTTCGTTATTTAAACTTTAAATAAACTTCTAATTAAAATTTTTAATAAATTTGGAATGTAGCCTAGTCTGATTTTTTGCTTCAAAATGACGTATCCCACTTGTTTGTGAGACTTACGGATAGTTATGTGAAAGTGGGTGACAGACAGACGGACCGACTGAACGATTATAATACCTTCCACTTTTTACGTTATAAACGTAGTGTGGAAGCTAAAAAGTAGCATAATAAGTCATTAAATTACTGTGAAATGGAAGAACATGAATGCAAATGACATAATCTATATATGGTTGCATTGAAAAAAAATATTAAAATTAAATATAATTGTTTTCTTTAATTCTATGTCACCGCGAAGCCCCCTCCAAAAAATGAAGGCCCGTGTGGCGGACGGCACCTTTGGCACAACCCTAAGGGCGGCGGTCCTGGGAATCATAAATAGGACAATGAGAATGAGACTTAAAATTTATATCCAATTTCAAATGAATGTACGAACATTCATACTAGAGTAGTATTAGGAAAAGAAACTATAATTTTATCTTCAATTGCATTTAAAAAAAAAGCCCTCTCGTCCCCAAGTTTTTCGACCAAACCATTCTTCGAGTGAAAAATTAAATTTGAACATTTGATAAATGTCAGTCGGAAAATGGCCAAATCGTAACATAGTTGTAACACCTTCATCCAAAGTCACTATCATCCAATGTTACTACATTGTACAAAGAACAATTTAAATGAATTTCCAAAACGGATGCGAATTAAATTTGATGAATAAAAGTGATGGGTAAATAGATTTTCTTCGTTGGTTTATTTCAAAAAAATTAAAGTCTAAAATATCAATGTTTCATAAATACCTTTTTTGTCATCTGAAAGCAACAATTTTAGTCTTGCATTGCCGCAAATTGGGTATAGAAAGAAGTAGTATCTGAGAGGATTTTGGATTCAAATTAGGTCAATGGGCAATAATTCAAAAAACGCGTGGATCTATGCAATAAAAAAATGGAACATGGTAAAGTGATATGTGGATCACATCAAAAGAATCGGTGTGGGGCTACGAAAATTTGAGTAAAAACAGTAGGAATTGAGTTTTCTCTTTGAAAAAGATTTATACATTGGTCGCCGCCGTAATTTAATTAAATAAGATGAGTGCCGCTTTTTGATCCAATAAAATCCAATATTCCAATAAAATCCAATATTCATTTAAACGAAAAGGCTGAATAAGTGATGACTTAAAAAAAGATGACAGTTACCATTTCTTTTTTACTGAATTTCTACAGCATGTCGATTTTTTTTGGAAGATACAAAAAAAGTTTTAAGCATATTAAATTGATGAAATAAAAAAGTTGTTACCTATACACTTGTCAAGTCAACAGGACCAAATTACCTATTGGGCAAAAGGGATCTGTGCCCTTAATGCTGTAAACTGTTTTACGGCTTCTTTCAACAAAACCAATATCAAATTGTTCATAAAAAAGATCATTTTCATTCGCCCACCAGCTATTTTATGAATCGAAGCGTTTACATTTTATTGTTTAAATCTGAAGTTAAATTCTGAAAAAATAAAATGTCTTTCAGAAAAATATGCAGCAAAGTTTTGTTTGACGCATATATAGGCTTATTGAACTACGCGATCAAAGTTAAAAAATATTTTTACACAAAGATAGATTTATGTTTTACAGTCATTATAAAACAGTTTTTAGAGTTTTCCATTCTATCAAATTTTTTTTGTTACTAAAAGCCGTTTATCAAAGTTCTTAACTATATAGTCTAAAACATTCTTGATTTTATTAAGTTGATTTTTTTAGTAGTGGGCTAAAATATAAAATTTTAATTTTCATAAATTAGACGGGGATGGTATACCATTAGTGGTACTCCATAGTAATTTTTATGATATTATGGAAAAAATTAATTGTAACATATTATTCATTCTTTAAAGAAAGCATATTGAATTTTTAATTATTCGTTAAAAAAAAAACAGTAAGGAAGCTGAAAACCTTATATTTTGAAGGCAGTTAAATTCCTCAAAAAACTTTCAACTTGAAAAAGGAAATGTAGTTTTGAGTAGTGTTTTCTTTTACTTCTTTGATAAACATATTTAACTTATCGCATTGTATCATAACACTTGAAAAAGTTTTATATCAATAACCATTTCGGATTTATTATGAAATACTTTAAGTGGCACAAGACATTCGATCTGAATATACTGATAAATTAGACTTGCTTTCACATAATATGAGTTATCAGAACTGATAAGTTATTATTTCTTATATAATATTGTTTTACCGATTTTATTTATTTAGATCTAAACTGGCTTTATCATTTATAAATTCAAGGTTATTTAATGCTTCAAGTTCTACAGGGCATTAAAATGCCAGTTTGTGTAATAAAATAAATTCTATTACAGTTTTAAGCTACATGAAATCGGGGATAAGTTGTTTTGTTTGAACGATAAAATAGTTATAATAGTTAGTTAATATATTTTTTATAACAACGTGCAAAAAGTTCACTTTTTTATATCATATTCATTCATACATCGTTGCGAAAATGACATTTTACGTGCTTACGTCACAGACAGTGCTGAAAGTACTGCTTTCGGCACTAGTGCGGTAAAGTAAATAAGAGTTTCTGATTGGTAGAAAAACAAAATGTCATGAATATCTCCATGGAAACTAAATGATGTCATAAAACTCACTTATTTCTATTGGTTCATTACTTTTGCATTTTCTAATATCTCCATGGAAACTACAAGTACTACAAAATTATTAAAGGAAATTAAATAAGACAAAGGTAAGAACACAAATTTCACGCCAAACAAATATCGCCATGGTAAATAAATGATGTCATGAAAATCACTCATTGGTAGAAATACTTTTTTGCACGTTATTATAAAAAATATTGTAAGCAAGCACGTGCCAAATAATACTTTATTAAGTTCTTGTCATTATTTCACTCGACCTACGGTCTCGTGAAATAAAAGCCACTCGCTTAATAAAGTATTATTTTCGGCACTAGTTGCTTAAATAACTATTATTCTATAGTTATCATAGTTAATGACTTACTTATATAACTTTTTTTAATTAAATATTTAATTAATAGGCTCTTTACTGATAGGAAAATATGTTTTAGCGTGTTCCATGCATTTTAAATTTAGGCAAACATACATTAAAAATTTATCTAATTTAACACATTTCTGAAATACAAAAAAACAATTATGTGATATGCATGTTTCAAATCTTTATTGGGAACAAAAATGCTGAAAATGAAAGTTAATTTTTTGGGGGGTCCCGATTGAAAAAATAACTATCATGTAGGAACAGAGTACCAATCGAAAGCAGAAAAGGATTAAAACTGAAAGGAAATACGTCACCTGATGATGCAGGCTAATTATATTTAATTTTAAAATTATTATATTTATTATTATATTATATTTTATTATATTTATTATATTATATTATATTTTATTATATTATATTATATTTTATTATATTTATTATATATATTATTATATTATATTATATTATTATTATATTTATTATATTATATTATATTTATTATATTATATTATATTTATTATATTTTATTTATATTTATTAGGAAATACGTCACATGATGATGCAGGCTAATTATATTTAATTAAGTACAACGAGCTTGAAAAGCCTGTTAAACGCAAATCTATGTTAAATAAGAAACCAGAAAAAGCAATGCTTTTCTAAGATCAAAAACCTCTATACAGATAGATTTCTCAGTTACGCGCGCGTTTTAGGTGGTTATTAAACGATTTGGCGGTTTGAGAAAATAACACGTTCAAAAGGAAAACTCCGCACTGTTAAAAATTAGGCACTTTGTTTCACCAAAGATATGGTTCCTTGTAGCTGCAACGGCTGGGTGGTGAAACGTTAAACCAAATTTTTGGTATTCGGTTGCACCATTTCTCAGGTTTTTGTTTCCAAATCCAGAAAAATGGTTCAACCAAACACCGAAAAAAAGGTGAAACATTTCACCACACAGCCGTTGCAGCTACTAGGAACCAATATCATGGACAAACCAAGCACAAAATTTTTAACAGTGTGTACCGGTTTTCTTCTTTTCTAGAAAATGCAGCTGTATTCGTTTGTATCATTTATTTATATATTAACAATACAGCTTATTATTTTTGCAAACATATTACTGCTTACTTTCAATTACTAAATATGAAATGTAAGGTAATGACAGACAGTAATGCGATGGGGTCGAAAATCCGAATACGAAATTTTATGTTTTCTACACGTTTTGGAGTGGTTTTCAAACATTGGTTCGTTGTCTGTCTGTCTAAAACCACTCTACAGCTCGAATTAAATAAGCAACGGACTTCAAATTTGGAACACGAGTTTTTTTTACGAGCACGAAATTTCTTTTTTGAAAAAATCGCGCATGTGCAAAGGGTGGCTGCCATAGAACTTTTTTTTGGTTTTATAGGTATTACTGAAAACGAAAAGAGTTACAGACATCAGATTCGGTACGCGAGTTCCCAGTACCTGGGAAAGTTTGGGGAAAATCGCGCGTGTGCAAATGGTAACCCTCAAATAGAACTTTTTAGGTTTTAAAGTCATTTAAATTACCTTACTGGGTATATAATTACAATAAAATGTGTGCATTGATTTATTGAGTGGTAATTGAAACGTGCGGTGTTCCCTTAGTTTTTCTACGAAATTCCAGAAAACGTTTAGAGGGTGTGTCAGCACAATTATTAAACAAAGTATCATCCCGTATAATCACATAACCAACCCAAGTTATAGTACCTTATTCTAGTTAAGAAAATACTATACAAAAAGCAAAATGCGATCTAAATCAGAATCACACAAACTTATAACACGAACACACAAATAAAGGTGCTAAAAGCGACCTTGGGCTACATATTTGTCACGAAATTAAGTGAACAGTAGCGGTTGACATATCACACTGCACGTAAATGGAAAAGAGGCCCATCCCTCGTGTTAACTCAATGAGAGTAGTGCCCGTTTTCGCATCAGTGAAGTATAATGACTTCCAGGATGTGTTATAGCAGCACGATAGTAACACTCATCAAAGCAAATACGTATTCGCCCGTCTCGTCTTAATTATAGGGGTTTGTATATTATACCGTTTATGATGGGGCGCCGAGCAGGGGTTCAATTGGTATAAAATAAAAGTTTATGTAAAATAACAAATCACCGTTATTAAGAATGCACCCGAGCAACGCCTGGTTTATAAAACTAGTATTTATCTAATTAATATTTTTAGTTAGCTACTACGAATGTTAGTATATTATATTACAAAGAATGCCAAATATACAAAAACTTAGGTTTCATAAAAATTCCAACATTCTCCTTCCCACCTTTTCAATTATTATATTTTGTCTATAACTTAGGGGGGGGGTTAAAAAGTGTTTAACACTGAATTGCTTTATTATCACATTATAAATTTTCCTCAGTAAGTTTTTATTGTTATGCGTTAGGTTTCACTTTTTATATTATTCAAACATCTTTTAAATTGATAATACTGATTACAGTTGAAAAATTAATAATAATGCATCATTTTATGTCTGTGTGAGGCCTCTCTCAAAGCGCGAGGTCCTGTAAAAAAAATACCAATTGTACACCCATACCCCTTTCCGACCGAGCTATTACGATCGTGCGGGTATAAAAGAGAATGTTCAAGCTCTTCAAAAATATTGATACCGAAGCAGCTGACTTGTACCAGTCGTTATTTGTATTAAAAAAATGACTTTGCTTTTAAGGAGTTGCTGGCATCGATGCTGTTTAAGGCATTTTTCTATAAAACTCTAACATTTAAGTCTCATAAACTTAAATCAGCGCCATTTGATAGCCGGTCTTAAAGGGATACAGGCGGTTATGAATACCTTAACCCTTTCAGTGCCAGTGATGCCATTTGGCATCATATTTCTGATCATAATTTAAAAAAAAAATAATAGGGCTGACATCTATTGGGATTAATAAAAAATATTTTCTAATAGTAATAAGTTTGAAGAATCGAATGATGTGCTTTTTGATATCATAAATGGCTATAGACGATCAGAAAAAAAAATCTAAAATGATGATGCCAAATTGTCACTGGGACTGAAAGGGTTAAACAAGTGGGATATGTCACATTGTCGTTAGTAACATGTTAAGTTCCATGACAAATTTCTTCGGAAAATTCGGTGACCAACTACAAAAATGCTTAACTTAAAAAAAATTATATTGCAATAAATTTCATAAAAATTAAAAATATATATGTAAAAATTTGAAAAAGAAGAAATTTAAGACAATTACATAGTTATTAAAATCGATTTTTTTAAATAATTTTTTTGTACATTTTTCATTTTTTAATGCAAAGAAATCTAGCAAATTTTTATAGATAGTATTTGAACTGGGGAATGGATATGAAATTCTAGTAAAATATCCACTCTAGCTTGACGAATTATTATAACTGTTTATACCATATACCGTGTTTTGGTGATTTATGTTTTAGAAGTGTTTCAACGTTGGGCGGAGGTAGAAGCGGTTCTAAATTACAGTTATCGTTATTTTAGCTTACTTATCGTCGTAAAATAATTAAAACTCTTAATAACATTTGGAATAGAAAGTATGTTTTAAAATTAAATTTAATATAAAGGTTTTGAAAATTATTAATTTATTATAATTTATTCTTTAAAATTTTTGTCAACAACTTTTTAAATATATTCAAAAAGATTTGAGATTTTATTCGCTTTTTTTTACAGTTAATTCAATTTAAAAAACATTTTACCGAAATTTACCTAGATGGCAGCACCAAAGTCTATAATTTCTAGAACTAATTTATGTATTTTGATGTATTTGATTGATGGAGTTTAAATATAATGTAGTAAGTAGTTTAATTTTTTTAAAAATATATATTAAAAAATTTCTATGCTTCTACGTTAAGAAAAATTTAACTTTATCAGAAGGGCTTCGCCAGTTATAATAACGGAGTCATTGACTTTTAAAATTAAAGTTTAAAAAAATCTGAAGATTTTGAGTTAAAAAAAAATATTAAAGTCTTTTATTTATTAAAAAGTTTCTACCCCCGTACACACGAAATGTGCTATTCTGTAGTAAAGCTTTCTAATTGTATGTTCACTCTTGGACTAAGAGTGTTTTCTAAGATTTTCTGAGATTAAGTTCTAGTAAAGTTGTTAGGTTAGTTAATATAAAATGAGATTTTGAAAAACGGTTATTTCGTAACAATTATTTATTAAAAAGGCACAAAAATTATTTAAAAAATAAAATGTGTGCTAAATTTTGCAACTTTTTCTATGTAATTCATTTAAATAATCGTGTGCCCTGTTTTAAAAAATTCGACTTTAAAAGTAGACGTATACCGTAATTAACTCCAACACATTTTTTGTGTTTAAAACAAATGTTTTGAGCAAGTATAAAGTCTTTAGGCCGCATACTCTTAAGTCCAGGCATGCAAGAACACTTAGCTGCTTAAAACTAGTTCCTCTTGTATGTTAGAAATTATATGGTTGATCCTTGAACCTTGCTAAGGCGCATTGATTTAATGATTCTCATAAGAACAAGTTAAACTATTCTCAATAATAAATGTGAAAAAATAACAAAAATATGTGTAGCTAATAACAAATTGAACTGAAATGTTTTTCAATAGTCACAAAAAGTAATTTCTAATGACCCCCCCCCCCCCCCCCCCTTACCATACTACGGCCCTGAACGTTACATGTATACCTTTATTATTACCATTGTATGTATCTAACTTATCCAAGCAACAATGCAAGAAACTAATTTTTTTTAATGAACTCTATATAGGTCTTCATAATAATACTTTTTGATTATTTGAAAATCAAAAAGTATTATTATGAATAAGAGCTATATAGAATTCATTCAAAATTCATTCATTGCATTGTTTTAACAATGTATCCAAGTGTATAAATTAAACAATAAGCTCGTTTGTTACAATGAACGTATATAGTTGAAATTTTCAGCAATTTTTTTCCCATTTTAAATAAATTTAGTCGCTCTATTGGAACTTAAAACAAAATTCATGTTTCTGCAATTATATTGGATAGAAGTTGATAATTTTAATAAGGTAAGAAATCCCTTACTAATAAGGTAAGATGTAAATTAAATATAACTTTTTGAATATTAAAAAAAAAAACTAATATATGATATTTTCCGTAGTACCAAAAGGAATTAACGGTCATTAAATGTATATTAAAATAGCTACCGGGCGTATTCAACTTATGCTTTTTTAAGGAAAAATCCAAAAATTTTATTACTTTAATATCAAACACATAATTTGATATCAGGTTGGATTCGGTGTAATTAAATGTTGAATATTTGAAATGTGTTGACATTTTGTTCACAGTGATTCTACATCGTGTTTAGTTTAATGATATAATCAATTTAAGCTTTGTCATATTTTTATTTTTAATTTACTGACCTTTTTAAAATAAATTAGTTTTAATAGTTCATCTGTTATTTTCTTATAAATTTTAATGTAGTGTTTTGTGCATACATAACTTAAAAGCTACTTATTCACTCAAGTTTATCAATTGGCCCAGTCTACACATTTTACAAATACACTGACATTGATAGAAAAAAGTTATATTTTTTGAAGTAGCCACGCATAGATGATGTTTGAAACAAACATAATTTTATTTGTTTACAAAATTATTCATCTTTGTTAAACTTATCATAGTATTTAAAGTACAGAGAGTTTTCAGTTTTATCCAAACTGGATTTCATTTGTTGCTTCAGTTTCCCTCTCAAAATGACCGATATAGATGAAAAGAATTTTTTTCTTTCTATGCAAGCTTTCTTTAACAAATGTTTAGAACAACCAACAGCACAGCAAGAAGTTGGCATTTAAAAAATTTAATAAGTAAAATATTCTTAGAAAACTCATTTTCGAATACCAAAACATAAGTAATTCCAGGCAACAATGACAACAAACCGTTGGAGCTGTTGCCATCCACGACGTGAAACAACCCCATTGTCTCAGTTTAAACATCTTAAAACTACACTCACATTGATATTAAAAAAATGTCTAATTTTTGAGGAATTAGCGTTTCTGCACTTCAGGTTTTTAAAACAGTTTGAGACCATAAAGTCACATTAAAAAAATTGCTATTAATTAAATATCCACTACATAAATATAATAATTTAACGTGTCTTTTTTTTGTAATGCATTTGTGAAGAGGGACTGTCAGTCCCATAGAGCTAATGCATTAGTTTTGAAATCACAACTTTGGCAAAAGAATTGCTTTGCATGTTATCCCATTCTCACCAGGTATAGGAATCATCATAACATCCATTTAAAATAAAATTGGAAAGAAAATAACAACCGGTTATTTAATTATTAATTAATAAAGTTTTAAAATAGTGTCGCCATCTGCTGTAATTTTTGGCATTTTAAAACTTCAAAACTATATAATTAAATAGCTAGATAACATTTTCGTTTCAAATTTGTTTCATTTTGATGTTATGCTGATTCCCATACCTGGGGAAAAAGGGCTAACATGGCAAAGCAATACTTATGCGGAAGTCGTGATTACAAAACTAATGCATTAGCTCTATGGGACTGACAATCCCTCTTAAAGCTTTCATAGATCGCAGTCTAGAATTGCATAAATAAAGTTGAACAATAAAACAGTGAAATAGAAATTATTAAAGTTAATCAAAGAATCTTCTTTCTAATTCAGTCCATGTGGACTCGTCTATAGTCTCAAGAGGAACTATTGAAACCACATATATAAATGATTTATGTATCCGTAATTTCAGTATTTTTCTGTTAAATCATAAGTACCTCTCATCACCTAAAGTCACCTGCATAAACTTTTTCGTTCTGGTATTTTGAACCTTTTTTTCTCTGCGATGTTTGCATACAGTTCTACTCTTACCTCAGTTCTATGCTTCGGATAAATCTTGTTGCTTTAGATTTTGCCATATTGAAATCAAAAAACAAATTAAAATTGAAATTAACCCAATTTCTCAATTTCCTTCATTTTCCGCTGTTTTATTTACCGCAGAACATGACGGGATATTTCATGAGACCCCCCCCCTCTTCTTCCCCTCGTAAAGACACTTTCTGGAGGCACTTTAGTTGGTGTTATTAAAAAACTCGTATATAGTGGACACTGAGATTCCATAAGTAATT
This sequence comes from Oedothorax gibbosus, assembly GCA_019343175.1. Lineage (NCBI taxonomy): Eukaryota > Metazoa > Arthropoda > Arachnida > Araneae > Linyphiidae > Oedothorax > Oedothorax gibbosus. Next base: position 9,946,228 of record CM033276.1, on the reverse strand, counting down.
TTAAATCACTGTTTCTAACTGCTTTTAGTCTTGTCCTAAATAAATATTTAAAGATCAGACTATTAGATACAGTCATCAAACATCATCGTCAAATTTCGACAAAATACTTTGGTATTGGTATAGATGGATTGAATTTAAAAGTGTTTGAACTTGTAACAATACTTCAGCAATGCAAAAGCAAAACAATGGCTTTTTATAACATGAAACAAAAAAAAACACCTTCACATTCTTCTTCTGTGTGTTTTTAAAACAATGCCTATTTTTAAACAATCCCCGGATTGTTAGAAAAGTCGTTATTTAGTCGCCATCTTTCTTAATTTCTAAACGTTATTTGAAAGTTTAAAGATATTTTGTGATATCCTATGTTTAAACCTAACGAAGATTATAAATTTTACTTTGGTAAGTTGCGACTGGCGTTAGTTCACGAGATCATATTGATTTTCCTTTTAATATAAAACATTCAACTATAAAAGATTAGCTTTGCTGATTTTTGTTACAAATACTGCATAGTAACGTAGGGAGAAAAAAGTTTGTGGTACTTTTTATATGCTTGTCATTTTATTAATATAAGATACTTTTTCAAATTCATTTTCGGTATAACTCCTGTAAAATATTTACAATTATTTTTGATAAATTTGATGAAAATTGTAAAAATGGTGGATATGGTCTTAAGGGCAAATGGAAACAATGTTCAATTCTAAATCGTAGTAAATAGTGTCTGCAACAAGCAATGTGATAGGACTGTTTTTGAAATTTATTAAAATCTTTGAAAATATATACTAATTATACGTATATAAGAACTGACCTAATTATTATTATTTATCATTTCAGAAAAGATATTACAAGGTGGGAGGGATGGGACTACAAAAAGCTTACAAGAACGAAAAGAAGGGCTGGTGGCCAGGGAGAAAGATAATGCGGCTACTGGCCCGGGATAAAGAAAAGTTACAAGAACGGAATGGAGGGCTGGTGGCCAGGGAGACAGACAATGCGGCCACTGGCCCGGGGCAAAGAAAAGTTACAAGAACGGAATGGAGGGCTGGTGGCCAGGGAAACAGGCAATGCGGCCACTGGCCCGGGGCAAAGAAAAGTTACAGAACGGAATGGAGGGCTGGTGGTCAGGGAGAAAGATAATGCGGCTACTGGCCCGGGACAAAGAAGAAAAGTTACAAGAACGGAATGGGGGCTGGTGGCCAGGGAGACAGACAATGCGGCCACTTGCCCGGGGCAAAGAAAAGTTACAAGAACGGAATGGAGGGCTGGTGGCCAGGGAGACAGACAATGCGGCCACTGGCCCGGGGCAAAGAAAAGTTACAAGAACGGAATGGAGGGCTGGTGGCCAGGGAGACAGACAATGCGGCCACTGGCCCGGGACAAAGAAAAGTTACAAGAACGGAATGGAGGGCTGGTGGCCAGGGAGACAGACAATGCGGCCACTGGCCCGGGGCAAAGAAAAGTTACAAGAACGGAATGGAGGGCTGGTGGCCAGGGAGACAGACAATGCAGGCCACTGGCCCGGGACAAAGAAAAGTTCAAGAATGGAATGGAGGGCTGGTGGCCAAGGAGACGGACAATGCTACCACTGGCCCGGGAAAAAGAAAAGTTACAAGAACGGAATGGAGGGCTGGTGGCCAGGGAGACAGACAATGCGGCCACTGACCCGGGACAAAGAAAAGTTGCAAGAATGGAATGGAGGGCTGGTGGCCAAGGAGACAGACAATGCTACCACTGGCCCGGGAAAAAGAAAAGTTACAAGAACGGAATGGAGGGCTGGTGGCCAGGCCAAGGAGAAAGAAAATGCGGCCACTGGCCCGGGGCAAAGAAAAGTTACAAGAACGGAATGGAGGGCTGGTGGCCAGGGAGACAGACAATGCGGCCACTGGCCCGGGACAAAGAAAAGTTACAAGAACGGAATGGAGGGCTGGTGGCCAGGGAGACAGACAATGCGACCACTGGCCCGTCACACATCTGTGGGTTCGAATGTTTGTGGTCGGGTATATCACAGATACCATGGGTGCAGGTTATCTGGAGAAATGGCCCTTCCATTCCACCAGCGCGACGTATCTAAATTGTTGGGTCAGCAACCTCTCAGAGCAGAAACTATACTGCACCCCTCCTTTCCTTTCAGGCTATACACTTAGCTTCGATGCTTTTTCTAAATAAAATTATCAATAGCATTTAGATAATTTCATACTTATTATCTTAAAGTTTATATATTTACTTATTAGAATTTCTTGCAATTTCTATTGCTTCAATCTGCGAAAGAGAAATTAAAAGTTAAAGACTTTTTTGGTCCAAAAAATGAGTTCTGTATTCATGAAAAAAGGGTACTTTTTCGCTAAACCTACACCAGTGGATAAAGCGCTATTTATGCCAACGATTACGCAATATTACATTAATGAATATTTCGGCAAACCTAATAGGGTTCGGCAATGGACTTTGGCAAATATCCAAACTGCTCTACGTTTAACAGAAAAGTACTGTGTAAAATCTTTTCCCCCAGGCGAATTAATTTCAAAACAAATATGATTCCTAAACGAATACTTTTTACGCTTAACTTAAGAGGTGCTTACCTTAAACCCTAACTTTTTGGGGTGTTGAGATCAGATTTATAATTGAATATAGAGACCCTAAAAACGAAAAATATTGCTTTGTACAGGGTGGCGCAAATAAAAGTGGCCGGATTAGAATCTAGATTAAGATCCCTGCAAACTGATATGTCGCTTTCAACTGACTTGTAGATTTCAAACTGATTTATGTCGCCAAAATAAATTTCTCTTAATTTATTATTTAAACGAAATAAAGTTTCTCAAGCGATTGTTTAGAATGGCAATTGTGATTTAATTCTTATAAAAACGGATTCTTATGCTTTTTAAATGACCCTTAAATTTTGCAGTTTTTTTAATAATTGAAGTACTAGTTCTGTACAAGTTGTTTTACTACTATATTACTTTAGCAGCAGAGAAACCAACTACTAGGGGGTAAATGAGTGGACGAAACTTCGGATGTCAGAGGGTTTTTTTTAAAGAAAATTATCAAAATAACAGGGAAAATTCATTTAGAACTTTAAACATTTTTACCCGTTTCACACGCAACGCTTCCGGTAATTGGTTAACCTAAGGGACCATGCCCGGATTTGGCAACTTTTCAAAAATCTCGCCAAGTGGAAATGACAACAAACCCCGGCACTTGCCGAGATGGTTGCCATCTCGAAATGACAAAAAATACTACCTAATTTCAAAATGGCCGACCAAGAAAATAAACTTTTTCATACCATGAAAAATTCATTAAATTGCAGACCAGATTTATAAAAAACGTGGAACGTTAAAATGCCGATGAATTGATTTTAAAAAAGTAAATAATTATTTAAAATCGTTAAGCATATAATGGACTTGTTTCAACACTTTGTCAAAGAAAACAAAACAATCAATGACATCGCAGTTCAGAGCGCGTGACGTTTTAAAAAAACCAATGAGCTTGTTTCAAGTAGTAGGGAAAGAAAACAAAACAACCAATGAATTCGCAGTATGGAGAGCGTGACATCATAAGAAATATGTTTGACATCATAAGAAATATGTCTGACCATCGAAGGTTTATCTAACTATCATTATTCATCCATATATAGGCTATACATGGATGAATGGTACTAATGGTATTTTGTATTCACCCACATTTAAAGGATATACATGGATGAATACTAATGGTTAGCGTTAGATAAACTTTCAATGGTTAGTCAAAACACAATAAGCCTACCTGGTTACCTTAATTTCTTACTATTGTTAGTTTCGTACAATTCGTTAATGATTCCACGAAGTCTATTTAAATCTGTTTCCCACATCCCTTCACGGCTGATAAGTATTGGTTACATAAACTTTCGATGGTTCGAAGGTAGTTTTCGTAAATTAATCAAAATTGCCCACTATTATTAACAATCTCTGTACCAATATCCCTACACGAATGGTAATAGTTACATAAAACTGTAGTACTACAACAATAGTAACTTTTTTTATGATTACTCAAAATCGCTCAATTTTAATAATAATAACCTTTGTACCGTTGTACCCCAAACCCTTATAATATCGTAAAGTAATGGTTAGGTAAACCTTAGATGGTTATTCAAAACAAGGCGTAGCTTTCGTGGTTACTCAAAACTTCGCAGTGTTACTAACAATTTCTGTACCACATATTTCTATACGAATAATAATGGTTAGACAAAAATGGTTAACCGAAACAAAAGTAACTTTGGTGGTTACGTAAAATTGCTCAATGTTAATAATAATCTTTGTACCCCCAAATCCTTACAAGGTTGAAAAGTTATGGTTATAGGAAAACCTTCGATGGTTAGAAGGTAGTTTTCGTAGTCTACTTAAAATTGCCAACTATTATTAACAATCTGTAAACCAAATATCCCTACACGAATAGTAATGGTTAGACAAAATTCGTTAAACTAGCTTTGGTTGGTTACTTAAAATTGCCCACTAACAATCTCTATTTTAAATATCCCGACACGAATAGTAATGGTTAGACAAAATTCATTAAAGTAGCTTTAGTTGGTTACTTAAAATTGCCCACTATTATTAACAATCTCTATATAAAATATCCCGACACGAATAGTAATAGTTAGACAAAACTCATTAAAGTAGCTGGGTAGGTTACTTAAAATTGCCAACTATTATTAACAATCTTTATGCCAAGTATCCCGACACGAATAGTAATGGTCAGAGGCAACACTCGTTAAAATAGCTTTTGCTTGGTTACTCAAATTGCCCAATGTTAATAACAATCTTTGTACCCCAAATTATTACAAGGTCGAAAAAGTAATGGTTATAGGTAAGCCTTCGATGGTTTGTCAAAACAAGGTATTTTCGTTGTTAATCTTACCTTACTGCTGCGGCATCGTATAATCCTCTGCACACACAAAATGAGCTTTGAGATGATGTCCATACCAAAAGTGAAACTCGAAAACACCCGTGCCAAGCCAATACTTAAAAAGTCAGTTGCGCAAAAGAAGACCAAATGGAATGACGGATCTTCGAGGGCAAGGAACCTCCTCCTCCATTGGATCTTTTGTTGCGAGTTTTGGACACCACACCCTTTCTCGAATTTGCGGGAATATTTTTTTTATGATCTTTTTAGAGATGAGTTACTTTTTGATTCTGTGTTTTATTTAGAAAGTAGGGGTATATAACCATACATCATTACGCTAGCAGACGGCGCGCTGTAACGGGTGCGGGTTCGATTGCAGCCTTCGCCCTGGGTGTGTATTCCTTTCTCTGTGACAGTAAAAAATTCTTTCCGTGTCTGTCTTACTTGACGAAGGCTTCATAAGCGGGTCTCTGATCAAGCACACAAGCCGGAATATATATTTATGTATCTACCTCTAACCCCCTACCCTACATGACTTCTAATTACCACTCAATAAATCAATACATTTAAAGGGTAATTGTGTACCCTATAAGATTAATTTCAATAACTTTAAAATCAAAACAGTTCTATGGAAACCACATTTGCGCATGCTCGATTATCTGGGAAACCTTATTATGACGTCCGACTGGTACTGGAAACTCGTGTACAGAATTGGAAATTCAGAGCTCTTTGAGTTCGAGCTGTAGAGTGGTTTTAGACCGACAGTATGACAGGCGGATCAATTTTCAAGAACCACTTTTTTAGAATAGTTAAATTGGTTAATGCATTATAAAAGTAACCTATAATTTGATAAAACTTGGTTGCCTTTATATGTATTTTGGCATATTAGTTTGCTGCGATGGAGGCCCCCTAATCAAGCTCATGCTGTCCTTGAACTGAAGTCTTGATCGGGCCCTGCCAGGTGGTGAAGAAAGCATTCGCTAACTCTCCCAAACTACTGCAGTAGAACTCCAAGTATTCGAAGTAATTGGGACCTAACCACATTCGGATATAATTGGACTTAATAGGAAGAAAAGGTATAATCATGCAATAGCCTTTTTATATGACAGATGAGTACAATATAAAAGCAGGTACAGTTAGTACAAACGTTTATATGGTATATATGCTAATTATAAACTTTTATAACCGGCATATCTATTGCTGTTCGTCTATATTGGATATCATGCCCAAAAAAATATATATATAAGGCAACGTGACGATTGGCCGGATGGAATTTTTCCTGAAATTCAGCAACGCTTTCGGATAATTGTAGTTCTTCTGTAATTATAATCCTAGTCAATATTATGTGAATCTGAGTAAAAAACAGAGGTAATGTCAACATATCCTTATTTCTTGGACATCCATGTTGGACATTGTCTTCCGCGGTTCGACTTCAGAGGGCCCGCTGCGTGACACCAGCATTCTTCCGCGTGTGTTCGAACTGCGTGACCGCAGCTCCTGCAGGAGATTCTTCTTCTTGGGAAGCTCCGCTCCAATTGCCGGTTTAGAAGCGGCCGACCTTTTTTGGACTCGTAATGCTGCTGGCCGGCCGACCGTGTAACAAGGCTGGGCAGTTTTGGGTAGTTTTTAGACGTTTTTTGGTTCTTCCATAAGGACCGTCAGGCTGGGACATAGGGCCCCCAAGTTTTAATGGCCTCTAAATTTCGATTTCCCTTATACTAAATTTTGTAGAACCTCAGATTTTCAGTAAACTTTATAATTTTTGAGGCCCCATTTTATTTTAGATTTACATTGACTTGGAAATTGTCTTAAGATGATTGGTTTGATCGTTATATTAGGGAAAAGGGAAAATGATAAAATGGAAGAAAATATATAATATCAGCTAATTAGCACTATTATTAAGGGCGATCATAATCTACACAACATTTTTAGTAAGGGGGCCCGTAAATCTATTATGCCTATAGTCTGTATTTTCCTAGATCAATGCAGGCTCAGGTTGGAAGATATGGACTGTTCAGTTTGTTCAAGAAATGTTGTGAACAGTAATAAAAGTTAATTTTGATGTCTAAAACAAAGATCATCATTGTTGAATTTCCAATTAGGCAAAGAATCAGTATTGCAACAATGGGTCTTAAGGTTGTAAAGAGTCCTACCAAAAAGCAAGAGGCATTTTTAGTGTTATGAATAGGAAAATGTATTTAATATGACTCCAAATTCGCATCAATGGCAATAAAGCAATATATACAGTAGGTTACACAGTACAGCCGAGTTGAATAGAATTATCGTCACAATAGTGCAACACGAGGGCTATATGCTATAGGACAGGCGTTGTAATTTAGAGCCACATTCAAGTGACGGGCCGATACCAAAGTAGTTTAGTTGCATTTTTAACGACAACCATATTCTTTTTATGCTCAACGCATTATTAAGGGCAACATCGTACGCGTCGTCGATAGGCATTTCCGATCATATTTAACGTGCACTTAATCCACACGGTGTATATTATTTGTCGAACTTTCTTGACTGTATAGACCGTTTATAAGTGAACAGTTATTTTAACATTGCTAAGGATGACCGAATCTGGGGACTTTCGCGTGGAAGGCAAGCGCCTTACAAACTTGGGCTCCCCGCATTCCCCCAATTAGGCAACGAGTCAGTAATGCAACTACAATAGTTCTTAAGATTGTAAAAAGCAATGCCAAAATCTTGAGGTCATTTTTAAAAAAAGATATAAGAAAAGAAAATGTACTTAAAGTTCAATGAACCCGCTGGACCGCGGGTCTCCAAACCAAAGTGCCTCAGGGTTAATTCAATGGAGAAAAAAATATTTTCTAAACCAGTACATTTCTCTGGCTGTATTTAATATTTTTACAAATGGCTTTTTTTAAATGATAAAAGTAGTTGACTTGCAGGTCCCGACAAACCCACTTTTTAAAATTGGTTCGAATATATATTTTTTAATTTTCAATAAATAATTGTATACAAACAAATTCCTATAGTAGCTGCAACGGCTGTGGGAACCATTTTTCGGGTTTTAGAAACAAAAATCTGAGAAAAGAGGTTCAACCTTACATCAAAACTATAGAGAAACATTTCACCAAAGACGTTGCAGCCTCAAGAAACCATATTTTTGGTGTAATTTTTAATAAATAATTGTGCACAAACAACATTTCAAAAAGTTGGATTATAGAGACCTGTAAGTTATCTACATTTATCATTTTAAAAAAGCCGTTTGTAAAAAATATTAAATACAGCCTTAGAAATGTGGCTTAGATTTTTTTTTTACTCCGTTGGATTAACATTGAGGCACTTTGGTTTGGAGACCCGCTAATGTACTCCAAATTCACGTCAAATAGCAATAAAGCAATAAATACAGTCGCTACACAGCACAGCCGTTCCTTTTAAGATGTATAAGACCACTAGGGCATGTTTATAAACGAACTGCAAATAAAACTGAAGACCAGTACACTGATTAAAAAACTTCGTGATTGGTTTCACCATGTTAATGATTCCTATAAAGTAGCTGCAACGGTTGTGGGAACCATTTTTCGGGTTTTAGAAACAAAAACCTGAGAAAAGCGGTTCAACCTAATATCGAAAATATCGTGAAACATTTCACCACAGACGTTGCAGCTACAAGAAACAATATTTTTGGTGAAACCGAACGCCACATTTTTGACAGTGTATATAGGTTGGTGGGCATGAATCGGCGAAATCATTGACGTTTAAAAAAATGTGTCAGCGAAAAATTAATGCAAACTATGGAATATTTTTTATGAAATTTAAAAAACCATTCTTATTAAAATCTAAATAAAAATCTTTAGTATGCCTTCTTATTCAACAAAAATTTTCTATTGATTCTACACTATTTTATGGAATTATTTATTGATAAATCGTCTCCCCGAGATATTGATTATTTTTAGAAGTGTCCGTATTGCACCTCACGATATAAGACATTTATTTACCTTCAAATATTTGTTCTAACGCGTATGCATTTTATTTCCATTCTAATGATTCCATATACTCACACGTGCTTGTCTTTATTCAGACTAATGGAGTCAATTAATGAATGTTTTTGTTCTAAAGTATGTTGTTATCTTCTAAACATTTGTTCCAATTTCGAAAACAAAATGACTACATCTTTATTAATGTAATCGTTACTACATAATAAAAAGGTATACTTTGAATTATATGCATGGATAATGCTGTCAGTTTCATAACAGAAATGGCCCAGCGTTTAGAATGTAATGAAAGTAAGTTTCGAAAATTTCTATTTGATTTGAGTTCTTAGATATTACGATTTTAAAACAAAATAACTTCAAAAAGATAAACAAACTTCGGCTAATAATGGGGAAAAAGGAAAAAGAACATTTTATATATATTATTCTTTTGTAATATTGTATTTAACATATAAAATTACATTTCGATTGGCGAAATCACATACACTAAAAAGGCATTCAACATACCTGAAAACTTTGATGTATCTAAATAGTCGAATTTTTAATTTCTTTAATACATCTAAATTACTTCATTAAAATTTTTCTCAAATATTTTTTTTAAATAGAACAATTATTATTTCCTTAAACATTCCATTAAAAAAACCCGCTCTCAGATTCCGAACAACTAGAACTAATGAAATTCAAGTGATGCCATTTAAATAATATATTGTTTTTAATTATTTAAATTCAAACGATTTTTTAAAAAAAATTAGCGTCTGCAATGCAATGGGCTTGTTTCACGTGGGATCTGGCAACAGATCTGCGGTCTTGTTTTCATTTTTTTCGAATTACTTTTTTACTTTTGTTGATATTCGAAATTGAGTTTTCTAAGAATAAGTTTTTTTAGTTGTTATTTTTTAAATTTATAACTTATTGCTGTGCTGCTGGTTTTTTTTAATCATTTATCAAGGAAAAATTGCATTAAAAGAAGTTGGAATTTAAAACAAATAACAACTAAAATATTCTTAGAAAACTCAATTTGGAATACCAAGGCAAAAGTAATTCGAGAAAAATGAAAACAAGACCGCGGAGCTGTTGCCAGATCCCTCGTGAAACAAGCCCATATGTTTATTCATTTGCATTAAATAAGTACAGTTTACTGATAACGTAAAATGCATTACGTGTTATGTATAAAAAGAAATAGCTTTAGTGCTTTCTGCATTAAAACATTTTTTGTTTCCATTTTAGAAGTAACAAGAAGAAAATCTGCTGATTAAATATTTGCCTTTTATTCTAAGCATGGCCATAAAGGCATAAAGGATTACGCCACTAAAATATTGAATTAAATTCTAATTTAAATATAATAGATTACTAAACAGTGACGAATTGAAATCGAACTTTGTTTTCAATAAACAATGTATGTCAGATAACCGAAAATATATTTTGACGACAATATGTAAAATCATGTAGTTATAATTTTGCAATATTCAAGAGAATATTAATTTTTATTTAGGAGCAGAATACAAAATTTTTCTATGCACATGCAAACTCAACAAAAGAGAATTTCTTTCCTTCCAAATAGTCTTTGTCAAAATCTGTTAAAAATACTAGCCAAGAAGAATTGGGTAAAACCAAAACTAATTTCGATAAGGAGGACACTTAAAAGACTAACACATTTCTTTAAAAGTAACACTATAAAATGTTTCAAATCATTTACAAAAACAAAAGGAGACTCATTTTTACCATCCAATACGTCTTTCTTCAAAGATAACAGTTATGAAGAATGTCATAAATCAGAAATTATGTTTTCGCTGTTAAAATCACGAAATTCGTTTTATTTTCTGTTCTACGTGGCAAGATTCACTGGACTGCCATTACCTAGTTCACAGCCTTCCCAATCTAAATTGGAATCGAGAAACTTCAACATATTTTGCCTCTTGCTGACCATCCTGAAGACAATATCTTTCCTCTTCTCCTGCATTACCATACACCATCTGGTTCGAGCGACAACCTTGAGGCTCACTTTCTACTCCTTCAACACTTGCGGCACTTTAACTGTGTTTGCCATCATCGCCAAGAAGTCAAGCATCAGGAAGACGATGAAGACTCTAACGCAACTTCGAACTGAACTGGACTTCAACTGCCACGTTGGCAGTCGCCAGTCAATCCACCTAGTCATCATCTTGGCGAGTTTGGTCATCATTATCTTCTTCGCTCAAATAATCTTCTACTTCGACAAGAGCCACGACGATCGATGGTCCGTCGTCAAGATATACGGGTTAGTCTTGAGCAACTCCACTCGAAGGGTCTACTTGGACGTCTACCACTGCTGCGTGGTCTTCACATACACCAACAGCACGATCACCGTCTGTCTCATGTCTCTGGTGTCCTACAACGTGTCCAATGTCCTCGGGGATATCATCAAATCCTACAGAAAGAGGTTGATGGCCATCTTAAGACACCCGAATCCGACGGTTGACGATATCCACGTCAGCGTCACGCTCTTCAGAAGAATCGTGTGTTGCACCAGGGACATCGAACATGCACTATCTCTTTGCTTACTTCTACTTTACGGTGCCTCTGTGACCTGGATCTTCAACAGTTTCAACGTGGTCATAGTCAGGGACAAAGTGTACCACAATAAACTCGCCTACGCCTTTGTCGCCATCACCACGGCGATGGCCCTAATCGTCTTTTTCACCGTGACCCAAGGTGCTTCGAGGCTCATTTCAGAAGACAAGAAGCTAAAATGCCTGACTGTTCGATTGGCGGAGAGACCATTTACTGCATCGTATGCTTCTTCGTTTTGCGTGTGCAATTTGTCTACGTTGCACTGTATCAAGTTACTGATGAGATCGATCCGTGGTAATAGGATTTACCTGACAGCAGGAAACATGTTTATCCTTCAAAGATCGCTCGTACTGACAATGTTCGGATTGATTTCGAGCTACGGAGTGCTTTTACACCAGTTTGGAGACTACCAGCTATAATTTCCCGATACCACGAGTGATATTTTGCACTTATCTCACCTATTTACTAACAAAATGAAAATGAGAAACTTTTATTAATGAGGAAATTCAGCTTTACGGTAATAGAAAGAAGGTAGTATCTATAAGACCAGACAGCCTATATTTGCTGCCAAGAAAATATTAGTGATCATAAAAAACAAGTAGGTTTGTTACAGAATCTGTCACTTAAACCGCTTCCACACAACATTTGTGCTCAACAGGAAACAAACGATTTATACACCTCAGAAAGAAATTCGCCAAACAGAGCCTTTAGCTAGTTGTAATTAAACATTTTAACGATAAAATTAATTATTTTCATTAATCTTCTTTCTCAGATTTAATAATTAGACTTTATCGTTTGCTTAATTTGTTTGAAGTTCAAAGAATAATAATGGAATCTTTTTTAATAAATATCTTTGTGTCGCCACAATTTACCATTTACATTTCTTTCGAAAATTCAGTTATTTATCGTTTGTTAAATTAATTTACAGTTCGAAAAATATATAATTAGTGCAATTGATGCTTTAAAAATAAAAGCGAAACTTTGCATATTTTTATGCCAAGTTAGAATTCTCTATGCATCTTTCTTCATACATATATAATAAACCATCAAAAGAACTCTATTGTGATATTACAACAATCCAAACTGAATTATATCGCATAAATAAATATTATTTCAAAAGTTATTTTTATTTTAAAGTTTCTGTACGTTAACGAAATGGCAACAGTGAAAATATGAATAAAAATGGAATTTGCATGTTATTTCTATGTAGATTAAATTTTTAGTTATTTAAATTTTAAATAAACTTCTCATTAAAATTTTTTAATGAAATTTGGAATGTAGTCTAATCTGATTTTTTGCTTCAAAATGACATATCCCACTTGTCTGTGGACTTGTGGATGGCAACAGTGAAAATATGAATAAAAATGGAATTTGCATGTTATTTCAATGTACATAAATTTTTTTTTAGTTATTTAAATTTTAAATAAACTTCTAATTTAAATTTTTTAATGAAATTTGGAATGTAGCCTAATCTGATTTTTTGCTTCAAAATGACGTATCCCACTTGTCTGTGGGACTTGTGGTTCTTTCTGTGAAAGTGGGTGACAGACAGACGGACGGACTGAACGATTATAATACCTTCCACTTTTTACGTTATAAACGTAGTGTGGAAGCTAAAACTCGTACAAATCACACTTTATTGGCTTCATACACTTTACAATGCATAATTCTTACAGTAGTTATTATTCTGTGTTTAAAATACTGCTATTTTTAATTTCAATTATCTAATATGAAGTTATGAAAAGGAGTAGAGAAGATTATGTGTTCCTTCCAACACATTTTGGAGGGTTCTGATTCTAAAGTGTTTTTTGAAGGTTGGTCAGTCGGTCTGAAAAAACTATACAGCTTACAGTCGGGCATCAAAATAGGGTTTTCGAGAAAATTGTGCATGCGCAAAGGGTAGTCGTTATATAACTTTTGGGTTTTAAATGTATTGCGAAAACAAGTAGGTTTGTAACAGAATCTGTCACTTAACCCGCTTCCACACAACAGTTGTGTTTAACAGGTAAAAAGGCGCCAAACCCAGCATTAATTCTATATTAAACATTTACATGATAAATTTGGCTAGTTTCCTTTATTTTATTTCGAAAATTCAATAATTATTACTTATCGTTTGCAAAAATTAATTTATATTTCAAAGAATAAATATGTAATATTTCTCGCTTTTAAATAGAATGAAAATATTTCATATCAACATACAAAGATTCCGTAGTGAAATATATTTGACGTCATTTCAAGCTGATCGATGTCGCAAAAATAAATTTATTTTAATTTATTGTCTAAAGGAATTAAAAGTTTCTCGAGCGATTGTTGCGAATGGCAACGAATTCTTTTCTGAAATTTTCAATGTATTCTAATTTAGATGCGCTGAATTTTTTGACGTATCACACTTGTCCGTAGCATTTGTAGTTTCGGATATGAAAGTGGGTGACAGACAGACGGACTGAGCGATTATACCTTCCACTTTTTACGTTATAAACGTAGTGTGGAAGCTAAAATGAAAAGAGATACAGGCTTCAAATTTGGTACACGAGTTCCCAGTACCTGTTGGACGTCATAATAATATTTTGGGGAAAATTGCAAAAGAACATTTTTAGTTTTAAGGTTATTGAAATTATCTTATAAGGGTATAAAATTAGCTTTAAATGCACTGATTGAAAGTTGTGTAATGTTACACACCTCTAGTTTTTTTAACAGTAAAATATCCAAATATGTGAAAATCAGTTAAAATGCAAATATAGCATTTTATGATGCAACAGTAGAATACTAAGAAGTTAATACAAATACAAAAATTGTCGACCAACAACAGGCCAGAGGGCAAGGTTGGTCCAAAATAAATCTAATACATTACCAGTTTCCAATGACTGTCAAGCTTCTTCTTAAAATCTTCTACTCTCTTTGAATGCACAACATAATCTGGTAAAGCATTCCACTCATTGACAACTCTATTGTAAAAATAATGTTTTCTTACCTCCCTTCTAAAGCATGATTTATTCAATTTCTGATCATGTCCTCTTGTCCGGCTATTTAAGGTAAAACCTAAGCCCTCCATGTCTCCCTGTTTTATGAACTTGAATAACTGTATTAAATCACCCCTAGCTCTCCTGTTTTCCAGGGAATACATGTTTAAAGATCTTAATCTGTTATCATAATCAATACCAGATTAATCCTTAATCATTTTTGTAGCCCTATGCTGAACTTTTTCAAGCAACTCTATATCTTTTCTGAGGAAGGGAGACCAAAACTGAACATGAAAAACTGAACATGATGAAAACATTGTACCAGAATCAAACTAATAGTCATTTTGAATCCTTTATTAAAAAAGTATTGAATCACATGGTCAGAAGATACTTTTGTAGGCAAGTATTAACTAAACAAAAATATCTGCAATAGCACACTTCTGTTCTTCAATAATGCTACATTTTAAATTTAGTATTGTAATATTTTTATTGTATGTAAACTGTTTTGTATACAAAAGTTGCCATTTCATATCACAATTACATCAGAAAATATAACTAAAAAAAGTATATACATATTCAAACTTTTGAAACCATATGGCATTGAAATTGCCTTGTATGGAATTGAAAAACTATTTCAAAATCATAAAAGCGGTATCAAAACTTATTTTACTGCTAAAAATAATAAAGTGTATGATTTTGAAAATAGCTCTCTAAATATAAAACTAGTTATTGCTCTATGCAGGTAAAATATAGCAATTTTCAATGCTTTGTTACAGACTTTAAACTTGTACTCATAAACCATTTAATTCAAAATTTAACCCATTAATGACAAAATATGAAGAAATCAAGTCTGAATTTCATTTGAAGTTACTCAAAATAAGCAAAATATAAAACAAATAAAGGCTACAGTCCTGAACCATTAATGAAGGTTAAATTTACACAAAAAACAAATTACATAAAACTTAAAGTTAACTATTTTATTTGGGAAAAGAAAGTGTTAATGGTATTCACAAAGTTGTTATTAATGGGTTAAGTAAAATGTAAAACCAATATATATATACAATAAAAACAATAGATTTATAAATAGAAAATAAATAAAAACAATCATAAGATAACATACTTTGTACTACTGTTTCTCAATCAAAGAATATTTGATTGAAAAATATCAGATACTTAACAGATAACAATCTGTCACATAATAATTAGGCATGATTTTTCTAGATTCAAAAAGTGTTTAGTATTAAGAGATATATACAAACATATGTAAATGTAAAAAAAAATACAGTTTTTTTAAAAGTATAAACCAGTTTCATTTGAAATAACTTGTTGTATTTAACTTACCATACAAGCCTCAAAACTTTTTTTATTTAAGTTTTATTTATCTAGTATAGTGTCATGTTATCCTCATTAACAGCAAAAAAAAGCATGCATGAAATGTGCTTTACCTTTTGTCATGTAAAGTGCCACATTTAAGAATAAATTACTCTTGTTTGATTCACTTGATTCATATATTTAACTAAGACAAGTATATTAATGAGAAATATTTTTTCCTCCAAAATAACTTAATATAAGAGCTAACATTCTTATATTCAAAAATCAATTTTTGTTAAGCAGAAATTCATGGTTAAAAAATCTTAAAGATAAATTTGTAATGTTTCACTGCAAAACCAAAAAAAAATAGAGAGAGAGAAAATGTATTAAAGTTTACCAAGGGATACAGATGTATAAACTTGTGACCTGACTGTCAAGTTTTCAGAAACAAACATAATTTTTTTAAAAAAAAAATCTAAATTTTATGATTTTACTAAATTTTTAAATCTTAAGTATTGGCTGTCTTTTATAATCATGTGCTTAAGAAAAATAATTTAAAATAATATAAAGATATTGAATTTTCAGTTAAAATTTAATCACATGCAGTGAAAACAGGAATACACTTCAAACCAAATTGCATATTCCTTAGAGAGCTAAATCAAGCTTTATAGACATAGAGCAAATATTTTTACATTTCCAAGATTACTAACTTTATAATCTATAATAATAAAAGAAAGAGTCTGTTTGTCTGTGGATCGTGAAAGACCTTCTTATACTGCTCGAAAAAATTCAAAATTTTTAAGATAGATTCCTTGAAATACCTACGTGTGCACCTGAGGCTTACTTTTTTCATGTTTGATTACGATTTTTTAATTAATATAATTATTTACAAAAATATGTCATCCACCTGAGAGTGAGGGACTGAAACTGGGGCTTGAAAACACATGGGCCGGGCCGAAACAGGGGTTTGACGTCATCCGCAGATAAACACGAAATCCAGTAAGAAGAGCCGTTAAAATTGACACAAATTCGATTTGAAAGAAACCGATCGATTTAACCATTTTCAATTTGAAAGAAACTTTAGCGCAAGCAAAAATTAAGTATAAACACGAAATATCAAGAGGTTTTAATTTGTAGGATTGTTGTTTGACTATCATTATTTTATTTCATTTATTGATTGTAGAATGATTACCATATTTGGGTTGTTAAAATTTAAATATTGCCAAAAGTCGCCAATGAACAGACCGATCATTTTATTACAGCTGTGTCAAAAACAAATCACCGTTATTAAAGGTTAACCCGTGCGACGCCGGGTTTAGAAAGCTAGTTACATATATTTAAAGAGCATATATTCAAATTAAAAATTACAGTTTGAATCGAATAGTTGGCAGAGATAAACTGGGAAAATGATCACTTCGTATAACCACTATAATTACATTTCTATTACCTCACGAAAATTGTCTTTAGCTCATATAATATATCAACAATGTCAATAATAACAATATATAATCTTTTAGTCCTATATACAAAATACATTGTCAAACTTTTTAACAACAAGGTTTAAGCTAGCTTAACGGTATTTACTTAGTTTCCGCCACAGTATGGACTAAGAATTGGGATATAAAGTTGCAAACCCCCAACACTATTATCAGGCAGTGAATCACTGTAGTGGTTGCGGTTAACTTTAGCTTGTCTTTTAACGCCTTCATGTAAGTCACACATGGAAGGGTGAATATGTAGGCCAGTCCAGAAATAGCTCCACAGTACCTAAAATATTATATATTTTTAAATAAACCTATATAAATAAAGTAGGTTTGTAACAGAATCTGCCTCTTAGAGTGCTTCCACACAATATTTGTGTTCCACATGGGAAAAAATGACATTTTCAAAGGTAGATAACTTTTAATGCTTGAATACATTGAATGAAATGGCGCATTACTTTAATTGTGTATTTATTTGTAAGGCAAATATGTGTATAACTTGCAATCAAATGCACATCCAAACTTTAATTAATTTCACTTATGGCTAATTCCATGTAACTGTAGCGTAAGTCACGATTTAAGAGGAGATTAAAAGCTTATTAAATTTAAAAAATAAATCAAATTAAATAAAGTATATTACATTATTAAGTTATATTAAGTGTAGATCAACTAGTCCACAATTTTTTTTCATTTAATGTTAAAAGTTGTAGTGTTAATCACTTTTTACAAACATGACTTACACTACAGAAACGATAATTTTGCATGGAATTACCCTTATCTGGTTTAACAGGGTTTTAGATAACATGCCCTCAGTCCCATTTTAAGCCGGTTAAGGGTGCGTATACTGTTTTTTTTAATGTACTTCAACAAAACATCAAAAGATATTAAATATCAACATTAAGTTTTTTTAGGAAGAAAATGAATTCTTTAAACTACATTTCATATTCTATGCAAGTCCACATCCTACACTTACAACATATAAATTAGTTTTTTAATACTCCTATGTACTGTGAATAAGTCATTTAACAAAGAAAAAAAATTATAAATAATACCAAAGATAGAATTTTTTTTCTACAGGACTTAACTATTAAAAAAGGCTCACCTAATAATAGTCCCAACTTTAGGTAAGTATATATTAAAAAGAATGCAGATCATCAATACAAGAGCATTGAGCACCATCACAGGTATCCAACTGAAATTAAAATTAAATTTACAAAAAGATAAGATATAAATAAATTTTTTAAACGAAATTAAAAATATCCATGGCTTGCAATCCTTTTTACGCAAATAAGGACTTTACGAAGATTTTAAATGATTAATTTTACATTATTATAAGATTGGTTACAAGGAATTTACAATAGGAGAATTATATAAGTATGCATATTGTCTAATATAAAATTTTAAGTTAGAGCATCTTTAACTGTAAAATTTGTTGTCACAGTTCAAAATTTTCCAAATACTAACTAGATGCAAATAATCTTTTGTTCTATGAAAAACCTAAACCTTTATAACTTTAGATACAATAAGAAACAGAAAATTATATTAACCTTTTGACCATTCTAAATGTAAAATCGTGTGCTTTCTTTTCAAGCCTTTAACCCTCTGAGGGATACAGACATATAAATCTGTCATCTGATATTCAGGTTTTCCAGCAACACACATAATTTTTTCCAATTTAAAAATTTTTAAATTTCACTTATTTTTTTTAATTTAAAGTATGGAAGACTCTGCCATACTTTAAATTTTGTAAATTACCTGATGATTATTAATGACTCTTTAAGAGTTATTAATAATCATCAGTTACAATTTTAAAAAATTAAATTTCAGTAAAAAATTTTATTATAACCTTATACAGTAAAAACAAGTTTACACTTAAGCCAAATTGTGTATTCCCTCAGAGAGTTAAACACAAAAAACATCTTTGAATTATTACAGAACACTCAATTTCTAATAAAATTTTAAATGATTGTATTTTTTGGTTAATATTTGACTTAATTAATGATAAAAGTTCTAAAACCCATTTGGCATACCTTGGATAAATGGAACCAAATAGGAAATGCATAACTTGCACCCTCAGTATATAGACGATTAAAGGATAAAGACTGATTATTTGGAACAGTAGAAACACTCTTGTTATCACAGCTAAAAGATCATTGCTGCGAAAATTATTCAAAAGATTCTGCAATAGTAAATTAGTAAACTGTCAAGAAAGCACTTCATAAGCATATATAGAGCAAGACAATTCTAAAATATAAGTAAAAAGAAATTCCTGCTTCATATAAATGAACAGAGAAAGAAATTTCTAAAACAGAGTTTTGGAAAGATAAATAAAAAAGTTTTTGCCGTCTACATTTGAAACATCTACTGTAATGTACAAATTACTCTACTATGAGAGAGTTTTGTTAAACAATTGTCAAAAAATCAAAAAGTTACAATACTTTTATTAACTAATTAAAAAATCGAGTTCGTGTTTATGCATAGCAGGTTATAGTCCTCTTATCCTGAATATCTGAACCAAACAAGTGGTTTAAAAAACTAGTTTTTATAGATATAATTATATCCAACACGAGTTTAGTGTATCAAACAGCATCTAAGTTTAAAGATCAGAAAAAATATCAAACATTTGTTGAATTTAGAAATAGTACGTACATCTTCAATGCAGCTTTTTTCAAAAGGAAATGTCACAAAAAATACACCCCCAATCACAAGGTAGGTTGTGCCTACCAGCACATATGCAATAGCCAGGTCACGACCCTAAAAATTAATAGAAATAAGATCAATAAAAAGTTTCATACAGTTCACATATCTCTTATTAAAAAGAGATATACATACAGAATTGCATATTGTATATGAAACACAAATGAAGAGTACAGGGGAAAAACAACTTCATTGCATCAGAATCTTTCCGTATTCTGGTGTGCTTGGCGTACATTAGCGACAGGAAACCACTTTTTCTCTCGGTTCTTCCTTCACGGTACAAACGTGTGACTCATATCCACTGACCTCTGACATGAATAAGGGTTGCCACGAGAGAAATACAAAGTGAGTAACCGGTTTCCTTACACCAGTTTAGGCGATGACTAGCTATTGTTGCCAAAGAATCCTGATACAGACAGATTCCTATGCAATGAAGTTGTTTTTCCCCTGTACTCTTCAAATACTACTATTTATAATTAAACTCAACAAAAAAATTTCAGTGTGAAAAGTGGTATTTTTATTCTTTAACCCTCTAGGAGTGTCTCCTTTAAGCAAATTGGCTGAAGCATTAACTTGTTTTCGCTGCATGAGATTTAAATTTCGTATTTTTAAAAAACTGATTATTACTCCCCTTCATACTTCAATTTTTCCAAATTTAGCAAAATCATAAAAATTTATACATTTTTTTAAATAATGTGTGTTGCTGGAAAACTTGACAGTCATGTGATAAGTTTATATGCCTGTATCTTTCAAAGGAATGATATTTTTTAATATCTTATAAATTTAATTTCCAAAACCTTTTAAGCACCTATAAAAAAGTTTTAGGGTTTTCTCAATTTGCAAACAGGAGAGCTAAAATGTAATTACTGTTTCAAAATAATTGCAATAAGAATGCTAGGTTACATAATTTTTGTTTAGATATCTTACCTCTAACGAAATATTCAAAGTACAACATAGTTTTTTTTAAAAACAGAGTTCATAATTTAAAATAAGGTATTAAATATTTTTCTTTATGGGTACAACACAAAAAACTAAGAAGAAATAATAGTATTTAAAATTTTGCTCAAAATTAAATTGATGCATATTGTAAACTAAACTCCTTCGCGCAACAGCCCATTAGTGGGCCAAGGCCTGCCGTGCCCATTTCAGCTTTCGTGACCTAGGGCTCTGGGGTGCTAGGCATATGTCCCAGTAAGGTGGTCAGCCTCACGTGGAACCCCCAGTGTTTAGTTCCCAAGCATGCTTGGTACCCATTTTATCGACCCACTTAAGGGATGAAAGGATGGGTCAACCTCGCCCAATCCGGGGTTCGATCCCCGGACCTGTGGCGTGGCAATGTAAAGTATTACCACTAAGCCACTGGGCCTGCATATTGTAAAACAATTTAATAATAATTTGTTTTAATAAGAAAACTGTACATGAAGAATGCAACTTGCGTTTATATTTTTTAATAGCTTAGATGTTTTAAAAAGGCTCAAAAAGTTTTAAAAAGGCTTTAAAAGTTTAGCAAATGTTATCTTTATTATTTCAGCAATATATTTTCCAAAACCGATATGAGTAAATCAAGCAAAGTAAACTTACATTGTTTTCTGGTTTCTTCTGATTCCTCATAATGGACAAGACACAATTGTGAATGAAAAAAGACAGTGAAAGGGTTCCCACTAGCACAGGAAAGGTTACTTGAAACACTGAAAACAAAAGTATAATAAATAATCATGAGAGTATAAAAGCGGGGATTGGAGTAAAACGTTTCTTGTAATGCCGTTATATGTAACAGCTACTTTTTTCGGTAATGCTGAGCAACGCAGTTAAATTTTTTAGGAATGAACTGTTATTGTAACTTAGTAACTTTTAGCGGTAACAAAAACTTCATTACTTTTCTGTTCTTTTCATGACGCTCTTTATGGATATTTGCGGTAGTTTGACGTTTATCTTAAACTTTACTATTTTAAATTTAACTTTTAACAACGGTGAATTTCCTTTTTTTTTTTAGCTATTTTCCGATTGTCACTAAAATCTTGGTTCTCTTTGAAAAACAGTAAGATGGATAAATTGCAATTTTTCTTAGAACTTGAAATTTCTATAAAACTAACTGTAACTAGTTACTTTTCAAATTATGTAACAGTAACAGAGTTACTTTTTAAATTATGTAACTGCAACAGTTACTTTTCAAATTATGTAACTGTAACAGTTACTTTTTTAATTAATTGCAACAGAGTTACTTTTTAAAAATAGCTTTCCAATCCCTGTATAAAAGTAAAGTACTATTTTAGCACAGAAAATACTCAAAAAATAAAACTCACAATGAACAAAATTCACTGATAATGGATCCACAGTGTTGAAATGAACTCCCCACCTCGCACCCTTTACTATTATAAATATAATTAAGTATACCACAGATAAGGTGCCTGTAATTAAAAGAAAAAATTACTTTAAAGGGGGAAAAGCACAGGAAAAAAGATTGCATTTGTTTAAAAAATTAGATGAACTAAGTTTGAAATTGGTGAAAAACCATATAATTATAATAAACTTTTTATTAATCTTACAGATAACCAAGAACATCAACTTCAAATTGATTCCAACAGTGGTAAATTTATTGAAAGTACATTAAACGTTTATCTTTTTCATCCTTTCGGCTCACGTAGAAAAGTATGGAATCAACTCTGATCTGGGAAGGTTAAAGGGCAGTTTTTAAAAAACTATCCAAGACTATTTTTAATTTTATAAAATCAAGAGTGTTAGGTAGAATAAGTGTCACATTAGAACTACACAAGGGCGCTGTGGGTCATAATTTAAAATCACAGTAAAGTAACAAGCTGACACCCGAGAAGGCACCCCAATTTTTTTAAGAATGACATCAGACATGAGGTCAGAACTTTAGAGAATATTTAACATCTCTGCACAAGTTATTATTAATTCGTCAGACGTTTCGGTTTCACAGGACATTGATAGGTTGGCAGTTATTTTGGCAGTGCCAGGGACCTGAACCTGGGACCTATCACATTCAAGAAAGTGCCTTTCCGACTGGGCTCCCAAGTTCCAAAATAATCAGGAAATACAGCAGATGAGGAACCAGGGCAAAGAACCGACGTTTAAAAAAAACAAAAAAAAGGTTTCAATTACTCCTGTAGATTCTGTTATTATCCTGTACACAAAGCAGTACTAACCTAGTGCATTCAGTTTAGTGAAAAATGTAGGGGACTTCAAGCTAACCAGGGGAGCAAACACCCCTGCAATATAGAACGGAATAGTACTTTCCATGTTCCAATACTTATAGAACACATCTTCAGTACTGTTGCCAGTACTTAACAGAAGATGACTGCTACCATTCACAGGAAAGGTGGTCGGGCAGTACACTGAAAAAAAAAGGACACAATGCAGGTTATATCACACAGTTTAAACTTAAAATCATTGAAATAAATAACATGCCAGCAAGAAAATATTACGTGAAATTCCACTTTGAAGTATATCATTTACCGAGTTTCACTCAATTTTAACTTTCATCGATACAAAATACTTTTATTCAAACCTTGCCCCGTCACTCACTTTTTCACACTTGATAATTATAATAAATAATAATAAGTAATAATTATAATAAATAGAAAGTGTTGACCGAGATTATATCAATATAATCTCGGTCAACACTTTCTATTTATTATAATTATTACTTTTCCATTTAGTGGATGCAAATCTCACCAAACGAAATTTTTTGGCGACAAAACACAGTTAAAGAGCCACAGTCCATAGTATACACAGTTCAAGGTTACCATTGGAAATACAGTTGAGTCCCGCTTATCCGAAAGGTACGGGACCGGAGCACTTTCGGTTAATCGAGATTCCATAGGAGTTTTCGGATAATCGGGAATCATTCATTTCACGCCTAGAAAAACGCTGAACTGATCAAGAGAAAGTCGCGGCGGTAACCAGGGACGAAAACGAACCCGCAAGTGCAGCATTTCGCATACAGAAGCTACAAAAATCTTACATCAGGCTCTTTGATACATGGAAGCCACTCTTTCAGCCGTTCTCTTGTTTAAAAGATGGCGGAACAGGACTACTTTAAAACGAATCAAAATTGAGCAGCAAAAAAAAAATTACTGCATATTTTGAGAATTAAATTCAACTTTATAAAAACGTATTTATTTTTTGTGTATTTCTTTACTTATGCGTTTATGCATACATTTCATATTTTAGCAAAATAAAATTCTAGAGCCTTTCGGTTAAGCCGATTTTGGGATAACCGGGATTCGGATAAGCGGGACTCTACTGTATTCTGTTTGGCAGTGGTTGCACACATGTCGGGCACTTTATTACTTGTGCCCATGAAATGGAAAAGTACCAGATAATTATTAGTCAGCATCATTGCATCATATAAGTTATAGAAAGATGCCATTTTTATTGAATTGCCTCTTTTTTTTTCTTATTTGTTATTGAAATCAAATTTAATATAATTTCATATAGATTACGTCAGCATAATCAGTTTATTTTTAATTCCCTCCAAACCCTTAAAAAAAGTGTAAAATAAGACCAAAGGAAATGTAATAAAAAAATATATGTGAAAAACAAGCATAATTTTTCCCATATGTTAATAAAATTTAAATAATTAATAGTGTTTTTTATATCAATTAATATTATTCAAAGTAAAAACAAAAATAAAATCTGAAACGTGAAATTTTATAAGAATGAAACATCCATTTTGTGTTAGATGTAGTTCTCAGCATAAAATGTTTTTATTTCTTGTAGTAAAGAGATACATAAAATAATTTTGTTACTTAAGTAAATACATAATTTTTACAGGTATTTGCTTAAGTAAGAAAAAAAACTATGGAACTCTGAAGCTAATGAGACAAAATAGTTATATTGTATGAAGATTTAAAAGATAAATACCATCTGGATATGTAGTGTTGAGTGGAATACTACTATTTCCATCACCTTTGATTGATTCTACAACAAGAAAAATAACATTGTTATTTCTAAAAGCATCAAATCTACAATATAGAAATAATTTTTAAATAAAATATATAAGACCTCACAAATTGTATGCAAAATTTAATAAACATAGGTTTAAAATTAAGAGCTAAACTATCTCATGCATTAAAACATAAGAATAGATGTTTAATACAAAAAATTGTTAGTTGATGAAATATGTAGTTTTATTTTCACTTTGAATGTAACAACTATCAAATGATGGATAAGGCAGATTTTGCACTGTCGCTTCATCCATTGGTTAGCTACAAAAGCACAAATACAACAAAACCTCTTTATGACAGAAAAGAAAAACTTCTAACTAAATCATTCAACTTGTAAATTAATTAGAAAATCTGTTTTATATTTTTTAGATTAAAGTCTTGCTAGAGTATACTATTTTAAAGTTGGTCAGAAATATTGGATCAACAAATTAATATAATCCTGCAAAACCAACAAAGAATATGAAAAATAGTTAATATTTAATTAAAAGATCAGGGAAAACAACCGTAAAGGAGAACACCAGTTTATGTAAATTATTTTATACAATTGGAATAAAAAAAATACTAACAATTTAAAATGCAAATTAAGGACAAAAAGATCTAAATGTAGAGTTCTGAAGTTATTTATAACCTTTATTTTAAAATTTTGCCTATTTTATTCTAAGCCACTGGTGATTTAGAATAAAATAGCCAATGATTTTAACCGTTTTAACGGCAAAACAAATGATTTTCACCATTTTAATGCCAATGCAAATAATTTTTTACATTTAAATGACAATGCAAATGATTTTTACCATTTTAATGACAATACAAATGATTTTTACCATTTTAAGCAAGTCACACAACTGTTAAGTATTTTTTACACAGCACAATTTTGCTAAACTGTATTACTTTTCAGACTTTACAATTATTGGATATCTGATTTCATCGTTCAGATTGTGATTATCTTCGCTAACTTACCATACGCGTAGACGCCGATGAAGAACAGAAAGTTGGACATGAGGACCCAGTAGACCACAGCGCCCCCTAGCAGCGGTATGAGGGAGAAAAAAGTGGCAGCCCACTCAGCCCACTTCCCTAAAAGGTGACGGCAGAAATCGGGGAATTCGACTGCTGACCCAGGTAGTTCTGCAACGAAAAGGAGGGATTTGGTCAGTACGGGCAGTCTTAAATGTTGGCATGTTGGTTAATTGTAAAAATGAATCATAATAGGGACTTATGGCCTGGAAATGGGCAAAAATGAATGTTTGTTTTCTATGTTTCAATTTTTAATAAATTCATTTTAAATAACATATAAAAAAAATTAGGTTCATTTTTGAAAAGATAATCTTAAAATCATTTCCAAATGAAAAAATGATACACTATAAATATAAAATTATTATTATTTATAATATTTTGAATTTGATGGTTATTGTAAGGAAACCTGATGCACAAAATATGTTTTAAGGGTTACTAATAAGAAAAACATTACAAGAACAATAGCCAAAAACAAGTACTATTTTTACCATTGAATGAAAAATTAATATAACTTTTCCTCAGGGCTTTAATTGGTTTGGTTTGAAGTATCGTCGCACTAGAGCTACACGAGCAGGGCTTTAATTGGATGATTCAAACAACTTTACAAAAAAGTACACTACAATTTTGTATTTTTACTTTCAATTTCGTAATATGATGATATAATGAAACCATTGTGATAGGTCGAAAATCCGCAAAGGAGATTTTGTGTTTTTTCGACACGTTTTTGAGGGTGTTGATTCTAAAGAAGTGGGTTGGAACATTCGTCGGTCTGTCTGTATGAAACCACTCTACAGCTTGGTCTGAATGAACTACAGACTACCAACTTGGTACACGAGTTACCAGTACCTATAGAGCGTATTTAAATTTTCAAGAAAATCACACACCCACAAAGGGTAGCTGCAATAGAACTTTTTAGGATTTAAAGTTATTGAAATTGCTTTATAGGTTATATTATTACCTATTAGTTTAAATGTATTGATTTTTTTAGTGGCAATTGAAAGTTGTGTAGTGTTACAACCCCCAGTTTTTTATAGTTTTTTTTCAAACAAAAACAACGTAAATAAAATATGATTTATGGAAATTTAATAAAAATTACATACATAAGAGAAAAATTAGTCACTTAAACAAATATGGTCAGGCTAGTTTCTTCTTCAGTTCATGTTGTGGAGAGAGAAATTAAATGAAACATAATTTGAGCTAATTTTTTTCCCAAAAGTAAATGTTAAAGCAAAATAAGTTATAATATAAATTCTTTCTTACCTGCAATGCTTCTCAAATTAACTATTCTGT
Organism: Oedothorax gibbosus; assembly: GCA_019343175.1. NCBI lineage: Eukaryota > Metazoa > Arthropoda > Arachnida > Araneae > Linyphiidae > Oedothorax > Oedothorax gibbosus. Next base: position 9,919,130 of record CM033276.1, on the reverse strand, counting down.
ATGCAGTGTAGAAACAAACCCCACCCATAATAAACATTATGGACAAGCCACAGGCAAAACCTGCCTAAAAAGTAAAATACATAAGAAAAATTATACATGGGCACAAAAAAATAATGTAACGTACATAAACATACATAAGTTATATACAAAATAGGAATGACTTATTAAAATAGTTAGTAATCCAACTGTTATATGTTTACAAGCTTAATCAAATCAACATTTATTTGTTTTAATGCTTTGAAAATATATTGATGCTTTCAACAAATGCTTTTATTTTAAAACTTACTAATTTGTAATATTTCATGAATATATATCGTATAATAACATGCTAACAAATTACTATGAATTGATAATTAAACTCAACTGAAATATTATCAAATGACATTTTAAATAGGAGCTTTAGTTTTATATGCAATTTAATAACATTTACGAAAAAATATTTCGATTGCAAATAACAATAAATTTATTAATATTTAAAAAAAATAACCAAAATAAATTATAAGGCCTTATCATAAAGAATAAAGACACTTGATGAAAACCAATGTTTGAAAACTATAAACAATTTACAAAAAGCTAAAATTGTGTAGTAAATAAAGAAGACAAATAGAATATTTTAGGTAAATTAATAGTTTTTTATTTTGAAACAATTGCTTTACTTTATCATTGTTTTATTTTTATTTCAAAACAAAAAAGTCAGTGACATTTCTGTCAAACTTATTCATATATAACACAATCTGGCTCAATTCTAAACATTGTTTTTTATGCATACAAATTAAATCTCTCAAAGATAAATCGAACCAGAGACAATCTAAAATTATCCGATCGATCCCAGAAACAATCTAAAACTGTCCGATAAGGCGCCAAAAAAAGGGAAAGCATCTAATCATCTATGCAAATGATAAGGTTGCATGAGTTGACGTCACTTCTAGAAGCAAGGATAAGGAATGGTTTACATTCTTATCAAGATAAGGCATTAGCTAAGGTTTCGTAAGACATTTTTTTGCCACCTGGACCTTTCTAGATAAGCTGCCATTGATTTAGTTACAAAGTAGAGGATAAACTTTGGTTTTTGATTTGGGCTTCTGTACGCATATAAGGATTTCGATGGTAAGTTTTGGCAATGGCCTAAAATGTGTTGTTGGATTTGGTAATGACCCAATAAAAAGAAAAATAGTTAGGAATTTAGCTCAAATTTGTAAACATGATGTACTTAAGAATTTAGGTAAGGGTGATAACGGATAGCTCATAAAAAAGACAAATACAGTCTTCCCGATAGTTTTTTTTATAACAGCAAAATATTTTGCTGGATTTTCTGTTGTTTTTATATTATTATTTTTTGAATTTTAAACTTTCATATCCTTTCCTGAAACTTTTTAAAGAGACAGTTTTTAGCTTCCATAATACAATTTATTATAATGTTAAACCGAAGCCTTTAAAAAAGGCTGCATCCACTTTTACAGCTCAAACTGGAAATTTTGCATTCATAATTTCATTAAAAAAACAGTGGTAAAAGTATTTTTAAAAACTCAAAAAAATTTAAACCCATTTAAATAACAAGAGAACTCCATTTCCATACAATATTTCCACTGTTGCCACTTTGTCAAACATACAAGAAACTTTATTTAAAATCAAAAAATAAAACGAATGAATATTATTTTTTATATAAATCAGTTTGAAATGATGTCATAGCATATATTACTATAGAGTTCGTTTGATGGTTCATTATATGTGTATTAAAAAAGCGACAGAGATAGTTTTAATTTCTTTTTTTTTTTTTGCATTTAAATAATCTTGTCATTTTTAATTTACATTTCAATTTTTGTTTGCACATATTTGTATAAAAATCTTCAAATACAAATTAAAGATTACTTGTACAAAAAATGCAATTCGTTCCCATTGCAAAAATGCAAAAATTGTTCCAAAAAATATGCAGTTAAATGATGTTATGATAAATTTTGCTTAGAGCAACTAATTGTACCATATCTTTATTCTTTGAAATGCAAATTAATTTATCAAACAATAATGAACAAAAATCAAATATACGAAAGAAAGCTAATGTAAATAAGCAATTTTGGCAACTTAAAGTTTAAATTAGAACAAATGCGATTTTGTGTCTATTGTTAGAAAAATTGTTTATGAAAGTGGTTCTAGAGGAAAAATACTAAACTTGTACAACAATTAAGACTAGGACTGTACATTAATAAAAAAAAAAGAAATATTCATAGTATACACTAACCTGTTGTATTGCCCATGGTATACTAAGCAATGAAGACCCCATCATAGTATTCCAAATTGAAAATCTTTAAGGGAAAATAAATGCTAAATATAACCATGTTAATTATGACTTTATAAAACTATTTTTGTAAAGACTATTATTAACTATTTGGTTTAACTGGCCACAAAAGAGAATGGTTAATTAGTTATCAGAGTAGGAGTAACCCAAAATAAACTTATTTGTTAATACTTTGAATCCTTTGATTCTAAAATGTCTACTAAGGTGGGCAGGTAAACCGTTATGTATCTACAAAAATGACTTAAACCAGCAGTGTGGTAAACATTTAACAATTAAAACCAATAAAAACATATACATAAGACTAATTATAACACAGGAGAAAAGTGGTCTACGTCATATTTGTAAGTCGGTTTACCTGCCGAGGAAATATAGCCGGGTTTCACTTATGTAAAAATTTCATGTAGTAACATTTAAAAAAAAACTTTTGATGTATACTTTAAAAAAGAAACTTTAATATTCTTCCCTTAGAACATAGAAAAAAAAAGGTGCTTTATGATTAGGTTAAAAACTTATGAGCTTGTTAAAAACTAAGTAAAAGTCGAAGTTCTTACACACATGTTGTACCTTCCTTACGAAGTTTTAAATAATTGTAAAAACAATTTTTCCTTACATAGTAATGAGGCTGCTTTGTTTATCAGTGGGCTTGATGAGTGTGGAAAAGGGGAAGAAGAAAGTGGTGGGTACCACATGGTCTGGAATGCTCTGAAAAGAAATAAATTATTTAATTATAATTCGATTGATGATTTAAAGGGCGACGCCACTTCATCAAACGTAAAAATATTTAGGTCAAAAGATATTTTCAATACAATTAGTTACCACTGAAGAGGTATGGAGTGTATAAAAGAATTTCTAAAATTTTCTTCAACTTTTAACTAATGATGTTAAACATAAGCATTTATTTCTGTTTGTTTGAGTCAGACATCATGAGCTAAAACTAGTTATTTTTTTATTAGATAAAAACAATTGTACTTCATAACTTAACAAGGATGAGTATTAAGAAATTTATTTTAAGAATAATATTATATAAAGAAGCGTTATTCAAAAGTCAATTCACAATATAAGAATTGAAGAATATTTGCCTATTAATAATTTCTGAAATCTAAGTGCTATCACTGATAACCCATAGTATGATTAAGAAGTTGATAAAAAAAAAACTATGATGCATGCTTGGTATAAAAAAATAGCTAACACAACATAAGAGCTAACAAAAATTGAAAACTAATCTTAAACATTTTGAAATTCTTAAAATATGTTAATTTCATTTTCATTAATGTTTCAAAATTTTTATGTTAGTCTTAAAATATAATTTAAAACAATCAGAAATAAACAAAAAGTGCTTTTATTGCCTTTTCTGTCAGTTAGTCAGACTTATGTGAGACCCTATTGTTTAGTTCCCAAGCTAGCTTAGTCAAATACTGTAATCAAAAGGAATAAAAAAAACTGATTTACCAATGTGTCTATGGATGGATCAGCAAGTTTGTTATAGTATCGGTACCGATGGTACGTTGCAATACCATCAGGTCCGGCATCCCTTCGCATACGAGAATTCTTGTGGACATGAGGGTAATGAAATGGCAACCTAAGGACAAAAGCATAAAGGATAACATTTACACATGGTATTCCATATTATATATATAAAATAGAACACAACTATTACACAAAAGTGCATACTTATTCTGTAGTTCATTCTAGAAATGAAAGAATTATTGGACGCCCAAATATATTTTATTATTTCATATCAACATTCAAAGTATTTTTTAAGATCTAACGATTTTTAAAGAGGGCTAAGAAAGGCCGACAAAGAGCACACCACCTCACATGCCGAAGTCTAATTAAAAGTGAATATTTTCAATGTTCCTAAGAAGAGTGAACCAGGAAGTTAAAAGTATTCTGCTGCGTTTGCAATTTCTTTGAGAAAGAATGTATAACACGGCGATGTGACCGTGGGAACTGTTCCACGGATCAGCAAGACAGTAGCTGAGAGTTATTTAAAGGCAGAACTTAATATGCACTTAATAGAACATTATATGTTTGTGAGATATATTACATATATATAAACAAAACTCAGTTGTGCCAAGGCCAGCTGTGCCCATTGCAGAATACGATGCTAGAAGTAATAAGGTGCAATGCATCCCGTGTTATGGTCAGTAGGTCAGACCAATATACCATTGTTTAGTTCCCAATATTTCTTGTTCTCATTATAGCTTGTATAGGGCCAAGGCTAGTTGTGTCCATTTCAACTTACAATACCAGGAGCAATAAGGTGCATTGCATCCCATGTCATAGTTAGTTGGTCAGATTGACACAAAACTGCCATTGTTTAGTTCCCAATATTGCTTGTTCTCATTATATCCACTGAAGGGCTGATTGAACTTTAAGATGTGTGGCAAGGTAGTAATGCAAAGCAATACCACACATCCACTTGGTCTCTACACATAAATATGGGCCATAATCAATAAACAATATTATTCATTAGTTATGATTTTAACACAAGGTTAGTATTAACATTAATATGTTCTGGAAAGGAATTAACTAAGAATTAAGTATTTTTTTAAACCAAAAGCATATGTGTAGTTAATTGTACTTAATGCCAAAATTGTGTAGACTATTATTTTGATTTACTATTTAAAACAATTTACAAGATCATCTCAACAGCACATATTTATTCGGTTCTTATAACATGAATAAATTAATTTTGTTAAGTGTTATCTATTAGGTAATTATTTATATTACTAAATATATAGTTAAGAGTATTTTTAGTTTAACATTTAAAACATATATATGCTTATCAACCAAATTAACTGACTTGCTGACAAAGGGGGTGGTACACCAGCTTTTAATGAAATAAAAATTTATGAATGTGTTTAAACTGTTGTAAAAGGTTGTCCAGAAAAATTCATTCCAGAACACTTATTATCAAGCAAAGTATTTCACTATACAAATACTTTTTAAAAGGTCTCAACAAAATACACAGATTGAAAGTGAAATCCAGTTTTTGAAATGACCCACTTTAGCTTTGCCCTTTAAGTTATTTCTCAACCAGATATTTAAATGGAACAAACATGTGTGGGTTTACTATTGTTTAAATTATATTAAATTTTTAAATATTATTTTATAAATATATTAAAATCCTATTAAACAGAACAGAAGGCACCGAAAGCAATAATGATCAAGTGAATAAAAACAAAATAAGCTTTATTTCTTTACCGACACAGAGTTTATGCAGTTACACACGATAATTTAAGCATACTTATTCATTTTTTTTTCAAGCAGTTAAATTTTAAGACTTAGTTAAACAATATCGTATATAATTAACCCACTTTTTTTTCAAACATTTATAGCTACAATTTTAACCAGTAATTGATTGATATTATAATTAATTTCTTTAAAAGAAGGCATAATATATCTAGATAATGTTATAGAAAAAAAAATACCTGGAACGTCGTTTTTTAAAGTGATTGTCAATAGTCGAGTTACTAGAATCACTGGAGCATTCTTCTTCGAGAATTAATCGTCGATTTAAACTATCCTCTGGACTTAACAACGGAGTGCTGGAGTTGGGCTCCATCTTAAAAATTATTCATATTAATATTCCACAGACAGAAGTGTCAGAAAGATGTTCTGGTTTCCGTGAGCTAAATCATGGAGAAAATAAAAAATAAATGAAAAAAGAGAAGAGATAACTCGGACGTTCCAGCAGCTGATTGAAAACGAAAAAAAGAAATTACAAAACAAACAAAATGTACATGTTGTGGTCACAGTCAAAAAATTTTTTTAACTGCATAGCGAAAGAAATCGAAACTAATATTCATTGATTTTCGATATTCGCGTTTTGGATTTTTAATAGTTTCCTCGGCTAAATCAGATGTTTTGATTGATATAAATTGGCTCTAAAGTTGAATAATAAGTTTTTGGCAAACGCTCACTTTCATTAAATGAAAGTGGAACACACCTGGAGGCTTCTGGCAATCGGTGTGTTTGTGTATCAACACACCTCGGTAGGTAGATGTGGTAACTCCTATGATGACGTCCGCATTCAATGTCGAATTTTCTTAATTATTCCTCGAAATCATACCGAAAGTAACTATTAATGTTCCTAAAAGAATGTTAATATAGTTAAGTTATTTATTTATAATGTTCGAAAGTGTAAAAACTAACGAAATGTTTATAATCCGCGCTCTCGAGAAAATCCTGAATGATCGCGACATAAAGCGATCTTATCACAACCAGCTGCGCAAAGCGTGCGAAGCCGCTTTGGATGAAATAAAGAACGAAACCAAGGAAAGCGAGGCGGGAAATGCGTCCTCATGTCTCCCCCTGCCCAAGTCGAAAGCTGGCAACCTGGAGGCGGAGAAATACTTTCTGCCCTTCGAATTGGCGACCAAATCCAAGTCGCCGAGGATCGTGATCACCGCCATCGACTGCATCCAGAAGTTGATTGCCTATGGACACCTCACAGGTAACAACTATGACCCCGCTGAGCCATCCAAACTCCTCATCGACAGAATTGTCGAGGCCATATGCAGTTGCTTCCACGGCCCCACTACTGATGATGGGGTTCAGTTGCAGATCATCAAGGCTCTTCTGACCGTGGTCACGTCCCAAGCATGCGAGGTGCACGAGGGCAGTGTCCTTCTGTCAGTGAGGACGTGCTACAACATTTACCTTGCCTCGAGGAACCTCATCAACCAGACAACCGCAAGGGCCACCCTCACCCAGATGATTAACGTCATCTTCTCCAGGATGGAAATAGAGGCTGCTTCTAATGAGGTAGGGGATGACCCTAAAGTCCCAGAAAAGGCTGAAGACCCGAAGGAGGAGAAGGTTGAAGACCTGAAAGGAGAGGTCCCAGAAAAAGTTGATGAAGGCTCCAGAGAGGAGAAGGTTGAGGAGGTGAAGACTGTTCCAGAAGAAGAAGGCATTGGTGTTGAAGTTGCTTCTGTCCTGGAGGACATGGTGGAAAAAGTTTCAGCAAAGGAAGATGAGTTTCTGCGTGCGCAGAATGAGGAAGCATCCACAGGGAATCACAGCACCCCAAGTATGCTCTACAAGCCTGCGTCCCAAGAGAGCCTGGCATCACAGGATTCCCGCACAGAAATGCTTCCCCGCAGTTTCTCCCACATTCTTCAGAAGGATGCCTTCTTAGTTTTCCGATCCCTGTGTAAACTAAGCATGAAGCCTCTGCCAGAAGGCCAACCTGATCCCAAGTCCCACGAACTAAGATCGAAGGTCCTCTCGTTGCAGCTACTGCTTTCGATACTCCAAAATGCAGGTCCTGTTTTTAAGTCCACAGATCTCTTCATCAATGCCATAAAGCAGTATCTGTGTGTGGCCCTTTCTAAGAATGGAGTGTCCTCGATTCCAGAAGTCTTTGAGCTGTCATTGGCCATTTTCCTGGCTCTGCTGCGCAATTTCAAGACCCATCTGAAGATGCAAACCGAGGTGTTCTTCAAAGAAATATTCCTCAATATTTTGGAAACATCCAACAGTTCTTTCGAACACAAATACATGGTCATTCAGGCCCTGAATCGCATCTGTGGGGAGGCACAGTCCATTGTCGATCTTTACGTCAACTACGATGCTGACCTCAATTCTGCAAACATATTCCAGAGATTGGTCAATGACATTTCGAAAATTGCTCAGGGAAGACAAGCTTTGGAGCTTGGGGCTACGGCAGTTCAGGAGAAGTCTATGAGGATCAAAGGACTCGAGTGTTTAGTGTGTATCCTCAAGTGCATGGTAGAGTGGAGCAAAGATTTATATGTCAATCCGGTTGCAGAAAACAACCTTGTTCTCGAAAACAAGCCTGAAAACACTGAAGACCTCGAAAACAGCAAGGTCAGAGTAGCAAGTTTCAGCAGCATCAATTCTCTGAACTCGTCAGTGAGTTACCCGGAGAACCTCAGCGACAACCCTCAGCATTTTGAGGTAATGAAGCACTTGAAAGAGATCAGAGAGCATGGCAATGATCTGTTCAACAGGAAGGCCTCAAAGGGATTGGCATACCTTCAGGAGCATGGGATTGTGGGCAACAGCCCCGCAGACATTGCAGAATATTTTCATTCCGAAAGTCAACTGGATAAAGTCAAAATCGGTGATTACCTCGGTGAAAATGATAAGTTGAACAAAGAAGTCATGTACTGTTATGTGGATCAGATGGATTTTGCTGAAAAGGACTTTGTTTCAGCCCTACGACATTTCCTTGAAGGGTTCAGGTTGCCAGGAGAAGCCCAGAAAATTGACAGGCTTATGGAAAAATTTGCCTCTAGATATTGTGAAACTAATCCGAACAATGGGATCTTTTCCAGTGCAGATACTGCCTACGTACTGGCATATTCCATCATCATGTTAACCACGGATCTACACAGTTCTCAAGTGAAGAACAAAATGACTAAAGAAGAATATATAAAGATGAATCGAGGAATCAATGATTCCAAAGATTTACCTGAAGAGCATCTATCCGAAATTTATGATGAGATAGCTGGGAACGAAATCAAAATGAAGAATACAGCACCGAAATTCAGTGGAAAGCAGCATATTGGCAGCGAAAAGAAGAGGAGACTCCTGTATAATGTTGAAATGGAGCAGATGGCCAAGACAGCCAAAGCTCTCATGGAAAGCGTGAGTCATGTTCAAGCACCTTTCACATGTGCTAAGCATTTAGAGCATGTGCGCCCCATGTTCAAAAGTGTCTGGACACCACTTCTGGCTGCTTTCTCTGTTGGTCTACAAGACACTGATGATTTAGAGATAGCCTCACTTTGCCTTGATGGAATCAGATGTGCAATAAGAATAACCTGCATCTTTCACATGACCATGGAGAGAGATGCTTATGTGCAGGCCCTTGCAAGATTCACTCTTCTAACAGCCAACTCCCCTGTGTCGGAGATGAAGGCTAAGAATGTTGACACCATTAAAACCCTGATTACAATAGCCCATACTGATGGAAACTACCTTGGCTCCTCATGGCTTGAAATCTTACGATGCATTTCACAGTTGGAGCCTGCCTTGTTGATCGGTACAGGAATTAAGCCACGTTCCTTGAGCAATCAGTCTGCACATCATGGATCTTCGCTTAATTTAGACCCAGACCTCTCCCGCAGTGGCATAAATTTGAACGAAAAGAGAATTTCTGTGTTGTCAGAATCCATGGGTGAAACAAGTGCAAATAGTGTTGTTGTAGCTGTTGATAGGATCTTTACAGGATCTACCAGATTGGATGGTTTTGCCATTGTCGATTTCGTAAATGCCTTGTGCCGCGTCTCCCTTGAGGAATTAGCCAGACCTCAGCCAAGAATGTTTAGCCTTCAGAAGATCGTGGAAATCTCTTATTACAATATGGGGAGAATCAGGTTGCAGTGGAGTCGTATTTGGGAACATCTGGGAGAACATTTTAATAAAGTTGGCTGCAGTCCTATCGAAGATGTTGCCTTTTTTGCTGTTGATTCATTGAGACAGCTGTCAATGAAGTTTATACAGATGGGAGAGTTTTCGAATTTCCGATTCCAGAAAGACTTTTTAAGACCCTTTGAACATATAATGAAAAACAACCGTTCTCCAGCTATTCGAGACATGGTTGTGCGATGTGTGGCACAGATGGTCAATTCTGAATTCTCCAAGATAAAATCTGGTTGGAAAAATATATTCAGTGTCTTTCACCTGGCAGCAGCAGATGAAGATGAAACCATTGTGGAGTTGGCCTTCCAAACTACAGGAAGAATCACAACGCAGATCTATGAGAAGTTGTTCCCGGTACTCATCGACTCTTTTCAGGATGCTGTCAAGTGTTTGAGTGAATTCGCTTGCAATGTTGGATTCCCTGACACCAACATGGAGGCAATACGTCTGATAAGACACTGTGCGAAATATGCTGCTGAACAATCGACCGTTTTTAGGGACCATAATATCGAAGATCAGACAGTGAGCGAAGACGATCGGGTATGGGTTAGGGGTTGGTTCCCGATTCTCTTCGAACTTTCCTGCATCGTCAGCAGATGCAAGCTGGATGTTAGGACAAGAGCTCTAACAGTCATGTTTGATATCATCAAGACATATGGCGAGGAGTTTAAAGAGGCGTGGTGGAAAGAGCTGTTTGAAATCATATTCCGGATCTTCGACAACATGAAGCTGCCAGAATCTCGGCTCGAAAAGGCGGAATGGATGACAACGACTTGCAATCATGCCCTGTATGCCATAGTTGATGTCTTCACGCAGTTTTATGATGTTTTGGGTAACCTACTGCTCGAAGACATGTACACTTATTTGCAGTGGTGTGTGAGGCAAGACAATGAACAACTGGCACGTTCTGGTACTAATTGCTTAGAGAATCTGGTCATTTCGAACGGCACTAAATTCAGCAATGAGAGATGGGATCAAACCTGCCGTTGTATAATCGAGATATTTAACTTGACATTGCCTGTTTCCCTGCTATCCTGGGAAGGCCATTTAAATGAGAATAAAGAAGTTCCATATTCACCTGGTGGCCTTTTTAATTCTAGCAATGTATCTCTAGATAAACCTAATAAAGAAGCCAATGGCTCATTTTCTGATGATGGAAACAACCAGGAATACAACGATGAAAACATTGGAAAAGAAATTCCCCTAGAAAACAATGAGCAAAACATTTCTTTTGGTCAGGATGAAAAACCAGATAATTACCAGAACGTCGAGAGTCCCCAAAAATTCCGCCCGTCCGAGCCAGAAGGCACTCGAGTCAGCATTTCCTCCAGCAAGAAGATCCTAGTCGACGGTCCGTCCAAAACCGACAAGAATACCGACGAACTGCTCTTTTCCCTCAAAATCAAATGCATCGTCCACCTAGAACTGATACAAACCATCGATGACATCATCTTTTTCCCTGCAACTAGCAGGAAAGACGACGAGAAGAACCTGATTGCGGCGAAAGCTGAAATCAGGTCAGGCAACGATTCTAACCCCAGCGACAGCAGTCAAGTAGAAGAGCAGGGAATGTACGCTTTCCTTTCATCGCCACAGTTACTGGAGCTGGTAGATTGCCTTATGGAGTCCCACCGGTTCGCCAAAGAATTCAACTCCAACCACGAACAGCGGAACATGCTGTGGAAACTCGGCTTCTGCAAGAACGTCAAGCCTGACCTGCTGATCCAGGAATGCCACAGCCTAGCGTGTTCTTTGCGCATCCTTTTTCGAATGTACACCGATGACGGGAAGCAAGATTCCTGGCCCGACGTCGGCAGAAAACTTGTTACCATCTGCTGCGAGGCCTTGCAGTATTACCTCGGACTAGAGGTCGAAAAGCAACGCAACAGTTGGACTAGTCTCGTTCTTCTCATCCTATCCAGGGTCAACCAACTTGAGGATAAGAGGTTCTGCATCCATGCCGCGGCCTACTATCCAACCCTCAGCGAGATGATCGTCCACGAGAACATTCCAGAACTCAGGGCCGTGTTGAAGAGGTTCTTCATTCGATGCTACAGAGCTTTCCAACTTTGCAATGTCAAGCCCCATTGATAGTGACTCTGTTCAAACGTCAGCATTGTGGATTGCACTTTATTTCCTTAGGCCGCCAATCTAAGATAGCTTCTAAAATTGATATTAGCTATTGAAAGATTTGATATGCTTAAAAAGAAGATTTGTAATGTATAAATGTACGTGACCAAGAAATACCGTTGAAATTTAAAATATAGTAGATTTTATTTGTTTGAATACTTAGATGATGATTCTATATACATAAGAGACTAAATTGTTGGCATTTTTATGTTATGCTTGTTAGAAGTTATGCAAGTTCTAACTTTGTAAATTTTTGTAAAAGTAATTGCAATAGTTCTGTTAGCGTTATTTAGCAACTATTTTAGATTGGCAACCCACAAGTTGTAAAGTGTAAAAAAATGAACAATCAGTGTAGTACACTGAGTTTGGTTAGTTGAAGAAGAATGATTTTGCCATCAGAGCATTTCTGAAAGAAAGAAAGCTTAGGACTATAGTGTACACTCATAGTGTTTTATTCTTTTTATATATTTGCCATTATTTTTTACGAAAAGTTTATCGATTAAATATCATAAATTATGTACAGAAAAAAATATTTGTTTGGTTAACATAAAGATTTCATTTGAAATATTTAAATCATATTACCCCATATTTATATGTAGTAAACTTCTGGGAAGTTTAAAATTATCTTTGTTATAAAAATTATTTGTATGAAATGGACAAGAAACCAATAAATTTAATATTAAAGCTACAAAATTCTGAAATATTCCTAGATATATCATTTACTTTTCTTACCTTAGTAAAGTGCATTTGAATAATATATTAAGTACCATTTTTCACCTTTAAAGAATAAAGAGTTTTGATGAAATCTATTCCATTTTCTAATTAGATTTAGTGGTTTTTGGTCAGAAAATCTTTAATTCATAGTTATATATTTGTTAATTTTATCTAGTCTAAGTCCTGTCCATGGATATAGGTTAAAAATATAATTAAATTGTTCTAGAGCTAATAGCAATTATTAATTTTAACAGTAGTTTTTGTTTGATATATCTTCTTATTGCAGGAAAAAGGCTGGCATCCTATATTATAACATTGCATATAGTCCTTTTTTCTGCTGAAGTATACATATATTTTTAATATGGCCGTGATTACATTACAAATTGTGTGAGCAGTTCATAGTTATTAACTAATGTACATGGAGTACTATTTGTAAAACTACCTACCTGCCTTATCTAAGCTTTAAACTTTTTCAGCTATAAATGTATGCAGTGCTGTATTCTAATATATCATTGTTGTACATTGCTAATTGACTTTTTAGAAAAAAAATTTAAAACCGTCATTGTAATGTAACATTGAGAAATTAGAGTAGACAAATTTTTAAATTGCCTTAGTAAATAACTTATTTTCCATGCAGAATTTTATGAATTTTTTTCTTTAAATATATTTAAACTCTGGTAGAAAAAAAATTAAGAGCCACATTATAGTTACCTTGTTATTAAAAAATAATTTTTTAATTGCTTTTTTATTTGATTCATAAACTACAAATTTGGTAGTTGTAATTTAAGACTCCTACATGTAATTTTTAAAAACATTTTATTTTTGAGAGATATTAATTATATAGTCATGCAAATTATCACAACCCCTTCAGAAGACCTCTAATGCAATACAATGCTATTTAAAATTTAATATGCCTTCAATATTGAGATAATTGTACCAGGAAACACTTCTGCAATTTCATATTTTACAATAACATAACTGTTTAGAAAAGTATTTAAATTGTCTTGTTTCAGGTGACTTAGTTACTTCCAGCTTTCATTACTGCCTTTTCTTTCTATATGTGCTCTGTTCCCTCGCGACATTGATTCACCAATCGAGGCTCGAGGAGATTTTATTTTTATTCAGCATTTCTGTTGCCACTGGATACCCGAAACATACTCTTTGATTTTGTTTTTTTTTGCATTTTTCACTAGATTGTAAATGTTCGAAAATTGGCCAACTAGTCAACATTTTTTAGAAGGATTTCGAGTTAGTATATATTGGTAGTTATTAGTTTTGAGGTGTTGGATTTAGGATGTGGCTTCTGTAAGCAATGCTAGTCGAGGAAAGGGTATTAGTGACATGTCGGTTGGGTTTCTTAAGTATATTGCACAAGTGTGCCATTACCAAATTTAACTTTTGTAAAAGTGGATCCAGAGATCAAAATCCTGCCTACAAATATGGCAGAGTATATGGGGCTGGTGCACATTAAATCTGTTATGGGGTCCGAAGTCCTAATGCTACATGCAATGTCACATTGAAGGTTGCATTGGTTGCCGTCTCGTGTAGCTCTAACAGTATCATCAAGATGTAAAATCTCGGTTGTAAGGAAATAAGTTATTTACATTGTTTGTATTGACACATTTGCACTGCCTGCAAATTATATAGGATAGTTATTTTTTAGCACTTTAGTGTACATGCTTTAATTGTGGGTAAATTATATCCAGTTATGCCGATTTGATGGCTATCAAATTATGTGCAGGGTTTAAATTATATGGTGAGAAAGGAATATTTAAAATAAAAGCAATTAGAAAATATCTAACTATTCTGTGCAGTTTTAAGAACATTAAGTAGTTTAGTTCTTTTTTTGTTAATTTATAGCTAAAAGCTAACATTGTGTAACTAAAATTGCTTTTAAAAGAAAATTAAGTTCTTTTTCAGCCATTTGTTTACAACTTAGTCTTTTTTTTAATTAAGTATTTTTTTATTTGGTTTCATAACAATGTACGTAGTTCAATCTTTAAATCTACTTTAGATTACGTTAAAAAATTTGTAATAAGTACTGAATGTTAAATAACATTAAAAAAATACAATTTGTCACAAACTAGTGATTCAGATAGCTTAAAATTGAACAATTTTCAGCAATAATTTTCCGCTAGGTATTGATTTTCAAAAACTTGTGTGATAGTTCAAGATTGTAAAATATTTGTCTGTATATACTGTTAATTTATTAAAAAATATATATTACTTAAAAAAAATGTAGATATATCTCACATTCTATCTCCAAAAATCAAACATCATTTGTTTTTATTTTAAAATGTGTTCACTTATTTAAATATTTATCTTTTATTAATTTTTTACACAAAATTGCCATTAGCCTAGATGGTAAACTGTAAAAAGTATGAGTGTTAGAATTCAGCTTTAATAGCTTCTAGATTTTTCCTTGTGATACCAGCAATAAATTTCCACTTTTTCCGAAGATTGTATAATTATTAATAAATTGTATTCACTGTAAAGTAATAAAAATGAAAAATATTTTCAGAGATTTTTCAACATCAGTTTAAAACTATATCACTTAATGATGCATACTGAATAAAAAGAATTTATCTTCAATTTGTTTGTATTGCTTTTATATTAAATTTAAGTTCATACTGATTATTATACATACAGAATTTTATAATTTCATTTTAAACAGAGGTTTAATTTTTTGTTATATTTTAAAATTCATTTAAATATGTATCATGGTCATATATGAATATACATAGTTTTTATTTATCATTCCAGACTTTTAAATAGGACTTTCGCTAATTCATATAATGAGAATATGTGTAGTTATTAAATAAAATACATACAAAGTGGTGAAATATACTTTATTTATATTGTATAATTCAGATAGTTTTGGGTAACAATTTATAAACAATAATAGAGATAGGGTTTAAAATAAAGCAATATTGTAAATGAAATGTTTTATGATATTTTTGAAAGATCATATTACTAAAACAGCATTGTAAAAATCTTGTTAAGAAAAAGTACTTCTGTTTAACATAATTAGCTAATTTCCCATATTTTATTGATGGCTAGCTGGAGTGCAACATTAACATAATGAACATTATGTGAATAAATGTCTAGTAAAATTATTCAGTTGATTTATTTGCACATAAGCCGCTTTCCTTTCTATGGTAGGTTTTCATATTTTTGATTAATTATAAAGGCACACAAAACGGGAAAATCAAATTTTGTAACAACAGATGCCAATACAATATTATCCGTAAAAAATAATTTATATACCATTGTTTTAATCAACAGTTTCACATGAATTGTAACATAATAAATATCCGATACTTTATCATCAATTGCCTTAACAAAAACATCAAAGAGTATTACTAGTTGCATTATTGCACTAGTAAATAAAGGCCAAGCACATTAACAAATGACTGGGAATTAAAATAGCACTTTACATATTCAACAAAAAATGAATATACATTTTTTTAACCGTTTAAATGTCATAAGTATATTGCAAATAATAATAAAGAATACATACAGCTTTCAATCGTATAACAATCCTAAACTCATGCTTTTCCACCCAATAACCTTTCAATCTTTTCCAAAAATAAACATACAAGATTTACCTTATAAGCCACTTTTTATCACCTAATAATTCCACCACAACAGAGTTGGTCCCAACCTTCTCACAGAGTGAGCACATAATTCGGTAAATGCTATTTCACACACTCCTGTACGCGATAAATTAATAAAACTAATAAATAACTGTCAGGAAATAAATATAAAATATACACCATAACCTAATAAATAATATCAGGTAGAGACTAACCACTAAAAAATAAAATAACTAAATAAATCACAGATTAGTTAAGTATACTATTAGGTAGATATATAACACTGCTTTATGTGCGACACTAAGAGGATAGACAAGGTATCTAATACTTATTATTAAGTAGGAACTAATTTAAGTATACTTAACCCATATTAACGACAGTCGTCAAGAAAATTGGTCACCCGAAAGTGAGATTTCTTCTTAAGTTTACCGAAATAAATAAAATATAAGACAAATGAAGACCATAGAGAACAAATAAAGTTACGCGAAAAATTATTAAATTTTTTTTTTATTAAAATTTTTATTTGGGAATTAAAGTGTTAATGGTAGTCACAAAATCGTCGTTACAGGGTTATAGTAGGTGCCAGAATTATATAATTACTGAACAATATAAGGAATCGGTGGAGGTTGATTTTTAACACACATTTAGTTACTGTGTACAATAATAAGATCGATATGAAACTTCTCTTTACAGTAGTACTATCTATAATACATTTGTTATTCGCCTTTTATAACAAAGTTTCAAGTAACTTTAAGTTTGTTTTAGTAAAAAGCTATTAATTCCCTAATAAACTTTCTAAAACAGTGTAACAATGCGTTTTGTGCTTGATACAGAAGCAACATAACAATTTTTAAGTATCTGGTAAAGATCACAATTGTATGCAGTCAAATAAATAAAATAAACATCACATTAAATAGTATTTTGCAGATCTTTGGAGTAAATATGTTACATACCAAGAACCCATGCTATACAAAGAAAGGTACTTATTTGAAAGGCATTTTTCGGTGGAATAAAATACAATTTTTGATACAAAAAAAGTTTTTTAAAAATATCAAATGAACATTGCAAAAGGAAAAAAAGGTTAAAAATACACAAAGCAATGACTATTCCTTTATTATTTAAAAATAACATGTGTAAACTATAAAAAAAAATAACCCAAAAATATTTGGTCATAAAAAAACCCAACAAAACCTTCTATATATTTGATGCTAAAGCTTATTTAAACAAAAAATGTAGTTTAAGTATTTTCAATCTCCAAGTATATAGGTTGAAAACTACATATCCTCCTAAAAAAATAAATGCTAAAATCTAACTATCTTAGCAGCATTAAACTAATGAATATCTAATTTTAAACAGAAATTTCTGCAAAAAATTATATAACAAAAACTTTTGCATTGTAGAGCATTTTAATAAACCAAATTACATAGTCGACAATATTACAGGAAGTTCCTATCTCCTCATAAACGAAAATAAAATATTCATTGCACATCAAGCCAATACGCACCAAAAACAGAAAACTTGTGCAAGAAATTCTGTAACACAAATTTCCAAATGTGTGGTAGCCCATTAGAAGAGCTTAGTGGAAGAATGTTTCAAGTGAAAAAAAGGGCAAAAACAACAAAATGAGCTTTAATGTTTTTAGTTTGCACTTAGATACCTTAAAACGGTACTCGCAAATGATAAAAAAAATACTTAACTTGAAGTTTATGAAAAGGAGGAATCTTGTTATCTTTAAAGTGGGGAATAGTATTAACAAAATAAATCTCAATTTTTCAAAAATGTCACTTGACTCGTTCTTCCACTAAGCTCTTCAATTGTAAAGCATTTCAATAAACCAAATTACATACCCAAGAATATTATATGAAGTTACTATCACCTCAAAGAAAAAAAATCAAATGCATATCAAGCCAATATGCACCAAAAACAAAAAATATCACCAAGAAAAAAAACAAAAAATATCACCAAGAAAAAAACATATAAATCGCCTCCTTTCAAATAACCACCACTCATCGCCTCATCTGCCTTGGGCGGGTAAACAGCAGTATCCAGAACAACGAATTGGACCATTTTTCTTCTAAAATAATTCATCTTTTTCAGTATGTTTTCTTATAGGGTACAGTAATTATGTGCTTGTAACAATGGTCCAAATCATTTACTGCCGTTTACCTGCCCACATCAGTTATAAAACTAATCCACAGCTACTCAGGTTTATCATCGGACACATTCTCATCGATGAAAGAGTACACATGTTGCAGGTATTCCTCTTTGTATGTTACCATGTGCTTGACATGTTCGGAATCTTCGAAGAGGACAGATTTGACGTCGACGCCCATGGATTTGCGACGATCGGCAAATTGTTGGATGGTATCCCATGGACAGACACTGTCTGCTCTGGAGAACAGGAACAGCTGGGGACTGATGTTGGGTTCCTCCACTAGTGCATACCTGAAAGTTATTTATGATAAAATCGTACAGTATAACACGGTTATAGCGTCAATAAAGGGACCGCAATGTTTAGAACGTTATTAACAAAGTTTAAAATTAAGTGTAGGAATTCATGCAAAATGCGTATAATGTACTCATATTATTAATCAAAGTTATAAAATGACATATATTGAATAAATTTTGACCCTGTGTGCTATTAGTAGTAATCTAAATAATGTTTAAATAGTAATACTAAATATACTAAACTTTACTTACGTATTTGTTTCTGTCACTTTAAACAGTAAAAACATTTTTTCCTTAAGAAGGCATTTTTGGACATCATATAAACATATCTTTTTAGCATTATAACCAAGGAGTTATTAAAAATCTTATAAGTGTTACATTATAACATAAAGGTCTATGGACGATTCAAAGGACCGGACGTTTATGACGTTATAAAAAAAGTTGTTGTAAAACTGAGTTTGTACATAAATTTGATAAACTAGAGCCAGAGCTTCTAGATAGATTCTCTTCTTCTACTAAGTAAACAAAGTCATGACAGCATTAGGCATAAGGTAAACTGCCTTCATAAAGGTCATTATTCCAGTGATCGCTATTGACTCAGGGATTAAGTTAGGTTGAATTATCGCTGCACTAGAGCTACACGAGGGCTATTGGCGACGGGCGTCGTAATTTAGAACCACAGTCAAGTGATGTAGAGTAGGCACACCCATCTAAATTTTTAAGGGCAACATTGTGAGCGGTGTTGGGACTTTGGACCATTTTTAATATGCACTCTCTCTGGGTGGTCAGACTATTGGCTGCACAGACTGTTTATGGCAGGTTTTTTTTTGGTGATACCCGGTCCTGAACCTTGGTAATGCCAGGCAAGTACTTTACCAACTGGGCTCCCCAGCCTATTTGCTTAGAGGGTTCTATAATTGGCAAGTGTTGTGAACCGAATGAAAGTGTTTCATTTCATTATTTGATCAGTTCTCTGAGTTGTTTTTCAAAGTGTGATGGCAAAAAGCATTTTAGTGTTACTGAAAAACATGTGCCTTTAAAAATATTTTAATGTACACTTTGTTTTAAATAAATCAGCCATATTATTGAATCAAAATAGGATACCACAGATGGAATTTAACTAATTAAGTGGTACTGCAATTGCAATTTAAATTGACTTAATGACTAATTTTTGAAACCGATTCAGATTGAGTGTGATGTTCCCCCTTTGTAAGCATGTTGAGAGGAAAATTTTATTTATGTACTTTCAAATGCAACAATACAAAATTTAAATACACACTGAATCAATAAATGCCTGCATTAAAATTAGAAAAGTATAAAAACAATATTTAAACATTTATCATTTATAATCAAAATAACACACTGATGAGGAACAAAAAGATGGCGCTTACCACAGTCTGTAATAGTTGATTTTCCCAGTGAGGTAACTCAGCATAGCACTGTAAGCTCCAATAATCAGGGCTTTAGCCAAAGCCACAAGAGAAATGGCATAGCGTGTTATTAAGTTGCCTTCGGTCATGGCCAAAGTAGCTCTTAGGAAACCAAGTGGCCTTACTTTAGCTGGGCAGCTGTCAAAAATGCAGCCTTTAATCTGGAAGAGAAAATAAATATTAATATAAATGTTAAATATGTATAACAAAGTAACAGTTGTATATAGCAACCCAAAATCAATTCTTGATTCTTCAGCACATTAAAATTTTACTAAATAAAACTAATTTTCCCTACATATTTTTTATATTTGTAATCAATAATTTAAACTGATCTATTACAAAACCAAAAATATTATGACAAATTGATCTGATCAGCAGTTTAAATAAAAATATGCTGAAGTGAAGTGCTAATTTTTAACTAACAATTTATTTTTAAATTTATTATATTTTTGTAGCAGATAATTATAAATGACTCTCAACTTTATTAAAATGATAAAATTTATAAATTTTATGTTTGTTGCTGAAAAACCTGACAGTCAGGTGACAGGTTTAAACGTCTACATCAATCAGAGGGTTATAACAGTTGCCTGTTGGCATGCAAGTCAGAAAAAAAAATTCAAATTGGAACCTGAAACTCATTCGGATGCTTCTTCCTGATCATCTCTGCAACTGATCGATACACAGTGCCCCCTCCGTTGCTGAAAACGTGAAAGAAGATGGGATGTTTGTCGAACTTCATATCCTTCAGTAGATTTATCACATTCTCGGCTAAGTTGTAGATCTTCTTTTCGTCGATTACTCGGGTGGACACGACGTTGGGGGAGGTGATGTAGCGGATGCTGGTGCACCTTAAATATGTAATTGATATTTGTTTATGTTTTATATTTAAATTTAAGAATTAATTTACAAGTTAAGGAATTGGATCAGTTGGATTAGGGAAATTCTATTTTAACTTTCTGATAGATAATAAAAAGGGAGAAATAGATAACTTGTTTTTACTTGTTCTTGTCTTGTATGAGTTGAATTGAAATGTTTTACTACTTAAGTATTTTTGAAATCATATTTATGTAATACGAGGCTATAAAAGACTTATAAATATTTCAAATTTATAAATTTTAAAAAGCATTTTTCTAGAATAACTAATGATCCCCGGAAGCGTTTAAATATGTATGTATATCAGTGTTACTTAAAGAATCTATTACCTGGTTTGCCCAGGGCAAGTAAAATTCTAGTTTAAAATGTTTTTGAGAACATATTTAACCCAAAAAATGTGCAGAATTTAGGTGTGAGGTATAAAATAACCCTCCTAACAAGTTTTGTAAAATATACTTCCCTTGGGTTGACAATTCCAGAACAAAAAAGTGTTCTTTCAATCCAATATTAAATATTTTAACACACTATCTAACCAGAGTTTTTTAAAGTTTAATTTTCATTATTTTTTAAAAATATATAGGTTTAATAGAACTAAAAAGTGATTTAACCTAAGATTGCAAAGAACACCTACTGGTCTTCCAAACATATTTAAATAACTTTATAATTTGCATTAATTGAAGCATAAAAATATTTCTTGGTGAAATTTGGAGCTGTCATTATTAACAGCCAATAATTCTCCCAAAAATATTTTAATGGAAATTTTGCCATGATCTGGCAACTGCATTAAGTTTAGAAAAAAAATTAAGAATTATATAATAAAATAACGTTCTCTCACTTTTATGCGACAATATGAATTCTTATTTAAAACAATCTTTCGTTCTAATACATAGAGTGCAAGTAAAAAATATTCATAACCCATAATTAGCTAACATTATTCTTAATGTAACCTAGAATTCTATTTTTTGCAGTTTATATGCTGATTATATCCACACAAAATAGCTTTTTTTACGTTATAAACCATTTACGCATAAAGATTATTATAAGAAAAGTACAGTATTTACCCTTTCTTTTGATATATTTCACTATACTTCGCCAAATATCTGTCGATACACCCGGCCCAACCAAACAGGATAATTACGGGTTCCTTTGTAACTACGGGTTCGGCGATCACGGGGAAAGTAATGTAATATTCAAAATCGTCATCCATTTCTTTAGGTGAGAAATAAAAAGGTTTACGTGAGTACGTAATTGTAAAGAATAGTCTAAAATTATACCGGTTCTTGTTTCTTATTAAAATAAACAATTCTTGCGAAACTCAGAATTTCTTCTGCAAAATTTAGCTACAGTCACAGTTAAAGATGAACCGTCACATTTTCAGTTACGCCCAAAATCAATTTAAAGGCTCAGCAGGCAGTCCCACTCATTAAATTTTTTTTTTCATTAGTATACCAGTCCAGATCATCTTCTAAATTACGACGCACGTCGCCAACAGCCCAAGTGTAGCTCTAGTGCGACGATTTTCAAACTAAACTAAACCAGATCATCTTCTGCAATATCTTGGAAAGTGTCTTTCAATGATAATCCTCAACTTTACTTTATTTAAAAAAGCTTTTTTTATCGATTAAAATTTAGTCTATACAATAAATAAAATTTATTCTATTTAGAAATTAAAATTTATTCTATTTATTAATTAAAATTTATCCTATTTCTAATTTAAAATGTATTCTATTTGTTAATTAAAATGTATTCTATTTATTAATTAAAATTTATTCTATTTATTAATTAAAATTTATTCTATTTATTAATTAAAATTTATTCTATTTATTAATTAAAATTTATTCTATTTATTAATTAAAATTTATTCTATTTTTTTAATAATAATTTATCTTACTTTTTAATTTAAATTTATTGTATTTATAATTCAAAATTTATAGTATTTATTAATTAAAATTTATTCGATCCAGAGATTAAATTTCATTCTATTGGTGGAATAAATTTTATTCTTATTGATTAAATTTTATTCTACTACTAATTACTTAAAATTTATTCGATCCAGAGATTAAATTTCATTCTATTGGTGGAATAAATTTTATTCTTATTGATTAAATTTTATTCTACTACTAATTACTTAAAATTTATTTGATATTTGGTTTAAATTTCTTTTTATGGGGTTGTTTCACGTCGGATCAGACAACTGTTCCACGGTCTTGTTTTCATTTTTCTCGTATTACTTTTGTTTCGGTATTCGTAAGTGAGTTTTCTAAGAATATTTTAGTTGTAATTTTTTAAATGACAACTTCTTGCTGTGCTGTTGGTTATTCTAATAATTTATTAAAGCTCGCATAGAAAGAAAAGTTTCTTTTTGTCTATTTCCGCATTCTGATCGTGAATTGAAACCGAAACAACCAATGAAATCGTCGCAGTACGGATAGCGTGACATTAAAAGAAACATTCCCATTGATAGATTGATGATTAAGTTGAATTCCATTTTTTTTCTCTTTATGATCTTTGTCTACTTATTGATTACAATTTATTCTGTTTATAGATAAAACTTCATTTTCTTTATGGTCTAAAATCTATGTTTCAGGTCTTGAGTGGTAACTGGAATACTCAATGAAAATAAATTACTAATCTCCTTATAAAATTACGAATTTAATTCTTTTATTTCTCTCTGAAACGTTAAAAAAAATAGTTATATTTTATCGGCGACTTTGCAAAGGGCCCCTTTAATCGAGATCTGACCTAATTTGTACTGAAATCTAACACTGCCAAACAAAATGAAACTACAAGCGATAATGGGCATGTCTCAGATCTTGAGGGGCAACAGAAATGCTTGAATGGAAATAAATTCTTTTTAGCTCCTCGATTGGTGAATAGAGCGGTAATCCGAGCCCCGATCGAAAGAATGCAGGAATGAAAGCTAGAAGGAACTACGCCTTCTGAAACAAGCCAATTATTATAGTTTATTACCATTTTATTTTATTAATATATTTATGTACAATACTAATAGAGAGTGTTATAATCTTTTTAAAATGAATCGTATACCAGCTAAAATGATAACCTATATGTTATACTGTATTCTTCAGTGAATGTTTTATTATAGGTTTTAAAACTTACAGATATTTATCGAACAAAAGCCATAATTTATTTTCAAAAAATCATATCTTTCAAAATTCGATCTGTTTAATGGTTTTTTTTAAACTTTGTGTTGTTTCGAAAAACGGTTTTGTGTCAAACCTATTAAAATATTGGAAAAGGAACATCGAATTCTTATTTTTCTCTTAGATATTATCTTTCTTTTGCGTTTCAAGATATTGGTAAATTTCATAATAGTTTTCTGTCATGTAAATTTATCAATAGATGAAAGAATCGATAAAACATGTATTGAAAATCGTATTAAGAGCATTTCGTAGTGGTTTTCTCCTAGAAGTTCTTGTTTTTGCAGCGTTTTTCATCAAAAAAAAAAAAAACTACCGATAAAATAGTTCGAAGGTTATTTTAAATATTTTTAGATAATGTGTATCTGATGAAGAGCAAACTTCGATATTATGCATATTTTAGAATTCGGTTTTTTGCTTTGTAGGAGAATATTTACCAAAGAGCTTTACTGTTTATTCTATAATTTGGGAGATTTCTTCTCACGAAACTCAATGGTATTACGATTTATTAAAATCAACAAAATTTAAATTCCTCACATTTAACAATGATAAATTACAAAAACTAAACAAAAATTCCGTGAATTAAATAAGTATAAAGTGTTTTAAATTTTGATTTTCTTAAAAAAAATTAATCCTCCTATAAGATAGCGGATAAGCAAAAATATTTTAAAAAATGTAAACTTGTTTTTAATGTGTAAAATTTAATAACAACAAACTTATCTTCTATATATATAATACTGTTATACGGAACCCAAATTTCCTTATATTTCTATTTCTGGAATGGCAACAGTCGAAATGAACAAAAATACTACAAATTTCAAAATGGCCGACTGAAAACAACAAAAAAGTGTTTCTTCAGGAATTTCTTGAAAAAGCGAAAAATAACTATAAATATTATGCACAAAACATAGTTCGACACGACAGAAAAACATTAATATACTTTTTGAGAAAAGCACTACGAAATAACACAAGGATTGGCAATTTCGGGAATGGCTGCAATAAGGCAAAAAAACAGCAACTTTAGGATATAATTAGTAAGTTTAACTTTAAAGATGCATTATTAGGGACGTTTAATGTATAAAAAATTAAATTATAATTTATTAACCTAAAGGACCCTGTCCGGATTTGGCGTCTTTTCTTCAAAACGGTCGACTGAAATGACCAAAAATATTACCTATTTTCAAAATGGCCGACTGAAAACAACAAAAAGTGTACTTTCAGGAATGATTTTAAAAAGGCGAAAAGGAAAAAATAACTATAAATATTATGCCCAAAACATAGTTCGATACGGCAGAAAAACATTGAATATATATATATTTTTTTTTTTGAAAAAGCACTACGAAATTAGAGGATTACGAAGAATTGGCAATTTCAGGAATAGCTGTAAAAAGGCCAAAAATGAAAAATAACCATAAATATTATGTGCAAAACGTTGTTCGATACGACAGTAAAACAGAAAATATACTTTTTTTTTACTAAAAACACTACGAAATTATTAGTAGATTGCAAAGGATTGAAATTTTACAAGTAGTGGCGAAGCGTTGTCATATTTGGCACAGCATCGCCCAAAATGCGATACTTGGCGATTGCCCCAAAAACTTGTCGCCAAGGGTTGCCATAAAATGGATTTGGCGGGGTTACCAGATTTGGCAAAGCATTGCTGGACATGCTTCGGTTAGCCTAAAGAATCGTTCCGGGATTTGGCGACCATTAGAAAATCTCGCCAAGTCGAAATGACAACAAACTCCGGCCGGCAATTGCCGAGATAGTTGCCATCTCCAATGAAATTTCAAAAATGAAAATGAAATGTTTATTTCCTTTTTAATTTTTGAAAAATTTAAAAGAAAATAAACTTTTATGTAACAGGAAAAATTCATTAAATTGCAAACCAGATTTATAGAAAACGTGGAGCTATTTGTGTTATTGAAAAAACCTATAGTCAATCGACGTGTTTATACGTCCGTATACCTCAGATGGTTAAAAATCCGTAACGCACAGAAATCGTTCGTCAACTCGACAAAACTTTAGTTTTGTCGTGCTACTTGTAAGTAAAAGTCGATATTGAGGGACTCTACTTTTTTTTTCTCATTATCTTCTCTAAGAGGAGGTAAAAGAATTACTCCCTCCGCAGCTCTGACTCATCTCAGGTGGGAAAAAAAGTATTATTTTAGGGTTATCCTCCGCCGCGGCTTGTCGGAGATAAAATGCGGAAGCGCGTTGAGGGTTAAAAACATCTGATTTTTACGGGTTTTTATTATCATACTCCGTTCTATCTCGTGGTAGGTCTCTATATTTATACTACCTTAGAGGGGTATTCATTAATAAGTAGGGACTCGCATGTTTGATGGTTTGTGTGGTCTTCTTTTAAAAACTAGATTTTCCTTGAACGATTTATGAACAAAAAAACACCTTATAATATCGATTTAAGTATAATTAAATTAATTAATGTATAATTAACTTTTAATGTGTAATTAAATTATTAATGTATAATTAAATTAGTTAATGTAATTTATTTAATTTAAATTATTAATTAATATCTATAATAATAAAAGAAAGAGTCTGTCTGTGTGTCTGTTTGTCATCGGATCGTAAAAGACCTACTTATACTGCCCTCAGAAATTCGAAATTTTTAAGATAGATTCCCTTTAATATTAACGTGTGCACCTGAGGCTTAGTTTTTTCATATTTGTTCAATTTTTAGAGAAAATTCGAATTTTCTGAAAAAAATACACCACTTTCGCTCAAATCCGATCATTTTTTCTCTTTCCTGATGCCATCGGCTGAAAAAATTAAATAAAACTTTTAACGAAAACATTTAAAATTCAAAATGTTTATTTTATTCTTTTGCCATTACTTTCAGAAACTAAATTCATTATTTGAAAAATAATTGACATGTTTCAAGTGACGTAATTCCGCCAGTCTTCATTCCCGGATTTTATTGTGGGTTTATTTGATGATTTTTTCATTGGGGGGGGGGGGGGGGATTTTTCTGTTGACTGCATGTATGCATATTTAAGCAATAAATGTACAGTTAAGCTATTACTGAACTATGATGGTTAATAAAGGCCATCACACTAGAGCTATTAGTGTTTTGTTATGTCTTGAATTTTTCGCCAAATAGGCAATTTCTTTTATAAATAATTTATAAGCTGGTCGGTTGTTCGAAGGTCATTGTGTTAGAGCTGTATAATGGGTGTGTTTGTAGCTATATATATTTTCTCGCCAAATTATTTCCCAAAACGCGCAAATGAGCTAAAAGGTTTTATGTATTTATGAGGGAATTGTGATGACATTTATGAGTGCATTTTATAGCTTATTTTTCATTTTGGAATTTTAAGGCAATGAAACGGGATTTTATACTTTATAACGAGCGGGAACAATAACATAAGTTTATGATCCTATAACAGGTTATATGGTAAACATATTTGGAATGATTTGATATTTTTTTAATCCGTGCGAAGAACGGGTATACATTTGCTAGTTATCAATACATATATTAAGTTAGGTTGATTATTTTTCTAATTTTTTATTTTTATTTTTGTGTATTTTTAACAATGGTCATGTTTCACGCTATGAGTGGCAACAGTCGATAAACTTTTCATCTTAGGTCTTTTTTGGAATTAAATTTGTTTTATTGAAAATTTGATCTAATTATTTCAATTGAATATAAAAATATTTAAATTGCTAAATAATTTGGGACTAATTGATAAATAATCTTGTTTTATAGCGATGTCTTTAGATTTTATTTTCTCTTATTGTTGCCTTCGTCATCTTTGTTCTTTTATTTATTTTACGTTGTATAATATTTTATACTGTAGACTGTAAACCAATTTATCTAAATACTAAACAAATACTAAATATAAAATATCAGCTAAATTTAATATATCCTAAATACTAAATATCAGCTGTTTTTACCGTGCATTGAGAGTGAAACCGAAACAAACCAGGAAATCGCAGACGAACAAGAATGAAACTGGAAACACGTCATCTGAAACAACCTCATAACTTAATTGCCATAATATCGCTCCTGATGAGGTTAGGCTGTTATGACTATTTGCTTTATCATACGTATTTAGAGGTATTTCTGTAAAACTGGTTTTACTGCACATATATAATACCACTGAAGTAACCTGCTTTTTCGAAAACAAAATTTACAAATTCATATTTTGTTAATAATAAAAATAGTACTAATACTATTTTTACATACATACTATTACATACTATTTTTTCTTCTAATTTAATCTTATGCAAGGCGTTACAATTTGTTTATGTTTTAAAAATAGAAAACTAAATTTTAGCTTGTAAATGTTTCTTTTTGCTGTATATCATTAGGGTGTTCATCGTTAATCCTGTAAAAGTTGTTTCACTGCACATAGATTATATTAGCACAGAACGCTCTATCCAGGTTCTTCCTGGACTTTAAAGGCTTTCTCATAGCCCCCTGAAAAACTTGCCAATTTCATATACAAAGAAAAATTTGACCCGGGATATATTTAAGGATCAAAAAACAGGTGAACAGTTCATTTGCTGCTGCTCACATAAACATGCTATATGGAGAGAGGATTGCATTTAGAAGAAGTATTCAGCAGATCTAGAATAGTTATCACCTCTACTGTCATGAGATATTGTAGCAAATACCGTACCGAATTCTCCAAAACATGTTTCAATATTAATTCTTAGGCATCGTCATACATCAAGTCTGTACAGTGTACAGTAATGACAAACGAAAGAAAACGAAACAGATATGCATCATCTTGTATGACTGCAAAAGTTATATATAGAACAAAATCCTTATTAACTTTGAAAATATTCTGCCATATCTTCGTTCTTACCAATTGTAAACATCAATTAAATTCAGTTCTGGGTATAGCTATAATATAATGGCCGTTATGTTCATTGACGAACTTCGAAAATCAACGTAGACCGGATTGCTATACCTATCGATTTGCATGAAATATGAAGTGAAATGTTTACCACATTTGGTTATTTTTGTTGCTTGGCAACGTTACGCAAATCGCCAAATCGTCGAGAACGTTAATTATATAACAGCTGTTCCCGATTCAGAAATATAACTAAAATCGAGTAAAATAATAATCCTAGAAATTAAACTCACGTGCTTACGTAATTATACTTAATTTTCGCTCAAGCTGAACGCGCTGAAATTTCTTTCAAATTAGAAAACGAAAAGTATAAATTAAAAGTTTATAACAATGCAATTCCTATGGAGAAATCGGCTCACGTTTTGCCTATCTACAGCCCTTTGGGTTCGAATTTCGAAAAATCGCTTCTTATATGACGCCTACGATATAAAAGTAATATTTTGCTAAAATTTGGTAGCTGTACCTCAAGTAATTTTGGCTGGGCGTTGATGCGTGAGTGAGTCAGTCAGTCAGGACTTTGCCTTTTATATATAGAGATTCTGTAAAACTGGTTTCACTGCAGTCTGCAGATAGATAATGTTAGCACGGAAGTTTCCCATAGAAAAAATAATTATAATTTTAACATTTTGTTTAAACTTATTTTACAAAGTTCTTTTTAAAACAATTTGCAACGTTTGAGTGATCTTTTACCGATTAATATTCTTAAAATATTTATAAATTTGTAATTCATGGTTAAAAAAAAGAGAAAAATAAATATTGATATGTAAAACTTGCTCTACTGCATTAAACTATATTTACAATCATCTCTGTAAAACGAGTTTCACTGCCTATAGATTTTGCTTGCCCGGAAGTTTTCAAAGGGAAAATATAATAATCGTTTCCCAAATTCAAATTTATACGTTATTTTTTTTTCTCTAATGGGGCTGCAACATTGGCGGTGAAGCCTTTGCAGACTCGGCATATTCCCCAGAACTGAGAGCCATTTTTTTGTGGCACCATCTAGGCGACTCTCGCTACCAATTTTGACGCACATATTACAATGAATCTGAGCTCTCTGTGGATGTTAAAGTATGCCGAGATTTAATTTCTCCGAGAGAGCCCAAGCCAAATGGGTACTCAAGGGATCTTTTACATGCCGTTATATACGTTATTAATTTATAGTATAGTTATTAATTTACAGTTTAGTTATTAATTTATAGTATATTAATAAACTTTTAATTTGCCTCATGGTTACCAAGTAACATTTCAGAAGCAAATAATAAGATGGGCCAAAATTTTTTAATACCTTGTACTTTGACTAAAATTTCGATGGTTAACTAGAGTTTGAATTGCTGAAGTATTAAAATATTCCAACAAGTCAATTTATGGTATAAAGAATAGTATCATAATCAAAGCTATGAGTATAAAATATATTTATAATTAGGAGTTTAAACACTATTTATTAGTTTAAAATATTGACAATTTTGATGATTTAGAAAACACTGTTCAAGATACGCCAGCAATTCCAAAATAAAGGCATTGATTTCAACGCGTTATAAAAGTAAATAATAACAAAGCTATTTTTTTATAAAACAAGAACCAAGTGGAGGCGCCATCTCCATGGCGGCCTTTTCAAAAGAGAGAAACAAGATGATCGCATCATTTCCATCTCTGTTCTGCTATTGGCCAGGCTTGACTTTGATCGGCATGCGCGCAGAGCGGAAGATCCTCCCAAACAGAGAGAACGAGAGAAGACAACTTATAAGTGAATCCCACTGCACCTTAGTTATTTGGCATGATTGGCGATGGAAATGGTAACACGGGGCCATGTTTGTTTATGTTATCGCTTTATTTGTGAGTTTTTATAATGAAATTGTGTGTTTTTGTAAAGACTGGTTAAATATTTTGTTAGTGGAATAAAAACTATTTTAATTTTGAAATTTTATTATTTTTAGTATTTCTTTTAATTTGTTATAAATAAATATAATAAAAATAAATAAATAAATAAATAAATAAATAAAAATAAATAATAAATAATAAATAAATAAATAAATAAATAAATAAATAAATAAATAAATAAATAAATAAATAAATAAATAATAATAATAAAAGAATGAATGAATGAATGAATGAATGAATGAATGAAATGAATAAATGAATAAATGAATAAATAAATGAATAAATAATAATAATAAAGAATAATAATAATAATAATGAAATAAAATGAATATAATAAATAAATAAATAAATAATAAATAAATAAATAATAATAAATAAATAATAATAAATAATATAAAAATAATTAAATAAAAAATAAATAAATATAAATATAATAAATAAATAAATAATATAAATAAATAATATAAATAAATAAATTAAATAAATAAATAGAATAAATAAATAAAATAAATAAATAAATAAATAAATAAATAAATAAATAAATAAATAAATAAATAAATAAATAAATAAATAAATAAATAAATAAATAAATAAATAAAAAATAAATAAATAAATAATAATAAATAAATAAATAATAATAAATAAATAAATAAATAAATAAATAAATAAATAAATAAATAAATAAATAAATAAATAAATAATAAATAAATAAATAAATAAATAAATAAATAAATAAATAATAAATAAATAATAATAAATAAATAAATAATAAATAAATAAATAAATAAATAAATAATAAATAATAATACATACATACATACATACATACATACATACATAATAAATAATAGTTTGTTACGCAACTACAACTACATTTTGTTTTAAAGTAAAAACTATTTAGTAGTTAGTAAATGTATAAAATGCCTGTAATTAAAAATGCTGAAGTAATTGTATAATCCTTTCAGTCCTGTCGTAGTTCCCGTTTATATTTATTTTTACTAGTTTAAATAATAAAATGCATTAATTTGTAATTAATTTGCAATTCGATGGTTTATAATTTATAGTTTAAAAAAATAACAATGAAAAATTTAAGTTTTTTTTTTTAATATTTTTATATAACAATAATAAAAAATAATAACTCAAAATCTATTGACAGCAATTTATTACAAAAAATAATTTTTTTACTAAGTAGGTTAAGACCAAAAATTATCGGAATTTTTTTTAATGATGACTCATAAAAGGTCAACTAACAATTAAATGCACAAAATTTTTATGTAATAAATTTAAATAAATAA
Organism: Oedothorax gibbosus; assembly: GCA_019343175.1. Taxonomy (NCBI): domain Eukaryota; kingdom Metazoa; phylum Arthropoda; class Arachnida; order Araneae; family Linyphiidae; genus Oedothorax; species Oedothorax gibbosus. Next base: position 9,887,037 of record CM033276.1, on the reverse strand, counting down.
TAAATTCCGAAAATTTCAAATATAATTTTTAAACAATATCGATTATGCGATTAAAAGGGTGTCTTCAAATTAATCTTCTTTCGTGTATGCGCGCCTGAATTTGAAAACGAAACTAATACTGAAAATGCGCTTTGTGTGGGAGTATATGCAAGTGCAACCCTAAACTACGAATCTAAAATGTTATGGAACCCTCTTCAAATGCAGTAGGATTTCGATCCAAGCCAAGAAGGAGAAAACATTTTACTACGCCACAGCTGTGAACATATACCTCCTGCTCGCACGCGGCCGCAAGAGAAGAGAGCGAAGGGGCAAGCCAAAACCGATCGATACATTCTGATTGATTTTTAGAACCATTGAAACCCCCCGCACATCTACACTAAAACGAAGCAAGTCGCGGCGAAGGAGCGAACTTCGGGGCAACGAAGGGGTGTTATGAGGAGGTTTTCGGCGAAGAAAAGGCAAAGTTAGGAAATGGTGAGTGTTCTTTTTTCACTGTTTTTATTATCGTTTGCCTGCTGGATCTTAGAATAGATCCTAATTTTCCATTCCCTTGTGTGCAGAAGTCCTCCTTTTCGACCTGTATTTGTAGAGAGTTGGTGCTGTGCAATTAAGCCTAAACATGTAAGGGTGTCTGCCTGGAGTTTATTTACAAATACTGCGTAGGATATTGGGAGAGTTGCCGCAACGTTCGATTTGTAGATTGAGTCTTTCCTAACTTTTTCTTTCTCCCTCTTTTTTGTGTGATCGTGTGTGTAAAGGTTTCAGTTTGACACATCATGCCCATGCAGTCGGGTGGCCAAATATAGGGCGCCTAGTAGCCCTGGTGTAATTTTCGGTTTTTAGAAAGGGTAAATGAGCGAACACGCCCGAATTACAATTGCATTGATATGCGGATAGATTTTTGACAATACTTCCTATGTATGTAATAAAATCACTATTCTTACTCAACACCGCTGTTAATTTCCATTAATTAAAAACAAAAGGAGCAAGAGTTCAAGAATTGAAGTGATTTAAAATTTACATGCTTTTTTTCAATTTCTTTGGCAACATTATTATTTTTATTTTGTTTGTAAACAAATTCGTTTGACGGTGTTAAAAAAATTAAAAGTAATTTTAATAACTTCACCCATTTGCATTAACTTAAAATGCATTTCCTAGTTATATTCTTGAAAAAGTTTCGTTTTGTAACTAAACATTACAAAAGGATTTATAATTCCTTTACTATTGTAGTTTAAGAAAATTTTTTTGTTTTGGTTATGCGTTATGTTCTTAACTGTTTTTGTTCATCTTCCATATATATTGGTAAAGTTAATTATATTAACATTTAAAGAAGTAATTGTTGCTAACATATCAATGCTTTTTAAGATAACCATATTCAATTAAAATAATAGTTAAAAGAATAAATATTGTATATCTTTAGAAAAAGAATTTGATTTGTATGGCTAAAATGTTAGTTAAAAGTTTTGAAGTCTACTGCACCCTTCTATTTGTACAGCTATGATATAATGGCCAGTGTCTCAATTTTGCCACTTTTAGTTGAATTTCTGAATTTAGTTGAATTGTTAGAATTTGAAAAGTTTACTTATTGTTGCAATACCTATAGAAATGTATGAAATATAAAGTGGAATGTTCACCACATTTGGGCATTTTCATTGCTTGGCAATGTAACACAAATCGCCAAAACGAGACTCGCCATTATATCATGACTGTTCCTTAATTATTGAACCCTCCCATTTCATATTAGCATTAACCGTTTTTGCAGATATTGGGGTACATAAGTTACACAATTCGTTAACCAATTTGACCTAGAAGGGTTTGATCTTTTCTATTGAATTTCAATAAACTGGAAGAAAGCAATAATTTGGTTAAATGATCTATGTTGAGGTGGATGGCGTACCTAAAATCTGCTTGCATTCCAGTTTTCAAACAACTATTGCATGTTCTTTTAGCTTCAACCTTAGATCTTGTCAACATTATTCGGCACAGCTATGATATAATGACCTGTATGTTCTTTAGCTACTTTGTTCTAGTTTGAAAATTTAACATTGGGTTGCTAAAACTATCGAGTTGTATGAAATATAAAGTGGAATGTTTACCACAATTGAAAATTTTTCTTGCTTGGCAGCGTAACACAAATCGCCATATCGAGACGTTCTGATTATTCAACTATGGTTTCAAACAAAAAAAAACATTGATACCAATGTTTAATCCTGGATTGGTCTATTATAGATCCATGTAAAGATGTTGTATAATACCAATCTACAATAGAATTAACAAGCCAACACAACACTATGTGCTTTGTATATTGAGCTGTTAATGGTCCAAAGTTGTAAAGCTGCTTAAAGTGTCGCTATATAAGGTTGTTTCAGGTGTCCGCCTCATCAACTGCAGTTTTAAATTATTATTCCTATTACCAATTGACCTCTGTGGAGCTCTATTTAGTGCAGTATTTATTAAACTGAACCCAATTACAGTTTAGCTTCAACTGTATAACAAATCTTAATAGGGAGCTGAAGAGTGCAGTTGGTAAGGCCTTGCATGCAAAAGTTCCCAGGTTCTGGCCCAGGCATCATCAAACTAACCTTCAACCTATAAGCGGTCTGTGCACTCGAAAAGTCCGACAAGTAACACCCTGTGTAAAGGCACATTAAATACATGCTTCAAACTCCTGACACTGCATATGATGTTGCCCTTAAAAAGTTGCGTTGGGTGCCTACTCAAGTGTCGTCACTTGACTGTGGTTCTAAGTTACAACGCTTGTCATCAATAGCCTTGTGTAGCTCTAGTGTGAACGTAACTCAACTCAACAAATGTTAATAGTTCTTGAACAGTTGGTCTTGGCACTTGATTAGGATAGCAAGGTTGTAGCTATTGACGTTCATCTCTTGGCATACATTTTCTTGGCATGATTAGATTTCTTGTTTACATTTTTTTTCCTATGGGGCTTGTTTACTTTTGTATTAAATAATTGATTTGAATGGGGTTTTATTTATAAATTTTTTTGTTGTAGTTTATCCCTTTTAAATATACAGCTTATCTTATTAGAATAAACTTTTGAGCATAGTTGAGTTTTGGGTTATACATTGGCAAATTGCCTATAAACGTAGTATTAATTTTGTTAATGTTCTCTACATCTACCTTTTTTATGAAAGGATATATGATTTACACTTAATGGTAGCAATGGGATTTTAATTGTAATATAAATTGCGATCAAAGTTCAATAGGGTTGATAAAGAAATTTAGGAGCAATCTGTGCTACTAACTTAAAAAACTAGGAGCAAATGCAAATTACCTAGGAGCCTTTTTTAAAAAAAATATATTGAAAAAATACTTTAAAAAAAAATTCTCCACAAATTTTGGAGCCTACAGTGCCTAATTGGGCGATTTTAAGATCGTTAGAGTTGCATGCTTATGGAATCACCAGAGTTTAGCAATTAATCATAGGATCACTTGAGTTTTGCAATTTTAGGAAAACTGGAGTTCTAAAATTTAAGAAATCACAATTTACTACAGCCAGAGTTACTGGATATAACGGTCCTCCGGAGCATCTAAGCTTTTGGATCGCGCTAGAGTTTCTACTCTTGACAGTCCTCACATTTGAAGAGTACAGGGGAAGAACAGCTTTATTTATTAGGAGTAGTGCCGTTATTGTATCTGCTTGGCGGACATTGGCGACAGAAAACCGGTTTTCCTTTCGGTTCTTCTTTCGCGGTACCAACGTGTGACTCGTGTCCGCTGATCTCTGGCGTAAATCAGGGTTGCCGCGAGATAAAAACAAAGTGAGTAACCGATTTTCTCACACCAGTTTAGGCGATGACTCGCTTTCATCGCCAAAGAGGCCTGATGAGGAAAGTTTTCTACGAAATTAAGCGTTTTTTCCCTTGTACTCTTCATTTTAGAAATTTTACAATGGTCGTATTTTGTGGATTTTATGAAGTTCACCAAAGTTTCACAATTTATAGATCGCCAGAGTTTTATGATCCAGCAAAGATTTGTGATTTCACAACAATTAATTTTGACCACATCATTGATAGAAAAGTTAATACTGACGATTTTGAATAACTATTCATAATAACTGCGACCAAATTTATTTTGTTGTTGTAAAATTGAGAAAAGAATTAGTCGCATTTCGCGACTAGTGATCGTTAATTTCAAATCCTGATTGTGATGCTTCTGGCTGTCTTTTTCCAGTCTCAAAACAGAGTTTAATGCTAATAAACTCTTAAAATGTTTAAAGAACTTTAAAATAAACTCAGCCATATAGTTTGTTGCATACGCTGCAGCCTATAGTCTCTTGAAACCAGTGTCCAGATTAACTTACCATACATTTATAATGGATCGATACATAAGTAGTATTTATGGATGTACAGTAAAACTTCTCGGGAGCAACCACCCTCCGTTCTGAGGAAAATCGGTCGTTGAGGGAGGGTGGTCTCTTTAAGAAGTATCATCACTGAGCTGCTTAAATGTTCACATCAATTTTATAAACAGTGGTTTGGTATTGTTGTTGTTGGCTAACTTTGTTCAACTTTTCAGGCTGGTGTACTCTTCTTTGTTAACAATGGTTGAAGGTAATTCACAGAACACGAAATGTGCAAACGATGTAGAGTAGTGGCGGGAAAGCTAGATTTACTTTTTGGAAAATTGACCCTCGGATGCGACCTTAAATCTGATCGTAACCAGAGTATGGTCTGGTCCGTTCGAGAGGTATTTTTAATATTAAGCGTATAGGGGAAAAAATCGGTGCCTTGAAAAATTGCCCATTTGCGGAGGTGGTCGCTTAATAGAGGTGGTCTTTTGTAGAAGTTTTACTGTAATATGTATCCTATTTACTTGGTCTGTTAATGGCAAATGGGGCCCTATTAGTGAAGTCGCTTAATAGAGGTGGTCTTTGTAGAAGTTTTACTGTAATATGTATCCTATTTACTTGGTCTGTTAATGGCAAATGGGGCCCTATTAGTGAAGTCGCTTAATAGAGGTGGTCTTTTGTAGAAGTTTACTGTAATATGTATCCTATTTACTTGGTCTGTTAATGGCAAATGGGGCCCTATTAGTGAAGTCGCTTAATAGAGGTGGTCTTTTGTAGAAGTTTTACTGTAATAGTATCCTTTGATTGGTCTGTTATGGCAAATGGGGCCTATTAGTGAAGTCGCTAGAGCTCTGGACTGACGGAAGGTCTCGGTTCAGTTTCCGGCTAAGACTTGGTTGCAAATTGTTACCTCACGTTTTATAATATAGTGTAAACCACTTGGACTATTTGTAATTAAGTAAATATTTTATTGTCTGTTATCTTCTTAAATTATGATGTGTGAAAAAGTCTTACAATGTTTTATTTTCCTTTTAGGACAGCAATCTTTATCTTCGAAGATTTACCTAAAGCGCAAATAAGATTGATGGGTCTTGAAGGATACTCTTATAAGGTAAGTTAAAGGTGTTACTTTTTTTATTTAACCCACACGTTGTGGATACTATGATTTCTGCGAGGATTTTTTGTTACTATCTATATAACTGCAAACCCAATCTTTCCCAGTCTATTGTTTTAAAGATTTTTCTGTGATGTTTTATTGTTTATCCCAATCCCCCACTTTACCTTTGTAGTTTTGTATTTTAAAAAAATGAATCCGAATTTTATCAAGATCAATTTTCAACTACAATACTTACTTTTCTTATGATACCTTTTTCTTATAAAATTTTATATTTAAGGGGGTCCGGAATGAATTTTTTAAAAAAAATTCAATTTTCTTTTAATATTTTATTAAATAGTTCGAACTATTCTGAAAACAATGGTACCTATGTTTTTTTCTACAATGAATAGGTACTAAATATTCTAGTTACACATAAACACAATATGTAGTTTCAACTCTTTAAACGCCTTTTTGAAGCTGTTCTTATTTTCAAGGATATCTTGACTTCAAATTGATATATCTTATGAACCATTCATTGTAGACCTTTATGAATTTATACATTATATACTACATATTATTATAAACATTTTGTCGTCACAAAATTTCAAAAAGAGTATTTGTTTGGAAAATATAATTTTTTTATCCTAGCAACTACGTAAAAAAATACCAAAAATTAAAAGTTTTAACTGATATTTTTTTTTCAAATTTTTGTATTTGATTTATCAAAATTCTGTGAAGACAATCTCTTATATATACTATTGTGCACCACATAAAGTGTTTACCTTGATAATAATTACATATTTTAGTGACATATCAAAAATTTTAAACATCAATTTTTACAAATTTTTGTTGGTTTTTAATTTTTAATTTTTTTTTAATTTAGAAAATAA